>JAECUM010000105.1:0-187819 GCA_016617855.1 Megalonaias nervosa
ACTGACGAACACACACACACACACACACACACACACACACACACGGGAATATCTACATGGATAATGAGGTAGCCAAGTGACGAGGCAAGTAGATAGAGTGTCCTCTTTCTTAATACTTGCTCTTTGTTATATTTGCTTCTTTATTTGCAAATTTCAAGACAAACATACCAACTTAGGGGAGGCACTATGTGGAGACGAGTTGTCATAGATAGATAGATAGATAGATAGATAGATAGATAGATAGATAGATAGATAGATAGATAGATAAGTGAGAAGAAAAAATCTTAATTATAATTTAATATCATTAGATATTGAGTACGCGCTGACTAACGGACAAGAGGTGCCTGAAACTTCGTATTTAAAACTAGGGGTACAGATGTGGTAAGTAAGCACAAAAGCACACAAAACACCCACATAAACGAGTACACTTTATTGAACCTACCAAGAATACGTTGTCCCGATCGATACCAATAATGGTACCCAGACCTTCCTCTGACCCAATCACCGTTTTGGTCATTGCCATGGCAATAAACATAGTTGCCATGTTGATGCCAGATGTTCCCTGAATCATCTTCACAATCATATTAGGACAAGTTGCTTCAAATTTCAAATTATTTCTAACGGCAAAATATCTCTTGCGATCTGGAAAGTTAAAAAAATATTATTTGAAACAAATATTCCTTTTGTGACTGTTATTGTTTTATTTGGGACAGTATAACGTTTACATAGATACAGATTTTACAACATTATATAAATAAGTAAATATAAATAACAATATAAACATTATTCAAAGCTGCAGCATTCCGACTACATTCATGTTTTAAAAATTTAATCTAAACGTCCACTGACAAAAATTATCTAATTAGTTAACGTCAACACAATAATTTACCGCTCGATTAAAAATAAAAGTGATGAATGTGAAACATTGGCTCTTTCAACCAAGTGGAGCGTGTTCTACTTAGTAAAAAAATCTTATTTTTTATCATATTGTCTCCGGTACGGTTAGGTTAATTCAAGGTTAAAATACATTGTATTTCTACACTTATATATTTCCGCTTTTATGTTTTTAAATAATATTTTTGAAGGAAATTGACATAAGGACATGATTTAAAGAAAATGTAAATCAAGACATTGAGAATGGACAGTAATTTCTAAAACAGATTGTGCTAAAAATATTTGGACCATATAATAACTCCGATAGGTTCTATTAACGAAATGATATTTTGCTAATTAAATTACATCGAATTAAAAATTAATTTAATTTAATTATGTGAATTAACATTCCATTGATACAGTTTCAGTCTAATCTTCAACACTTACCTTGTCAAAAATCCGGTGGAGATAGTCTTTCGGCAATTTTCGCAACTGAATTCGTCTTTGTTCTTCGCACGCTAACTTTAAAAATTAGTTTTAATAAGCAAATGGATTTAATCTTTAATGACTTCTTTCAATTCTGAGTTTTCTTTTTTACTTCTACGGAGAAATTATTCAAAACGGCAGAGAGTGGAGTATTTAAATATCGCGGTACTGTCGTGGCTAGAAATAATTGGATGTGAAATACACGTAGCTCTATACTGTGTTCTATTTTTAGAACAGAACGGCGGTTTACTGTTGATTGCATCATAAAACGTGAAGTACACGTCGTCTTTTGCAATATATGTTTACATTATGCGTGAGTATACAAGGTGATTATATTATGACGCATGTTAGAGCTAATCATTATTGCTTAGAAATAAAGTGAATAGAAAGGGCGAGTTTGATGAAGGGGAGAGGGATAAAAACTCCTGTACACTGATGGCACAAAACTGAAGAGATTCGCATGGCGATTGTACAGAAGGAAATAGTCTTGTATAGAAGTAACTTGTTAATAATAATAATAATAATAATAATAATAATAATAATAGCAATAATAGCAATAACATAATAATCATAACAACAACAACAACAACAACAACAACAACAACAACAACAACAACAACAACAACAATATGGCTTTAGATACGAGCTGGGCACTTTTGATAAGGATGGAGTTTGTAAATGTAACTAACCTAATATGAATTTGACCCCTGTCTGTGCGAAGTAAGTCAATTTTATTTTCTAATATCGGATTCAGATGGGATGGTGTGTTTAAAATCCTGCATTATAGTTACACACTGCTTGGAGAGAAAAAAAAAACGATTTATATTTACTGTTGCAATTTTTAAAGACAAAAAAAATATGAAGGCCACGATTTCTGTTGAAAATACAAGAATCACAAATCAGTTGTATTTGAATGGAACTTTAAGTTACATGTAACTGGAGGTTTTCAGTGACAGTGAATTTTCAGAGATAAAACATAGCTAAACAGCTGGATCTGGTTCCAGGTGCACATTTGTATTGTTATTATTATTATTATTAGTAGTAGTAGTAGTAGCAGTAGTAGTAGTAGTAGAAGTAGTAGTAGTGGCAGTAGTCATAGTAGTAGTAGTTGTAGTAGTAGTAGAAGTATTATTATTATTGTTGTTATTACTACTACTACTACTACTACCACTACTATCTCAGTGTATTCGTAAGAGTTTCTTCACAACAAAATGAAGCGTAGATACAAAGGAACTTAAACTAGATTGCTTACGTAACATGGAGGATGATGCAGCACGTGTTTTGTTTGTTTGTTTTTTTTTTGTTTTGTTTTGCTTTTGTTGTCGCGTATATTACGAATATTGAGCTTGCTGACAACAATAAGTGGTGGAGGTCGGTGGCAGGGGCAGACACGTGATGGAGGGTGGAAAGAGGGTGGGGGCTGGCAGCGTCGACTTGTTCGAGCACGTACATGTACTAAAATATATATTTAAATTTTTTAATAATAATATTCTGTATATATCATTCATTTTTTAACATAAATCCAATAGGTTTGTGCATTTAGATGAATGTCAGTGTTCATTTTTTAACATAAATCCAATAGGCTTGTGCATTTAGATGAATATCAGTGTTTTAGATGAATATCAGTGTTCATTTTTTAACATAAATCCAATAGGTTGTGCATTTAGATGAATGTCAGTGTTCATTTTTTAACATAAATCCAATAGGTTTGTGCATTTAGATGAATGTCACTGTTCATTTTTTAACATAAATCCAATAGTTTTGTACATTTAGATCAATGTCAGTGTTCATTTTTTAACATTTATAAATTCTGTACAGGTCCTGTGTCAAGAAGCAAAATAATTTTATTGAAAATGATGCCCCGATAAATAACTGGTTTCAGTTTCAGCGCGTAGATGCTGATTTTTTTTTTTAAAAATTCATTTCAACAATTCCATTTCAGACTGAAAACATATTTTAGGTACATTCTAACAAGTCAGAAAGATGGAGTTAGGTTGAAGGTTGTCACATTGAAACTTTAAAGAAGTTGAAGGAAAATACAAGAGTCAACGAAAAGAAAAGATGCGAAAACTTTATGCGAAGGGATTTCACTGATCACTACGTCTGTGAACATTGATATGACACGTTTATGTCTCGTCTGTGAACATTGGTATGACACGTTTATGTCTCGTCTGTGAACATCGGTATGATACGTCTATGTCTTGTCTGTGAACGTTGTTATCACACGTTTATGTCTTGTCTGTGAATATTGGTATGACATGTTTATGTCTCGTCTGTGAATATTGGCATGACACGTTTATGTTCATCTGTGAACATTGATATGACACGTTTATGTCTCGTCTGTGAATATTGGCATGACACGTTTATGTCTCGTCTGTGAACATTGGTATGACAAGTCTATGTCTCGATTATGAACAGATACGTCTTTGTCTCGCCTGTGAACATTGGTATGATAGTCTATGTCTCGCATGTGAACATTAGTATGATACGTCTATGTCTCAAATATGAAGAAATAATCTTACGTCTCGCATGTGAACGTTTTATGATTGTCTATGTCTCGCCTTGGAACATTAGCATGCTATATCTATATCTCAACTATGAACAGGTACGTCTAAATCTCGCCCATGAACATTGGTATGATACGTCTATGTCTCAATTATGAACAGATACGTCTATGTCTCGCCTGTGAGCAATGATATGTGTCAATTACTATAACATAATAAAGAACAAAATTGTCTGAAAATTGTTCAATTCATCCTTGCAGGTGTCGCTGGAAATTTTTTGTCAATATTCAACTCCCTCTCCTTTTTGGGTGATCCAGAATAGGCCCGATGCGCCCTATTGCATGTCGTCAGAGGCGACTGTTGGACCATTGGAGGAAACCTTTTGTTCTGGGGTGTCTCACGTGATGATAATCCAGCTGAGAAAGTCTCCCGTTGCAATTACATTGACAATTTGACTTTGCATTTTCGAGATGAATATCTTTCTGTCTTTATTTTTGCTTCGTATACCTTTCTGGGATCCTAAATTTACTCTGCCCTATAGAGTCATACTTGTGTGGACGTGCCGTAAATAATGGGCCCACATACATACATACATACATACATACATACATACATACATAATAAAAACAATTGGCTTCTTCTTCACTCTTCTTAATTTCTTTCCTTCTAAATCATGATATGGTTTCTGTGTGTGTGTCTATATATATATATATATATATATATATATATATATATATATATATATATATATATATATATATATATATATAGATAGATAGATAGATAGATAGATAGATAGATATATAAAGCTTTCGTCTAAAGTATGTGTCTATTGAATAAGTATTATATTGCTGTAATTTTTGTTTTACTCTTTCTATCTTGTTCTGATCGGCTCCATTAATATTTATCGTGACTATGCTGAGTCTATGTGCAATCTTATATTGCTTATCATCCTGTCTTTCTGAACGAAATGTCCGTTGCTATGTTCTATTTATTGTTGTGTATTGTATCTGCGTATATGTTGTGATGCAGTCTCTTGCAAGAGATGTGCGTCAGTAATAGTTATTCTACTCTGCTCATGTTCTGTTTGCTTTCTGTATTGCTGTTTTAATATTTTTTACGTTTTCTGTTGATTTTCCTGTCATTCTCCCTAATGACTGTACTTTTTTCACAGACTTGTGTGTTGAGATTGCACATTTGTTGCTGAGTAATTCCTTCCCCTCTTGTTTGATCTAAATCTAATCTCTTGATCTGTTCTAATATTGTCTCTTCGTCCTTGTTTCCCAAGGGCACTGGGGTAGTGTTGTTTCTGTTCACACCCTATTTTCCGAGTCTGGGAAATGGCCCCTTCACCGTGTTGTTTCATCTTCATATTTGTTTAGACTATTTTTATGTTTATTCTTTCTTTCCCTTTTGTGGCAAGACTCTCTTTCTCCTTTTTTCTCTTCCTCCCATCCTCTCTTTGGAGGGACGGGAAATCTTCGCTCTGGGACATTGTCATGGTTGTCTCTACTGACTTATCTGGTGTTCTTTCCTGCCCTTCTTTATTTTTCCACGTACCTGTTTCTTCATTATCATCATCTATCTCCGAAACTTCTCCAATACAATCAGTACTTTCTGAGAGCCCCTTTGCGGCCATTCCTGAATAGTTGCTATTTGGTATTAAGTTTTGCCTACTGATCTCTTCGACGCAGTCTGGTGGTAGACGTCCCACATTTCTGCATCGCCCATATTCTACAAGGCCTCTGTCTCGTCAGATTGAACTCCTCCTCTCATTGCCGATAAGGCCCATTTACTTTTGCCCATATTTCTACAAGGCCTCTGTCTCGTCAGATTGAACTCCTCCTCTCGTTGCCAATAAGGCCTATTTACTTTTGCTCATATTCTACAAGGCCTCTGTCTCGTCAGATTGAACTCCTCCTCTCGTTGTCGATAAGGCTTATTTGCCTTTGCCTATATTCTACAAGGCCTCTGTCTCGTCAGACTGAACTCCTCTCGTTGTTGATAAGGCTTATTTGCCTTTGCCCATATTCTACAAGGCCTCTGTCTGGTCAGATTGAACTCATCTCGCTAAGTGGATTAATAATATGCTAGCGGGGCGGGATCTTTCACTCAACTATATTTCTTCTAAGTTTAATACTTGGGCCCCGGATTTCATGTGGGCTCTGACTATTTCCCCTCCCCCACTTTCTTTCGTAACTTTATCCGTGCCAATGAGAGTGTTTATCTTTCCTTTTATCGTTGTGTCATGATATTTTATAAATGTGTGGTTGTTCTATATTGCACATTATTTATTTAAGGAAACAATATTTGTTCTTGGTATAACTATAGGACTAGTTCGCTTGTTTAGAGTATGAAAAGCAAGGGTAATACCATAGGTGTACCGTGTATACAGCTATGCCAAAGCACGGATTACTCTTGCTATGCAGGCAGAATAAGAAATATAAAATCTATAAACCACTAGCGCTGGATAGCAGAGTTTTACAGAATTTGCATGTCACTAAGAAGCCTATTATTCACTGCAGATTCAAAAGGTGGTATAAATCTGGAAAACACAAAATAAAGGAAATCATATAAATGAAAAGTAAGCCTCTTAGTGAGTTTCACTGCATGCCACATACGTTTCTGCGTACTTATACGGTACACTGTTCATAAGTCTTGGTGTACTCATCGGTCTATCACTTAGCACGTGCGGCTCACTTGTTTCTGTGTGTCACAGTGTAAGAGATTGTTAAAAAATAAACTGTTGGCTTATTTATTTGTCTTCAAGCTTTGCGTGAATCACGTTTAATTTTTTTTTAGCGTCTGAAATCTAATATTTTCATTGGTGTTTTAGTCAAGAAAATGGTCACTTGGTATTGTCCAGCGCTTGCCTACTGCCAAATCGGAATGAAAATGATATACATTTGGAATGAGACATTGTTTCGAACGTATAAAGTAACCACGCGATTTGTTCTTTTGAATGAACTCTGTAAATTATCGATTAATACCTGTTGTCACGAACGCAGTTGACCGCTCCGCTGGCCTAGTGGATAGAACGTCCGCCTCGGATGCGAGAGGTCGCGGGTTCGAACCCCGGCCGAGTCATACCAAAGACTGACAAAAATGGTACTAACAGCTGCCTCGCTAGGCGATCAGCGTTAAGAGTTTAGTGTTAGGACTGGTGTCAGGATAATGTGACTGGGTGAGACATCATGCTACGTGTCTGCGACATGATGCCCCAGTGCTAGAGATCGCTATCAACTGCCACACTGCAGACATCGTAGCGATATGACTGAAAAATTGTTAAAACTACGTTAAAAATCCAAATCACACACACACACACACACACACACACACGAACGCAGTTACGGACGAACATGTAATCCATGCGTTTAGCATAAGGACTGGATTGGGCATGACCCCTGTATAAGAGCAAAGAGGATGATTTCCTTCTTCAATTCGTAAATTGTGGGTAGAGAAAATAACAAAAATGATCCACGTCTGATACCTTATAGTCATTTCCCAACAATCGGAATACCTTCCTTCTTGGACTTGGACCTATGCAGAGAGAGAAAGAGACCTATGGAGAGAGAGAGAGAGAGAGAGAGAGAGAGAGAGAGAGAGAGAGAGAGAGAGAGAGAAATAACAAAAATGATCCAAGTCTTATACCTTATAGTTATTTCCCAACAATCGGAATACCCTCCTTCTTGGACTTGGACCTATGCAGAGAGAGAGAGAGAGAGAGAGAGAGACAGAGAGACAGAGAGAGAGAGAGTTAATTTGGCAGTAATATAAGATAATTATTACATAATTATGCCCATTCCCAAATAAAAATAAATAAATGTTAAACAATTGACACAAAAAACCTTAAACAAACCACGACATTCTAATAGGAGTAATGCAGTAAATGTTAAACAATTGACACAAAAAACCTTAAACAAACCAGGACATTCTAATAGGAGTAATGCAGTACTTGTCCTAACAACCCGGTGAGAGGCTGATGGCCTAAGATAGGTTATCGAAGTGAACTTACCATTATTGCTAGTGGGGTGCTCTAGTTTTGACTGGAGGATGGCTTGATAACTTGTTAGACTGATACAACTGTGGTCAAAGCATAAATGTTCTTATTCTATTACAGCATAGGTCAAAGTTAAAACGACCAATAAGAGGAGTGGGATCTGCTGAAGGAGGCTTTTTTGACATCATCCAAAGGAGAATCATCCAAACACGTTCAACAGCCCTGACCTCGTGGGCTTTCATTTTCATGCAAGAGAGATCTCTCTCGGTGAGACACTGATATGCTCTTTGAATAGTTTGAACAATCCACCTCGAGATGGCGAATGTCGAAATATCAGAGGTACTTTTGAGAAGGAGAAAAAAAAAACGGTTACGACCCTTCCTTTCGATTAAGACAGATTAAAACGTAAATCTCTAACTGGGCAAAAAGTCTATTATGATTATCTACAGGAGTGATACAACTAAGACCCTGAATTTATTAGGATCAGGGACTTCCGAATGTAGCTAGTTCTTAGCGAGAAACTCAGTTTAGAACAGAAAAGAGACATAATCATTGTTACCACTGAACCGTAAACAGTCCTTTGCTCAAAGTATGAAATTTTGCCCCTTCTCCTCGCCGACGCTAGGGAAAGAAGGAATACTGTTCGAAGAAGAAAGTTTAAAAAGGAAATTTCAATCATGTGTTCATCAGGAGGTTTGGATGAAAACCAAAGAACACACATCATTAAAGAACGAGACGCTGGTATTTGTAGCTCAAAGTACCTCATCAATTCTTTAAAATGTGGGTTGGACCTTATAGTGGAGCCCACACAGAGCTTGTGAGTATTGGAGAGGCCGCTCTATCGCTTTTAGTGATGAATACTGAGCAATACTTTCCCTTCGAACGGATAAAGATGAAAATCTGCCACTGGAGTTAAAGGAGAGTAGATTACAGAAAATTCTCCACTTGGCGTCATCAACATTGGAAATCGATTGCCTTCTGAGTAGAGCGATGCATTTTTTTTTCTGCTCGAAAACCAGTCCTGGCGGATAGATTGTCTGACATGAGCGAAACGTGAAGGTAGAGAATTCGAGAAGTGTTGTGCAAAAGGAACCTTCTGTGTTGTGACAGCATTATCATCCTCTGTGGTCAATGTTTGGGGTCATCGACCCTAACAGGTCGAGGAGAGCGCTGAACCATGATCGCTGAAGCCACAAGGAAAGTATCAGGATGAGCAGTAGTTTGGAAGTCCTGACTCTCTGAAGAACCTGAAAGATTATTTTTAAAAGTTGATAAGGCATAGGCGTGCAACTGATCCATCTTCAAACTGTCCATAATCTTGTCCCTCTGGTATGGCACTGGAGAGATATAGAATGGGAGCTTGTTGTCAAACCTCGTTGCGAGTAAGTCTAATATTGGTTCTTCCTATATATGTAAAATGTGCAATTGTTTGCAGAGACCATTCAGTGAGGGCTGCTCGCCCCTGTTTGGACAAACTATCCTCCAGAATATTTCTCTTGCCCAGAATGTGGTGGATTGTGAAAATGATATCATCGGAAGTTGTCCAACGGAGCAAGTTCAAGATGTCCAAGCAGAGAGAGATTATGCACGAGTGCCCACGTAACGTCTGAGGTAGGACCGATGTGTTGTCCCTAGTGACCATGCCGCATTAATGTTATGCAGTTGACGCACCTCTGAAGTGCTAGAACAACAGTTCACATTTCTAGATTGTTGATGTTTTCGGAAGTGTCAGTGTAAAAGAAGGACTGAGATTCCGGTGTGTGAATCGGAACTCGGATCAGAAACATATCCCGATTTCTCCAAGAGATCAGGTGGTATGAAATTTTGATCCAAAGGAGATTGGGGCGGTCGGTTGAGGGGGTGTGTCCTTGTAATGTCTTCAGTTTACTAGAAGTTAAGAACTGGAGAGACCACATATGACGAATTTTTCTCGTCCAATCATGCTATGAGTGCAAGTACTTATGAAATTCATTTGGGAGGAACATGAGTTATTCCTTACAGATGTGAATCTTCACTTCCAAGTAAGTAAAATTATGCGAAGGAATCAGATCTGATCTCTATCGATTGTAGATTATGTCTAGAAGAATTGTGTCCCCTCTACATAGAGATCGAGATTTCAGAAGGCACGTCTGAGGATGTTGTGCGTGAACCAGTCGTCTAAATACTCGATGATGGAATCACTAAGGACCTTAAATGAGTCGCTATTACACATACACAGAAAGACAGACACATCACCTTAGTGAAGGTTCTGAGAAGAGCCCAAATTGAAAGATTTCCTGTCCCTGACAAAAGCATAGGAATTTCCTGTGGGCTGGGAGATGGAGATCTTAGTAAAGACATCCTGAAAATCTACGGAGACCATCCAATCGTTTCTACTCATGGCATTCATGACTGAGTTCGATATTTCCATCTTAAAACCGGTTCAACTGCGAAAGATCGATAACGAATCTAAACTTTCAAACTTTTTGAAACTAGGAAGATCCATGAAAAATATCCTTCTCTACTGAGCCCTTTTGTAGTATGGTGTAAATCTCATTCCGTAGAGATACTAACTGAGACTATATATGGAGTCTTAGGAAGATGTGGAGTGTTTCGGAAGCGAAGCCAATACCCCCAACCCCCCATATTGTGGAAATGACCCGAGAGATCCAACCAATGCTCTGAAAAAGGCTCCATCCGGCATCAACTGGAACACTGAGATGAGGATGTTACTCCAATGAGACGATTGCCTCCTTCCTTATCGAATTTGGAGAGTTACGAAAATTTGCTACTCATTGCCCTTCCGACCACCTATTCATCAGAAAGACGAGCGGAGAGGAGTTTTAAAGTATGTCCCACGGTTATGTAGCTTCCCTGCTTAAAACATTAATGAAGGGGAACCGTTGACAGTCTGGAATGAGGTAATCCACCACCGGAATAGCCTTGTTCAATACCACAGCCATGGACCGATATAGCTGATCAATGACGTCATATAAGGTTTCCGTAGGATTAGCTCCGCAACAAGAATGGCGGCCCACAAAAGGCTTTTGCTGTGCTCCAGAAGAACCTTTCATTTATCCAAGGTGGCATCCCCACGGAAGTGAATAAGCTCTGCAGATAGTGCCATGGATATCGCGAGATATCGCTTCCAAGAATCTCTGCAAGGCAGTCATAGAAAATAATTCCTCCTTCAACAGACTGAAGAAGGAAGCAAACAGATAAAAACAAAGATAGGCATGCGAGGCTCTATGGTAACTAGTGTCCGACGCCGCGATTCCAACGCTTTGAGAGACTTAACGCGGCGATTGACCAAAATCCCTGCGTAAACCCTAATCTGGGAAGCACCTGAATCCACAGTGGCCAAGCAGGCCAAAGGACCCTGTAGATGAAGGCGGAATCCAGGGTTCGACATAGAACAAATTACACCTTTTGCTGTCTGCACTCCTCTTGGTCTCGTAGGTACATTTGGGTCACCTCCTCACCATTGATGAATTCGCGAGCAACAGTAGGTAGGATATAAGCTTTGCGCCAGAAAGTCATTCTGATCTGAAGTGGGTCCTATCGTCAGACGGTTTTGATGGATCTGAAAACAGATCTGGTGGAAAAAAGCGGCAGTCCTCGTATACTGCCGTGTGAAAAGGCCACTCTTTCTCCATTATCTGATCCGTTGGGTTAGAGGAAGATAGAGATTCCAAAGTAGGCGAATGACCCGATGTGACGTGTTCTGCTGGAAACGCATCTGTGCCAACCAAAATCGATTGCTCATCCTCCTTTGTTTCGTGGCAGACATAACTATTTCATCTTATCTCTTTTTATGGAAAGGTGTCTTTATGAAAGGGTGTTCACCGATCCATGAAGCCACGACAAAGTCAACCATATTGTCATAGTAAGAAAAGGAGACATGGCAGACTCACCACCGGTGGTGGAAGTCCCCAAATACGGTAGTGATTGAAAGGAACATCGAGAACGGAGGGTATCTATCAGATATTTTCCCCTAGACGGGTCATCAATCCTCCGAGAACGTTTGCCATATGGATAGGGCGACCTGAAATATACAGAAAGCGAGTTTTCGAACTGATTACTTCCCTAGACCCGTAGTAGTAATAGTAAATGAGGTTTCATCTCCGAGACCCCCTTCCCCCTCCAACCCTTCTATGTTAACATTTTGTCAGCAGCCTTTTCTAGCTCAAAATAATGACTTTCACATGATAAGGCTTTTCTAGCATATTTCTGACAAAATATGTTTGTCGGGGGAAGGGGGGTCTCGGAGATAGAAACAATTCATTTACCATTACTACTAACATAACCATATTTTATGATAATCTTTTTCGTACTTGCTGACTCTCATTGGCAGACTATCTGTTAACATACTGTCAATAATACGAAACTCGCGTATTAAATCATCCATATCATATTTTACACCTCGCAAAAAAGATCGTATCTGATCAAGTAATGTTTTATAAGTGATACTTGCTGTTTTATAGGCATTTTTTTGGTCTCAAGTCGAGGCTCAATTTTCTTACACGCTGTCGCAACAGAAACACCAACACCAGATATTATTAACAAAAACGGATTTAACGATGCTCCGCTTGAGATTATACCAGAGCCAGTCATTAGCAGTGGTAAATATGATATTACTCGAAGTATTCTACTGTAATACTTATAACACTGTTTTACAAACCAGAGGTTTTTATGATAAAATTTGCAATATTGCATTAGTGCGTCCACATCTTGTTTTGGAATTTCCTCTGAAATATGATTGAAATCGATTATCCGTTTTTTCATTCTATAATATTTGTTTACAATTTTTATACAATATTAAAAACTCTAGTACCAACAATCAAATCAAGAAATTCACGAAACTTATTATTGTTAGGATCAGCTATAAAATTTCTGTACTTATCATAAACATCAGACGAAGTATCACTATATCGTTTATCTGTCAATACCTCATTTTTCTTTAACCACCTGTAGGAATCAAACGTGTTTTCTACTTCACGTTCATACAAGTCTGTTTCATTTATCAAATTACCGTATTCTCTTTCTGTTTCATCAACAAATTCGAGTACCAAGCTTATTTGATCCAAAGTAAAATTTTTGAGGACAAGATGTTGTCTGATAATTGCGTATGCGACTATGAAATTTATTAGCATTGATTTTCGGAGTCTGTCTCGTTCAATTCTGAGAAGACCAGTAACATAAGCTACTTTCAACTTTAATTTTTCGTATGGTTTCGTGAGTATTTTCTAATTTTCATTGTAATAATTTCGTAATGACAATTGTCTAGAGAGTTGGAGCGATGGAAGTGGAACATCGTCTTCTTCACTTACGTCGTAATAAGAATCAATCTTTTCTTCCAACTCTGTTTAACTTCTTCAAAAAAATTTTATCGCTCAACATCAATGAAGTTATCGATTTCATCGTTAATATTTTTGATTATCTCTGGAGATTTATTAACAATAATCGGATCGAATTCTGGTTTTTTACGTATCATTGGTAGAATTACGTTCGAGTATACTTTAATAATTAACGTTATATCCGTTGTACTAGCGACTTTAACTAGTGTTTCCTTGTCGTGGTAGTACATACCAAGATACCTAAAAAATTTTCGTTTTGAAAAACTATCGTATAACTCTTTGTTTCTTTTTAATTTTGTTGTTTAAGATATCGCTAGTTCGTTGAGACTATCATGATTATTGTTTATTCGTTTTTCTTCCGACGCTCTTTCACCATGAGCTCGTTTCTTTAAATTAGATCTGATTGAATTATTGTCTCAATATTTTCCTTGCTGAGCTCGAGTAATATTTTTAAAAAAATAATTTCAACTTGCACTTGTTCTTCACGGCAATCATCGGGATGACAGTATCTGCTTAAAATATCAAAATTTCCTATTGCTTCTATTAGTTGTCGTCCTCGCATGTGCATAACGCGAACAAATGTTTTTTCAGCTTTTGATAATGTTGGATCATTCATTGAATTAATGCTAAGATATTTTATAATTCGTATTTTATCTATTGCTTGTGATTTATTGATATCGTCTGTAAATGAGTTGGGTTTTAAAATTACGTTGAGGTTAAAATATTATCATAAAATTTTCTCGCAACGATTATAATTGGTAGTCCTGACATTTATTATATAATATTGCATTAATTTTGATCGTCGAGCGTGTATATTTGAAATGCTGTCAATCCTGGAAACAAATGTTCTGCAGCGACAACGTAAACTCGAAAATATAAGTACTTGTTAACGGTATTTGCAGTCGGAATCGTAAAATACTGTGTTATTGAAATATACGTGTTTGTTGTATCATACAACGTTGTCCAGTTAATATCATCGTTTGATCCTTCCAATCGCCAATTATAAATTCGACCAACACTAGAATTTAATCGACCTCGCAAATTGCCAAATAGCAACTGCAATGAGACATTTAATTTTAATCCAAAAGTTTTCAACTTCTCCTTTAGAAGTCCATTCTTGTCTATCAGAGAAAGCGTAATGAGGATAATTTTCAGGATAATGTGTTGATGCGCTTACCTCAAACCCAACTCGGTTATCAGTTGCCTTTAAAAAAGTGTTGGAATATACCCAAGATTGTTTTTGGTTCGTTTTACAGTATTAGACAGACTGTCAACAAACACTTTATTTGTTAGATCATTAGGGTTAACTGGAACATCTGTCTTCATTTTATTATTTCTCATATTTATGTTACCCGACATTGGTCCACCGGATTGTCTTAAATACGAGGCGAGTGCTCCTCTTAATTGAGCGTAACTAATAACATCAGTATCATCAGCTGGTGGTAAATTTATCGGTAATCCAGTTATTCTTGAGTTATTGCTAATTACAAGGTGACCTGTCATTGTATCACCGATCTTATTAATCTTGTTATCGTCGACAGATTTTAGTTGCGCATAACTTACAACTTGTGTATTATCAACATTTGCTGGTGGATATACGGTTTCCAAGCCAATGATTTTTTTTTACTCGACATATTAATATTGCCTGTAACCTTTCCACCGGTTTTATCAAGCTTGTTATTATCCACGTACTTCAACTGTAAATAACTTACCGCTTGTGTTTGATTTAAGTTTGCTGGTTGATATGCGGTTTCCAAATTTATATTTTTTTTCCCTGACGTATCTAAGTTACCGTTTAAAGTTCCTCCTGTCAATGATAGTTTCTTATCGTCAACAGATTTTAGTTGTGCATAACTAACAGCTTGTGTATCAACAACATTTATTGGCGGATAATTTGTTTCTAAACCTAGTACTCGTTGATTTGACATCAACAAATTGCCTGTCATTTTATCTCCAGTTGGTTTTTTTTAGGTAGCCTGGTAAATCAATGTTGCCATTTTTTATTGTTGTACTTACAGCCGACGAATCTCCCAATGTTGTCCCAAATTTTGTATAATACCTCATTATTTGTTTATTGTCTGACAATTTTATATAAACTTAGTTTATAACAATGGCAAAGCCATCGTCGATATTAAATTTTGACACAGAACGACTGGTGCAACATAAACACAACAATGATCTGCCAGATTGTCATTATCTCGTTGTTGGAAGAACTGGATCGGGGAAAACAAATTTGCTGATGAATTTACTGCTGGGCAATAATTTTAACTACGACAGAGTTTATATTTACACAATTAATCCACAGCAGGATAAATACGAATTAATTAATGAGCGGATACAATAACACATACTTATTTTAGACCGGGCAGAACAAAATGATTTTTTACTTCGAGCTGGCGGTGTTGATGTACACTTTATTATAAACAAACTTGCTTTATGGATGACACGAATAACACTGTCATTCACAAAAGCAGTAGAATTAAATGATATGCTTCAAAAATATACAAAGAAAATTTATTTTCAGCAACATAAAATATATCAGACTGCAGTTCCAAATACTACCGACTACACATGGAGCGTTACAGCAACGTCAAGCGAACAGCTACCACAACCATTATTTGTTGTATTTCAACGACAAGCGCGACGTGGAGACCAGCA
Organism: Megalonaias nervosa; assembly: GCA_016617855.1. Classification (NCBI taxonomy): domain Eukaryota; kingdom Metazoa; phylum Mollusca; class Bivalvia; order Unionida; family Unionidae; genus Megalonaias; species Megalonaias nervosa. The sequence continues at coordinate 15,858 of JAECUM010000105.1, forward strand.
ACAAAATAACGCAATATTTGATAACGCTGATGTTAGGAGAATATACGCCAGGATAAACTCCAAGCAGTATCCGGAACGAGCGATAGAATGCAATTTTGCGGATGACGCTAATAAAAATCTTACTCGACCGTATATGTATCTTATGGACGCAGTGCAGAAATATCAGGACGTTGGAGATGGATCTCAAATATCAGTAGAGGAATTTCGTATACTTTATCCGATATTTTATTTTGATGTTACTAAACGCAACGAGCGAGGTGTTCATTCAACAGCTGATATTGAAATTAACTGGACATTAGGTATACCTCCAGGTCCGTTGTACGTTTATGCGCTGGTGATCAGCGACAGATTTATAACAATTGGTTCTGTCGGAGGTAAAATGACAGTCCAAGCTTGAAAAAACTTGGATTTTAATATAACTTTCTTGATATATGACAAAATACATCGAAAAAGAAATATATTTGACTGACGGTCAAGTTAAAAAAATAGCGGCTGCTATTGCTAAGCAAAAGCCGGTATCACTAAAAATAAATTCATCGACAACGGGCAGTATTTTAACAAAATTAATGCTAACTAAAACAAAGATAAATAAATACGATCGCGGTAAACCGTTTGTTTTAAATCTAAGCACGTCGCAAGTAACTGCAATCGCCCACCGCATTGCGGTGGGAGGCGGTTTTCTTGGTCCGGCAATAGCCACAATAGCCAAAACGTTAATACCTAAAATTTTGCCCGTACTTGGTACATTAGGATTAGCAGCAGCATCTTGCGCAGTATCTGGCGCAACAAAAAAGGCTGTCTCTGGAGACGGTATAAAGAAAATTTTTGTCTAAAACTTTAATATAATGCCCCAACGAAAGACGGCAAAAAGAAAGACAACAACTATAAAAAAGACGCGATCGCGAAAAACAAAAAAGGCGGATTTATAGGACCATTACTGGCCGGAGTAGCGGGAAGTCTGTCGCCCAATCTGCTGGGAATAGGTCGAGGACTGACATTACCAGTAACACGCCCGCGTTAAGTAACTTCGATATACTTGATAAGCTAAAAAAATATAAAAAATTCTACGGAGTTTATTCTAAAGATGAACTTGACAATGCACCAGCTGGTGGTTCGTGTGTGATCAATATACGAGATTTTAACGACGGATCTGGCACACACTGGGTAGCAGTTTAGAATAACAACTATTTTGATTCATTTGGAATTCCTCCCAGTGATGTAGTAAAATAATATATCAACAAAAAATATAAAATAATAAATTATTCGTCTAATCAGATTCAGCCAGTTGGAACATCAGCTTGTGGATACTACTGTATAATGTTCATGAAACAAATGTCCCAGCCTAAATTTAATTTTTTAAAATTTTTTTTAGTTTGACAATCAACCTTCTCACCTTAATGATGAGATTGCAATTAATTTTATCTAAACTAAGGAATATGTCAACATATTGTCTCAAATGCAAAACTAAAACAGAAAATACAGATGAAACAACAGAAAAAACAAAGAACAACAGGATAATGCTGATAAGTATTTGTGCGATCTGTGGAAAAAGAAAAAGTACGTTTTTAAAGAAATTATCCGGAGCTGAAATGTGCGACACGTTATTTTAGTAGATGATTAATAAATAATGATATGCGAGTGTGATTGTGATAGAGATCTCTGTCTAGAGCAAAATAAAATTGTTACGTACTGTCAGAAATGCAACAACAGAGAAATAATTGGAAGAAGTAGAGATATACATAAATTAATTGGCAAGTTACCAAAACCGAAAGGAGGTTGGACATTACCATGCCATAAATAAACTGGACCACATAATCCGCTAGATAAACAACTAGATGAAAATGATAATCCGCTGCCAGGACAAGAGTCTTACAATCAAGTTGATGCAATAGCAATGCGTCATGATATCTGCTACCGTGATAACAAACAAGGTAAGCACGGCTGCGATAAAGTAATGCTAGATGAACTAGGCGACATGAAACCAAAAGGGATCGAACGACTTGATGGAAGGCTGGTGCAGGGATTTATTGGACCAAAATATAAACTCGGACTCGAAGCGATTGAATCGCTGGCATCAGAGCTACACGAACCAAAAAAAAAAGTTTCCCCGACGTAAAGTTGTCGTAAATGCCGTTGACGATATATGGGCGATAGATTTCGTTGATGTGTTAAATCCTGCTCAGTTTAACGATAACAAAAAATATCTTTTTAACGTTGTAGATGTTTTTAGTAAATACGCGTTTAGTGTACCCGATTAGGATAAATCAGGAACATCGATAACTGATGTACTAAAACAAATAATAACAAGTACAGAAAGAAAACCAAACAGAATATGGACCTAACATGGAGCGGAGTTTTTTAATACAAAATCTGAGCAGTTTTTGGAGCAAAATAACATCAAAAAATATGTTACTGGAAATGAAAATAAGAGCGTTATGTTCGAACGATTTAATTGTACACTAAACGAGCTGATACATAAACATTTGACAGCTAAAAATACAAATAAATGTATTGACGATCAACAGTAGATTGTTGATAAATATAATAACACGAAGCACAGATCAATAAAAAGGTCACCAAATGATGCAATTAAAACTCCGATTCTTGCAAATGAAAACATGTACCCCAGACATAAATTAACAGTTGGTGATAAAGTTAGAATTTCTCTGACGAAAAAACATTTGAATAAGGATTTACTCCAAACTGGAGCGAAGAAGTATTTGTTGTTGATAAAGTTTTACTGGCAATACTTGTAACATACGCGCTAAACGATTTAATGGGTGAGCCTATAACTGGTAGTTTTTACGAGCAGGAACTGCAGAAAACTGAGCAAGATATATTTGTTATTGAAAATGTTATCAGGAAAAAAGGCAATAAAAGTTTAGTTAAATGGAGAGGATACAGTGATAAATTTAACAGCTGGGTTCCAACTAAATCTATATCGAAATAATAATATTGTTATAAATTTGCTCGTATTTTAGCAGTAGAGATTTACATTTGACCGGTCTACACAACGATATTAAATGTAATTTTCTTGCATTATCGACTGGCATTAAATTAAATATTTTACCAAAAATAAAACCGTATTTTATGCTCCTTTGTTGGCCAGCAATTTTCACATTAATAAAAGGTTTTATAAGTTGCCAAAATATTTGTTGCTCGACAACAGTAAAATTAAAATTTATTATTTCTTTTGGTGATATGATACTTAACATTATATCATCCAGTTGTCGGTCTGCTGTATTTTTTTTATCAACCACGTCCACGATCTCGTCTTGTTCATCGTCAGTGCTAAATAAAATGTCATCTTCTGTATAATCAACCGACTCACATTTTATATCGCCAGAGATGAAATCCCTTGAGACAGCATCTCCTGCTGTAAAATAATCGTAGCACATATATCAGCAAGTCGTTTCATTAAATTCATATTATAATATATTTTTATTAAATTTATTATTATAAATGACTAACGAGATAAAATATCATCAGAAAGTTAATATATTAAATTACCAAGAACTAGCCGAGGCAGTGCGAAAATGTTTATCAGGACATTCTTGCTCTGTTGACGTAAATTGTGATGCAAGGTGAATCCGTTAAAATTCTTCTAACAGCTGCAGAAAAAAAATTAACTTAATGACAGTACATTCATAACACTGAAATTTAATGAAGATGATATTTTGATGTTTGCTCACAATTGTCTTACCAAAACTGAGCTAGAAAATATAATTAATCATCATATTTGAAGATGATTCTGTCAAATGTTGATTGTGATGTTGCCGCATTTGTTATTCCATCTGCGACAAATTTTATTGCTCTAGAATTTATCTTGTAGTGTTTTGCAGCAGCTGTTATTGAAGGAAATTTTAGTTCCTCATCTGTACTAATGTTATATGATATTATAGGTTTAGCAGGACATCTAAAATTAATACCACCACATCGTCCTCGTCTGTTATTTTCTTGTTGAGTGACAAGTTCGAGGCTTTCCAGACGATTATCTGTTTTAATACCGTTGACGTGGTCTATCATTAAACCATTAGGTATAGGTCCGTTAAAAGTTTCATAAATAAATCTGTGCGAGTTACAACGAACAAAATTTGTTTTACTTCCACGAACAACTACAAGTATGTACTATTTTGCAAATTACCTAACACTTTTTTGTTTGGATATTTCGAATAATTCCTTTATCAAAGGCGTCGTAAAGATCAAACACGGAATGAGGTTGAAATTCATCTTGCAAAGACATTCTTTCAATGTTATCATCAGTAACCGCGCTGTTGACATGATATACTCATTGTCCAGCTGGTATGTTTTCACAAAATAATGTATAAATAAAATCTTTCCTTAACATTTCAACTCTCTCAGCATTATCACCTTTAACGCTTATCATCATTCCAGCAGGTGTTGCTTTACCAAACGGTTGTCCGTATTCGACGTGTATCACCGACCCTAACATATTCCCGCGTAAAAGTTGTACTTGGGATGAACATAGTAGTACTCTTGCTCGCTTGCGCTTGTCAGATTTTGTGCTATTATACTATAAGCATTTTATATCTCTAATTGATTATTCAACTAGCGCGTGCGCAGTGTGCGGTGAGATATCGATCAAACAATCAATTAAATATATAATATTACATTATATAACTATGTTGAAGTTACGTGATATAGCCAAAAAGGGCCTTACAGGAGAACCTACAAAAATATCCACCGCTTTTGGAGGATTTGATAACAGCTATCGGTTTGATAATCAAATCGTTTTAGTAAATTTTAACTCTAGAAATTTGTTCATCTTCTGCATTCAAATGTAACGCGAGAACTTGCAGTTCATAAAGGTATCAAGCTAATAGTGCAGTATCGTGTTATTTTATCCGTTACACGCACTTCAAAAAGATATACTTGATATAATCTTTGAAAATGTGGATTTCATCAACGAGATTGCTGAACCATATTTAACGGCTAAATCACGAAAAATATTAGCTAGAACAAATATCTTTTCAGTCGCTGATGAAATACATCAGGAAATAAATAAAAATTGGACAAATTTACTGCATCAGGATCAGGTTGGAAATTTGAAATGATAAAAGTTTTATTTCACACAGTGAAATATAACGCACGTCGCGGTAGTTCTTACCTTTATCTCCCTCAAAAAATTAAAAACAAAAACTGTTGTATAAACGTAAAGAATTTTGATAACAAATGTTTCCAGTGGGCTATTTTTTCTGCGATGTTTCTAGCAGAAAAAAATGCTGATCGCGTTAGCAATTATTTTAGTGACGTATCAAAATTAAATTTTAATGGCATTGACTTTCCAGATGCAGAAAATCAAATACCAAAGTTTGAAAAGCAAAAATAATATTTCAATTAATATATTTGGTCTTGAAAAGCGTGAAAATGTTTATCCAAGGTATATGTCAGAAAAAGCTTCGCAATCGACAATAAACTTGCTGTTTTATAGGAATCATTACGTTTGGATAAAAAAAACTTCAACGGCCTAGTTGGCAGACAATATAATAAAAATAAAAATAAGAAATATTTTTGCTACCGTTGTTTACAAGGTTTTTCTAAAGATGAAAAACTGCAAGAGCATCTTAAATGCTGTGTTAATTTTCAAAGAATAACAATGCCAGGAGAAAAAGAAAAAGTATTAAAATTTAAAAATTATAATCATAAATTAAATTTTCCGTTTGTTATTTATGCAGATTTCGAGTGTCTACTTGTTCCTGTGGCAGGCGCAGAAAATGATCCAAATAAATCAAGCACCAGAAAAATGCAACAACATGTTCCCTGTGGAGCAGCTTATAAAGTAGTTTGTTGCGCTAACGATAATTTTTCAAGTCCAATAAAATTGTACATATGTAAAAGTCCTGCCGTGTGGTTACTACAAATTTTAATTGACGATGTTAATATCATTTTCAACAGATTATCTAAAACAGCTCCAATAAAATAACATCCAAACAACAACTTGATTTTGATGAGGCAGTTAATTGTCATATTTGCGAGAAACCTCTAGGTAACGATAAAGTGCGTGATCACTGTCATCTAACCGTATATCGTGGAGCAGCACATAACAATTGTAATTTGAAATTTCATGCGCCAGATTTTATTCCTGCCGTTTTACATAATTTTCGTGGTTATGATAGTCATATCAGTGTAAAAGCATTTGGCGATGAGGAAATTAAATCTAAACTAAAATTAAATAATATAATAAAATGTTTTCCAAACAATTTTGAAAAGTATATGTCAGTTACCCTTGGCAAATTACGTTTCATCGACAGTCTGCAATTTATGGCAGCACCATTGAATGAGCTTGTAAAAGGTTGTAGCAGTTTCAATAATTTAAAAAGTTGCTTTAGTGGAGACTACATCTCTCTGACCAAAAAACGGTGTCTTTCGGTATGAATATCTCGACGACTGGAGCAGATTTGATGAAACTTCTCTTCCTAACAAAGATAAATTTTACTCTCACTTAAAAAATGAAAATATTACAGATGAGAAGTACAAATATGCACAAGATATTTGGAATAAATTTGGTTGTAAGACACTTGGTGATTATCATGATTTATATTTGAAAACAAATGTATTATTACTAGCAGATGTTTTCGACAGTTTTCGTAAAGTTAGTCATAAAAATTATGGATTAGATCCATGTTGGTATTATTCTGCGCCAGGATTGTCATGGGATGCTCTGCTAAAGACAAGCAGGATAGAATTGGATCTCTTAACTGATGTTGATGTGTTTAATTTTATTGAAAAAGGAATTCGCGGCGGAATTAGCGTTACAACAAAAAAAGTATGCGGTAGCTAATAATAAATACTTAAAAAATTACGATAAAAATTTACCGTCAAATTATATTACTTATCTGAACAATAATAATTTGTATGGTTATGCTATGTCAGAGCCAATGCCGTGTAGTGGATTTCATTGGATAACTCCAAATCAATTTCTTAAAGAAACTGAAAAAGATTTACCAGAAAATGTCAGTTATTTTGTTGAATTGATCTCGATTATCCTAGTTCGTTACATGATCCACATAACGACTATCCGTTTTGTGTAGAGTCAATGATGATCGATTATAGTTTATTATCGCCTGAACAACAGGCAACGACAACAGCAAAAAATTCGATTATTAATAAGCTAGTTCCAAATTTGTTAAATGAAAGAAATTACATGATACATTACAAAAATTAAAACAAGCAGTAGATGATGGAAAAATTCTGAGAAAAGTTCATCGCGTGTTAAAATTTAATCAATCACGGTGGATGGCAGATTATATTGATTTAAATACCAAACGTCGTGCTATTGCTAAGACCGACTTCGAGAAGAACTTTTTCAAGCTAATGAACAATTCCGTCTTCGATAAGACGATGGAAAATATCAGAAAGCGAGTCAAAATTGAAATTGTAAATGATATAAATCGCAGAAATAAATTAGTTAACGATTACAGTTTTGTCAGTATGAAAATATTTAATGAAAATCTTGTTGCAATAAAGCGACGAAAAACAAATTTAAAGTTAAATTAACCAATTTATGTTGGTGCAGCTGTACTTGATATATCACAATAGCTAATGTACGACTTTCACTATAATTTTACCAAAAAGCAGAGGCCAGATTCGGAGTTGCTATTTACTGATACTGATTCACTTGTTTATAACATAAAATGTGAGGATGTTTATCAAGATATTTATAACAATATAAATTTATTTGATTTATCGGATTATCCAAAAAGTAGTCGATTTCATGATGATGTAAATAAAAAAGTCATCGGCAAGATGAAAGATGAATTTATGTTTGCGCCAGTTAGGGAATTTGTTGGACTAAGAAATAAAATGTACGCCGTAATTTTTGATGACAATAAACTGACAAAAAAAGCAAAAGGTATTCCTCGTGGATATGTAAAAAAGTGTATGACATTTTATGATTTTAAAGCAGCGCTAAACACCTGCACTAATTTTATTAAAACAGATGTTATCAGAACAAATCATGACAAACTTGAAACAGATACAATTATAAAACGTGGACTAAAAATACTTTTGATGATAAGAGATATTACGAGGACGGAATTAATACGTTAGCTATGGGACACTACGCAAATTAATTTTGTCTAAACTTTATAAATAATGTTCGAAAATTTATCATTAGCTGATGGAGCTAGTAGCAAAATTAAAAAATTAATGGTTCATGGCCAGCAATTATCAGTTGAATTTAATGATGAAATGTTAGGTATTTGTTTTAGTAAATTTGATAAAATAAAACTCTCGCTTATTAAATCAGATAACAGCAAATATTTTGATTATCTTGAAAAGTTGAGAGATGAGCTTATGCTGAAATACGATAATCTTCATGATCCGATCAGTCAAGAAAAATACACAAAAATAAATATTGACCTAAACCGGTCAAAGGTTTTTGCAAAAGGTGGTAAGTATATCCTCACCAGATAGTAATGAAAGAGTTATTTTAATGTCATCGAAAAGTAAGAGGGAAAATTAAATTTTATTTATATAAACACGATAATGAATTATTCCTGCTATCTACTGTCGATACATTAATAGTAGGAGAGGAAGTTCTTTGAAAAATAAGAATGGGAGATAACTCTGTCTGTCTGAGTTGTATTCTGAAGGGAGATAACTCTGTCTGTCTTCCTTGTATTTTAATGGAGATAACTCTGTACTTGTATTTTAATGAGACATAACTCTGATAGGTTGTCTCCTTGCATTTATAATACTTTTGTTTATAAATAATTTTTATTTACTGATAAATAATATCTTTTTTGTTGTCTTTTTTAAGAAACATTATCTTTGTTTTAATGATTTTGTCAAGTTTCTTGCTTCTTTCAGAATTTTTCAGAGATAATAATTAAGATAAAAAGAAAAATACAACAATGAATAAGTCACGCCTATTGTGTAAGTTGCTTTTAGATTTCCAAGTATTGGTCAGCTTATACAGCCCTTATCTAGTTTGGGGTTCCACCCTAAAATTGCTCGACCTTCAACAGACAAAAGTACATTCTCCCACCATGTCACCACGTGGTGGGTGCTCTTTTTGCACTCACCCAGGGTTGATTGTGGGGGGAGAGTGTGCAGAAATCTGTTGAACGTAGAGACGGATTCCGTATTATATTTTTGATTATTTTTATTTTAAACGATTTAACTTCAACATGACGGTTATAATAGTAATAGTAAATGAGCTGTTTCTATCTCCGAGATCCCGTTCCCCCGACAAACATATTTTGTCAGAAATATGCTAGAAAAGCCTTATTATGTGAAAGTCATTATTTTGAGCTAGAAAAGGCTGCTGACAAAATGTTAACATAGAAGGGTTGGAGGGGGGAAGGGGGTCTAGGAGATAGGAACCTCATTTACTATTACTACTCCGGTGATCAAAACTCGGTACTCGATCTGAGGACCGGTGTTCGGTGAACGGTGACAAGAGACCGAAAATGGAAGATCGGTACCAATCACCATTCCCTGCAATAGGTTTCTGGTTCCCAGTGATTAACAACCTCAGTGACAGACACTTGAAACATTACCCGGTAACCTGTGCCCCTTTTACGATGACAAACCTTCTATGATTATTACTTGGTTCAATCTCGATGACAGGCTTCTAATGACCGGTGACAGACTCTCGATGACTGTTACTTTTACACAATACCCGGTATCCAGTGACCGGTGACAGATTCTCAGTGTGTGTCACTTGACACTACTCCTTGCCATTTACCTGTTACTGGTCACCGACCAATGCCAGATCAGATGAATCAGACCTTACTGGGGAGTCTCTATTCATGGAACTCTACTCCGACTAACGAAAGCTCCTCCATTTAAATCCGGTTCTACTCGAGCGAGAAGACCGTGCTTCAGTTGCATCAATAAGGCCCGGACTCGCTTCTGGGTGATGGAGACTTCTCTCGACCGGGAAGTGCCGAAGCTCCACCCCGCGGGAACTGACAACTCCCTTCCACGTGTCAGTGATATCACCTTCGGGAGTTGGCTTGTTCCCTAAATCATAAAGTGCCGTAGATCCCTCTTGAAGTTGTTTTTCCAGTAACGAAGAGGATGGAACAGATCCTTCTTTATGGTCATATAGGCAAGGTGATTCTCAGTTAAGTCCTGACCGGTCAGGTGGCCGATTGGTTAGAGCGTCCGCCTCGGATGTGGGAGGTCGCGGTTTCGAACCCCGGTCGAGTCATACCAAAGACTTATCAAAATGGTACTAACAGCTGTCTCGCTAGGTGCTCAACATTAAGAGGTTAGAATTAGGACTGGTCGGCCTGGTGTCAGGATAACGGGACTGGGTGGGACATGATGCTACATGTCTGCGGCATTATGCCCCAGTGCTAGACATCACTTTAAACTGCCACACTGCAGACATCGTAGCGATATGACTGAAAATTTTTTATAGCTACGTTAAAAATCCAAATCACACACACACACACACACACACACACACACACACAGAGAGAGTTAAGTTGTATAGCCTGTCACGCCAAATATAAAGGATCACTGTCCGTGTGTTCATTGTGCAGGTGGGGCTTGTGGCCCACGAAGTCATTTTTAGACATTATTAATTGCTGAAAGGAAGTACGATAAATACCACAATATACTGGGGGAAAAAAAATTGGGTAGGATATACTTACCATGAAAAGGGGTGCTAATAGAAGAATTAAAACAGAGGCGCCACTTCGCTATGAACGTTTGGAAATGGGACACATATATACGGGAATTATGCAATTACTGGGGAGAAATTAGCAAATATAAAACAAAAATGGATACGATCTACGGTAGAAATGCCAAAGATGACTTAAATGACGAAACGTGTAGAAGTCCACGATGTCCAAGCAAAAAAAAAAAAGGCCCATATTCCTATTGTCCAAAACTAAGGACTGTGATCCTGTTGTTTTTGTTGTTTTGTTTTGGGGGCTTTTGGGGTTTTTTTTTTTCTAGACCCACAGTTACTTAATAATCTCCTCTCAGTTATACTTACAATAAATATATCTTATACGGGGTACAAAATTTGCAAACAATAACATCCAATACCAAAGTAAATTGCCAAGTAATTTTAATGTTCACCCAAGCTACGGCTTAAGACGACTGTCCCTTAAACAGAACAGATTGTCAATTTTACTTTTTTTTTTTTTTTTTTTTTCTTCTGGCCTTTACAGTTATGGCGGGCACATACCCAAGTCATATGGGTCAGCCCGATAACCAGGATAAGCTGAGTGAACTACGTAGAATTTTTTTTTCTATAACATTACCATATGTAACCTTTTGAATTCCTTTAAACTAAAACAACCTTATACATGCATATATCTTGTGTTAATAATAACCAATATTTATGCAATAACTTGGAGGGACATGCTAGGCTTTAATATTACGGTACTCTGTTATATCAAACATCTAATTTTTTTTAGGTGGACTTACACCAACTTAGCATTATCTCAAGGCACCCATATATTACCTTATTTTTTGCCAAATCTTCGGCACGTGTCTATGAATTGGCTAATTAAATATTCTCATAAATTCAGACAATACAGTACGTTAAACATAATTTATTACCATATTAATGAAGCAATTCAGGCTGGACAGCAAGATCCCATAAGTATTTACAGCTCATCCATAATGTAATAGACCTGAGGGCTCTAAAGCTGTAATATGATGGATGGGGAGGATGGGATTTTTTTTATGTCATAAATTTAACATGTTGCTCATGTCAATGAATATATACAAACTGCTGAAAGAATGAATTTGAACACTGTATGTAATATAAATGTATAGATCGCGACTTACTATGACATCTGTATTAAATTGTTCATGCTGTATGTCAAGTGTGATCACCGGTCATGTGGTAACAAATGTCATCGATTTCAACCTCGCACATTGTTAAATACTCACAAAAGCTTCTGGAATCTTATTTTATATGAATTTCTCACACCCAGAAACATGTTATCACACTTAAATTCACATCCAAATCATCATTTGAATAGCACTAAGCTCGATGACTCCAACAGCTGACATCACGAAAATACGTCTGCAGGCAAGATGGCCGACACTAAATCACATGACCGGTTCCACACAGTAAATTTGTCAAGTTCACATTTTTGATTACATTTCACTTGTTGATTGTAAATGCTGGCCTTCTTTTATACAAGCATAAGTATGTTTTGAATATTTAATAGCGTATTCTTAATGTTTATGCTGGTCTGTATATTTTCAGTGTTATCAGCGTTCATTGGTAGTTGTGTACTCTTCACCCAAGCTTAACAGTCTTGGTTACAACTTAAAAGTACGTTGACCTTTGACGGACACGATATCATACGTAATGTTTATATATTTGCAAATGACAGAGTGTACACGGACAAGTGATGATAGTTAAATTGTATATTAACCCTCAGTTTGTGTGCTGGTTGTAGAGTATCTGTTCGGCACCATCTGACTTGTTCGGCGTCCCGGACAAGCAATGATTGTTTTCCGAAGACTATAAATAATAGCGCAATTCGAAATTCGGCAGATAGCTGTCAATATTAGCGCATCTATCAACATCTCTCCACCAAATAAAAAGAACACTGCATTGAGGTGGTTATAATTACAACTTTATTGAATGACATTAAGAAGCTCATATATGCTTATAAAAATAAGACAAATCAATGAATTTTAACTTCTTTATTCTCAAAAACAGACTGGAATTACATAGATAGTACAACAATAGGAATCAATTCAATTCAAACAAATTCAATTCACTGCTATTCATTCAAGCTTAATAGGGAAGTAATATTGTGCCACATAAATAAGCAGCTATCTCCCGCCACACTAAGAAATTAGGGCTAACTTTCAAAATACTTACTCCGTGGCTCGTCCATTTCTTGCTGAATAATTACGTTAAAGTTATGACGGTCAGCATATTATAGCATTTGTGTATTGCATATGTTACACGTAACCAAACACATGCATTCATGTTTTAGTCATATTTCTTTTATTAAGCATCTTACCACAATTTCATAGTCAAGAATAAAAAGATCCTGACTTTGAGCATTTCTTTAAATTTATTATTACATTTACACAAGTTAGCCCATACCCCCCCCCCCCAATCTGTTACAAATGGTGTCAAGAAGTGGGATGTCATAGTTCTATGTGACATCCAGGATCGAACCTAAGTCCATTTTCGAAGTGTGGTGGCAACATCAACAGCGCTAAATAACAACCTATAATTATTTGAGGTCCCAAAAGGAAAGCAAAATACCGGTCGATACCCGAATGTTCATTGTTTTGAGAATGGCACAAAGTCCCAACCCAGAAATTGAATTTAGACAAGAGGATGAAGATCAGATAGAAACTGGCCAAGGAGACATATGTGTGGAAGAAAATGAAGTTTCACACGACAGCTCTGATGAAATCTATAATAACGAAGATGGTGGAGACGTAATGGAGTACAAAGCAAGGCAAATCGCCAGGGTACCTAGAAATAGCAGAACAAGTAGTGTTTTTAGTATTAAGCCAGAACCATTTAGTGGAACTAAGGATTGGGAAGAATATATTTCCCATTTTGAAATCTGCGCAGAACTTGGGCATTGGAAAAAATCGGAAAAAGTTCTAGCTTTGGCTGCAAGCTTGAGAGGACCAGCCAGAACATTTTACATTAGTTTATCTACAGAAGAAAAGAGATCTCACAAAGCATTAGTTCGACAATTGGGACAAAGATTTGGCAGTACAAGACAACAGAGCAGATGGTTGTCACGACTGGAATCCCGTAAGCGCTTGTCTGGGGAGCCGATCGCAGCACTGGCAGACGATTTAAGACAGATGGCACAGAGGGCATATGTCAACCCTGATTCAAGAGCTCAGGAAGCATTGGCTCTAAACCAGTTTTATAAATGTATTACGCTTGAAATGAAATGCAGATGCATAAACAGAGACTGTCAGACCGTTGCACAGGCAATTGAAATAGTTGAAAGATACGAGGCCATTATGAGTGATCAGGGAAGAAAATCAACCGTCAGAGGAGTGTTCAGTCATTGTGATCCAGGAAAGAATTTAAATAATGTACAGACAGAATTTGATAGGGCACTTGAGAAGTCTATTAGACTGCTTACTGAACGACTTGAGCGACTGGAAAATACCAGATTTTCCAGACAGGGCCAAAATCAATCTTCGAGTAGGAATGCCGGAATCAAGACCTGTTTCATATGTAGTGCACCAGACCATTTTTTCAGGAATTGTCCCGTTTATAAAAAATGTCAAGCTCAGACCAGTATTACCAGTCAAAGTCATGGAAGCAAGCCAAGAACAGAAAATGCAGGGGGACAGGAAAACCTGAAGCCGTCACCTCTGTAGGCCGGGAGATGATGGATGAGGAACGGCCTTCTGAAGAAAAGAATGGCAGCGACATATATGAAAACTGTATACGTTTGGGGCATATTGGGAAAACAACCGGAAAATGGGATAATGTTTTTTTTTTTTTTTTTGGTAAAAGGTGACCTCTATGGATTGCCAATACATTTCCTAATAGACAGCGGTTCTACCTCTACAATACTTCCATATGATAAATACTTGATGATGGATGATGATAAGAAACCTCCACTAGAGCACACACACTTAAAGTTACTCGACGTAAACGGCGATGAATTGAGAGTGCACGGATGTTTCAACATGCCACAAGCATTTGGTTCCTCAGTTTATAGAACGACTGTCTTAGTCTGTGACATAGGCCCCTATGCCATTTCAGGGCAAGACTTCCTGATGCAGCATGTCAGCAAAATTGATTATAAACGTTTACTCCTCTGCACAGATTGCGGTGATATTCAATGTTACACAGGGGGAGAAGCCAACATGGTGTGCCGTGTTGTAGTGAAGGAGACTATTACAGTACCCCCTCAATCTCGAATGTGGATACCAGTTTTAATACCCGGATCGGAACATCTAACTGATAATGGCATTATCGAGACCTCTTCGAAATTGTGGCAGGACAAGAAAATCGCACTCACAAGAGGGATAATACATTCAAAAGTTGAGAATCAAGCGGTACAGATATTAAACTTTGGCTCAAAACCAGTCATCTTATATCCAAATACGAAACTTGGAACATGCGAGTCCTGTTATCATACTCCAGATCCAGAGTTAACTCAGTGTAATGCAGTATCTTCTGAAGAATCGGAAGCAGCAACTGATAAACTACCAGAACATCTACAAGATTTATGGGAAAGGAACTCTGTCCACCTTAAAAACGAAGAAAGGAGAAGGCTAGCATCTTTACTGATAAAGTACCAGTATATCTTCTCCAAGTCATCTGATGACCTTGGAAGGACTGATCTGGTAAAACATCGTATCAACACAGCCAATGCAACTCCTATAAGGCAGGCTCCACGTAGACTGCCTATTGGGAAAAGAGAAATAGAGAAGACGGAAATCAAGAAAATGCTTGATCAAGGAGTCATTGAGCCCTCAGTGTATGGAGTTCCAATATAGTGTTGGTCACCAAGAAGGATAATTTCACCCGATTATGTGTAGACTACAGGAGACTCAATGATGTAACGGTGAAGGATGCGTATCCCTTACCCAGAGTTGATGAGTGTCTTGATGCCCTTTGAGGTTCAAAGTGGTTCAGTTGCTTGGACCTCAATTCTGGATTTTGGCAAATTGAAATGGCCTCTGACGAGAGTGAGAAGACTGCCCTCTCTACTAGTCAAGGTCTGTATCAATTCACAGTAATGCCATTTGGGTTAGCAAACAGTCCTTCCACTTTTGAGCGTCTTATGGAGACTGTCCTGAGAGGTTTGCAATGGGAAGAATGTTTGCTATACATGGATGATATTATGGTCCCAGGGTCGACTTTTGAAGAAAGTCTCCTAAGGTTGGAACATGTGTTTATCCGTCTGCGAGAAGCAAACCTGAAGCTGAAACCATCAAAATGCATCTTTTGTTTTAGAAAAGTGTAAACTTCCTGGGACATGTCGTTTCTGAGAATGGAGTTCACACAGACCCAGGCAAGATCATTGCAATTAGGGATTGGCCAGTTCCACAGAATGACAAGGAAATTAGGAATTTTCTGGGACTAGCTTCCTATTACAGGAGATTTGTCAAGGGATTTGCCCAAATTGCAAAACCGTTGCATAAGATATGCGAAAAGAGCAAGAAGTTCAATTGGTCGGAAGAATGTGAAAAATCCTTCAACCGATTAAAACAAGCTTTAATGTCGCCTCCAGTTTTAGCATACCCAAAGCCTGGACTACAATTTATACTAGACACGGATGCCAGTGATATGTCGGTGGGGGCAGTTTTGTCGCAAGAACAAGATGGTGCCGAAAGAGTTATCGTCTACATGAGCAAGTCCCTCAGCAAGCACGAAGTTTCATACTGTATCACTCGGAAGGAGTTATTAGCAGTTGTGCTAGCCACTAGGAGTTTCCACTCCTACTTGTATGGTCAAAACGTTCTCCTTCGCACCGACAATGCAGCAGTGAGCTGGATCCGGAACTTAAAAAATCCAACTGGACAAGTTGCAAGATGGTTGCAAGAGCTGGGTACATATGATACGGAGGTTACTCACAGAGCTGGACACAAACACAGAAATGCCGATGCTTTATCAAGAAACCCATGTAAAGCCTGTAACAGACAGCAAGAAGGAAATAAAACGTACGACGATGAGACTATTTGTCAAAATGCTTCTAGTCCAGTAGAACAGAAGGTAGCTACAGGTGACGGAGATAATCAAAGAGTTGAAGCCCTCAGAGTTGTTACCAGAAGTCAGCAGAAGGATAAAATGGAGCAGTTAAAGAACAATGACGTGTGGCTTGCTGGATGGGAACCAGATGAAATTAGGAGTCTGCAACTGAAGGACCCCAATATCGCATTGATCATTACTGTTCTAGAAGAAGGAAGAGATAGGGTGAAATGGGAGGATGTCTCCAGCAGTGCAGCATCATTAAAAACGCTGTGGAGCCAGTGGGACCGTCTATGCTTACAAGGAGGCATGCTGTATCGCAAATGGGAATGCGATGACGTGGACACCAAATTTCAGCTCATAGTCCCCGAAACCAAGAAACAAGAGCTTTTGAAGTATTCTCATGACATACCAACAGCAGCCCACCTTGGAGTTGAGAAAACTCTAGAGAGACTGAAGACTGGATTCTACTGGCCAGGTATGAAAGTATATGTTCAAGAATATTGCCGAAAATGTGATAAATGTTCCGTCCGTAAACCTTCAGGAAGCCAAAATAGAGCCCCGTTAGGACAATATGTTGTTGGAGAACCCTTTGAATGAGTAGCAATTGATATTCTTGGGCCACTCCCAAAGACAAGACATGGAAACAAGTACATACTTGTCATCTGTGATTGTTTCACTAAATGGACAGAGGCCATTGCTATACCAGATCAGGAGGCTGTAACCATTGCAGAAGCATTTGTTAACAACTTCATCTTTAGATTTGAAACACCACTTCAGTTACACTCGGATCAGGGGAAGAATTTCGAGTCTCAAGTCTTTCAAGATATGTGCCGATATCTGCGTATTGACAAAACAAGCATGAGGCCCAAGTCAAATGGAAATGTGGAGAGATTCAATCGCACGCTTGAAGTGATGTTGACCGTGTACTGTGAATCAAAACAGAACTGTTGGGACGAAATACTGCCACAAGTTATGCTTGCATACCGCTCTTCTGTGCACTCAAGCACATCGCAGACACCAAATATGATGACTTTGGGACGAGAAGTTGTCATGCCACTACAAGCAGTAATTGGACAGCCAAACAGCATCGATACGCCTATAGAATGTGGAGAGTATGTGTTTAACCTAGGGAAGAAGTTTGAACGCGTTCATGAAATAGCCAGGAAATGTCTGAAACAAAGGACAGTACATCAGAAGAAATACTATGATCTATTAGCCAGAAAAAGATTTTTACAATTAGGACAAGCTGTGTGGGTACATGAGCCAGTCAGGAAAGTTGGAGTTTGTAAGAAACTTACCTCGTCTTGGAAGGGCCCCTTTGTTATTGTGAAGAAAATTGATGATGTGACTTATCGCGTGAAGAAGTCGATAGAACAGCCGTCGAAGGTATACCACATTGATCGTTTGGCACCTTATCAAGGAAGGAATACCCCATTGTGGGCAAGGCAGTACCAAACGTTGGAACCCGGTTAACCATGAGGATATTACAGCACTCTATTTACCGTTAGATGTACATGCATAATGTCATGTAGTTCAGTTTTATTTCTGATGGTTGCAACGATGCAGAGGCATCAAAAATGGTCTGGAAAAATCTGTTCAGGACGGGCACCGATTTTATTTTTTTTAGTGGTGTTTGCCAGCACACCATTTCAGCTGGAAGGTGGAGCGCTCTACCGTGAGGTTTATGTACGGTTTGGGACTGGACTGATCACCCAGTTGCCTCTCCAATGAGGGTATACTTATTCTTGTCGGACGGACAGAGTAAGTAAGATGGTTCCATTATCAGACGTGATGATGGAGGCGGTGCGTCCATGATAAACATGATGTTTTCCATTTGCGATGAAACAATTGTACGGATTTGAAGTTGGGTTTGTTTTGGTTGTTTGTTTGTTTTTTTTGTGTCGGGTGAAGTTTTGTGAAGAGTGCTCACGGTAATAGAGTAGTATCCAAAGATGGGAATACCTGTCAAGCTTCCAATTATCCAGGGCCTTCAAACCACAAATTTAGTAAAGGATAAAGAATGACTATACCAACTTGCACGGGAGATAGCTATTAATTTGTTAACTTACTGATATGGCACAGGTGATGATTATAAATGCCTGATGTTAAAGAAACTTTTTTTCTCTTTTCAGTTAAATATTCGTCCTTTGGTTACAGAATGGCTGCTTCCACATCAAGACTAATGTGCTGGATGTGTCCAGAAACATTTAGTAACAACCGGGACTTGAAAAACCTTTTAATGGACAGTCGACACGGCTGCATGAGAGTCATTTGCCCTTGGTGTACCCGTGAAGAGTCAACATATAGGAGAATGACGGAACTGAAGAACCATGTTGAAAGACGACATGCCTCCATTCTGAAGACACTACAGCCTGAATTTTTTTAGCGAGAGCAATGGGTTCTGGCTGTCCCTACAGCCAGAAAATTATAAAAGAATTGTTAGTCCCAACGCATGGGAGTCGACGATGGCAATTCGTACAAGAGCAGCAGTGTTGGGCTGGCTGGAAAGTATTAAGAAGCCAACGAAGGGACAGAAGGAGTGGGAGTCTGGTTGGGACGCCATGATAGGGCAAACGTCAAAACCAAGCCAGCACTCAAATATGACTATAAGACCCGATACACCAGTTTCAGAATCCAGGTTTGTTCCTGACTATGATGAAGACATTGAGGAGCCGCAGTTGAAGAGATCCCAATGTGAGTCATACTCGCCCACCCGACCTGAAATCCAGGCGGAACTGGAAGTGCAGTCCTTTCACATGACGGGAGACGGAGTTACGATACATGTCGTATCCACAAATGGTACCCTGTGGTACAGGTGTGACATAAAACGAGAGGAAACCAGTGCAAGGTTGTTGGATACTCTCCTTCGGAGAGTGAATGCTAGAACCCCCACCTCTTCAACGATCCCTCCTCCCGTGATGACAAACGTAGAAACCCTCAAAGAGAAGTAAAACTCAAGTTGGCCAAAATAATAGAAATTAATAAAGATGCCATCATACATATCAGCCAAGCTTCAGCCACATTTACCCCACCTCGTGCAGTTGAGAAACCTTCTGTCAGTTTACCAACCACTCCAAAAGAAGTGAATCTAAATCCGCCAACGACAAGATGTACAACGATGAAAACGCCCAGTGTAGCTGAGGAAGCTCCTGAAGCCCTAGACTTGTCTATAAAGAATTCTTCTCCACCCTAGATTCCAGTCACAGCCAGTAGCACACCAAAGATGTGTTTGATCAAACAAAGAAAGAATTTTGATGTTCTTGGAAATGGGATGCATGCCTCTTTTGGCCCCTGCTCGCCGGGACTGGAAGAAAGAGATGCAGTTCACATTTTACGGAAGGGTTCACTGTGATCCACTGGCCACCGGAGGGATGGACCAAAATGACACCTGACCAGAAGCTGTTGTCATGGGAATATGCAGCCATGGCATCAGAGACAGGGGCGGGATCAAGGATGAATCCAACCTTGGAGAGGAGTTACCTCCTAGACAAATACAATATGTTAGCTCTTCCAGGAACAGCTGAACCGGCATATGGGGGACAGATGGTCCCAAGAAAAGCCAGGTATTATAACTATGAATGGCTCCGACAACTGGCCATACATGGTTGCAAATCAACAGCAGATGAAGAATTCGTAGCGATGGTTGACGGGTCACTGTCTAGAAGAGATAAATCCACTAATGACGTCTTGAGGAGGATAAAAACAGTTTCCCTGCGTATTAATTAAAATGTATTATCTTTTAAAAATAGTCTAACTGAAATTGTGGGTTTCCTTTTTGATTCAGGAGAATCAATTTTATTTAAGTGGGGGGTGGGTGTAATAGACCTGAGGGTTCTAAAGCTGTAATATGATGGATGGGGAGGATGGGTTTTTTTTATGTCATAAATTTAACATGTTGCTCATGTCAATGAATATATACAAACTGCTGAAAGAATGAATTTGAACACTGTATGTAATATAAATGTATAGATCGCGACTTACCATGATATCTGTATTAAATTGCTCATGCTGTATGTCAAGTGTGATCGCCGGTCATGTGGTAACAAATGTCATCGATTTCAACCTCGCACATTGTTAAATACTCACAAAAGCTTCTGGAATCTTATTTTATATGAATTTCTCACACCCAGAAATATGTTTATCACACTTAAATTCACATCCAAATCATCATTTGAATAGCACTAAGCTCGATGACTCCAACAGCTGACATCACGAAAATACGTCTGCAGGCAAGATGGCTGACACTAGATCACATGACCGGTTCCACACAGTAAATTTGTCAAGTTCACATTTTTGATTACATTTCACTTGTTGATTGTAAATGCTGGCCTTCTTTTATACAAGTATAAGTATGTTTTGAATATTTAATAGCGTATTCTTAATGTTTATGCTGGTCTGTATATTTTCAATGTTATCAGCGTTCATTGGTAGTTGTGTACTCTTCACCCAAGCTTAACAGTCTTGGTTACAACTTAAAAGTACGTTGACCTTTGACGGACACGATATCATACGTAATGTTTATATATTTGCAAATGACAGAGTGTACACGGACAAGTGATGATAGTTAAATTGTATATTAACCCTCAGTTTGTGTCGCTGGTTGTAGAGTATCTGTTCGGCACCATCTGACTTGTTCGGCGTCCCGGACAAGCAATGATTGGTTAAAATCACGTCACATGACTGTTTTCCGAAGAGTATAAATAGGAGCGCAATCGAAATTCGGCAGATAGCTGTCAACATTAGCGCCTCTATCAACATCTCTCCACCAAATAAAAAGAACACTGCATTGAGGTAGTTATAATTACAACTTTATTGAATGACATTAAGAGGCTCATAGATACTTATAAAAATAAGACAAATCAATGAATTTTAACTTCTTTATTCTCAAAAACAGACTGGAATTACATAGATAGTACAACAATAGGAATCAATTCAATTCAAACAAATTCAATTCACTGCTATTCATTCAAGCTTAATAGGGAAGTAATATTGTGCCACATAAATAAGCAGCTATCTCCCGCCACACTAAGAAATTAGGGCTAACTTTCAAAATACTTACTCCGTGGCTCGTCCATTTCTTGCTGAATAATTACGTTAAAGTTATGAAGGTCAGCATATTATAGCATTTGTGTATTGCATATGTTACACGTAACCAAACACATGCATTCATGTTTTAGTCATATTTCTTTTATTAAGCATCTTACCACAATTTCATAGTCAAGAATAAAAAGATCCTGACTTTGAGCATTTCTTTAAATTTATTATTACATTTACACAAGTTAGCCCATACCCCCCCCCAATCTGTTACAATAATAACAGAAACAGCATGAGAGAGAGAGAGAGAGAGAGAGAGAGAGATCCGTGAGTAATATACGTCAATATGTGTGATAATAATAATAATAATAATAATAATAATAAGAGTAACATAGATATTGTAAGTACTCATTTACAAACATAAGCAAATTAGGAAATTTGTCTGGTATAAAGTAATAAAATCTGGAACAGCTCTAAATACAATTTAGGTCATCAGTTAGTTGAGATGAACCTTGAAGTAGCAGGTTAATCGTTGCAAGCCAAAGTAGGTGATTAATACCTTGCATTGATGTTCATAACGGTTACATTTAAATAAATAATGAGATGCAGCCTCAGGTGCCTCTCCATCATTACTTACTGATGATTCATTTACATGCTTAGCAAATAAGCAAATAAGTCCTTTTTTAGTATGCCACAATTACTGTCTGTACTCGCTTGTAAGACGAGTCCAACGGCAAACTGCATAGACGCAGATCTGCCATTGCATAATGCAATGACAGATCTGGGTTTGTGCAGTTTCTTATGAAGAATCAGTAAAACAAACAACACAAACTCTGATCTGTAGGCGCGATATGATACGGCAGATCAGGATCTTTGTTGTTTGCAGTTTTACTCGGCTGATAAGCAAGTACACACGGTATGTCTAATTCTTGCATTGAGGATAGGATATATCAGGGGTCTCAAACTCAAACCACCCTGAGGGCCGCATGAGGGCATTTTCTATGGCCCAACGGCCGCACCACCTTAGTTTTCTCTCATGACACCTTGTGACGCCAATCATTTTGCTGGCCACAGGATGCGGCTTGGCAGACCGCATGCGGCCCGCGGGCCGCGTGTTTGAGACCTCTGGAATATATCCTCTCGTCCAAGGCACATGTATAGTATAGTGGTGGTTCACAAATTCCTCACGTTGTAAGTCGTCTGAATAAACGAAAGGAAGGGGCAATTCTTTACTTTTAGGAAGGCTGTTCCACAAAAATAAGGTCGAATGAATTAATTACCTCCTTGATATTTCTAATCTAATATTTAGAATGTCGATATGAAACCTGTTTCTTTGAATAGAACTTATAATTCGACAGTGAGACGTGGTAACAGGTTATAAAGATGAAATGGCCATTGACTATCCACACATAATTTTATAGAAGTTACATATTTATGGAATTTTCGTCTTTCGCATAATTCTTACCAACCAGTTCCAAATACAAGGTTTCAATTCTGGTAAGTCTAGACACAATTTATGTTGCCTGTAATCTATCAAAGTCGTCTTGAGAACAAGCGTCCCTGTCAAGAGTTGAATACTCTCAACATGGTCGTATAAATGACAAGATTATTTTTCTCAAGGTTTCCGGGTCAGTTTATAGTGTCTTAAGTGATGTTATCATTGTGAATACCAAATTGCACCGATCGTGTGTGTGTGTGTGTATATATATATATATATATTATATATATATATATGTATATATATATATATATATGATCGTTTCCCATCACTACTGTGAAGAATGACCCCTATATGTTTTCGAAATCGTGTAAAGCCTGAGTTTCCTCATTAGCGATTTGATTTGCAGGAAACTTCCCATTAACTTGTAAACAGCACCGCACCTGTTCTTCTCGGATTAAATTTTTACTAGCAACCGTGTGTACTCACTTATAAGAAAAGCCCAACTGCAAACTGAATAGACCCAGATCTGCCGGAGCATAATGCGCCGGCAGATCTGGGTCTGTGCAGTTTGATCGGAGTAACCAGTAAAACAAACAGCATAGACCCTGGTATGCAGGCGCATTATGCTACGACATATCAGGATCTTTGTTGTTTACAGTTCGACACAAGCTCTTCTTTGTTTGCAGTTTGACTCGACTTATAAATGCGTATAGACGGTATTGGTTAGCCAAGACTGTCAGTTTCAAGATCAGTATTCAAACTATTAAAAGTTTTGTTTTATCTCCAACATGTAGCTTATAGACGATTTTCTAAAATTGCATGTCTAATTCCATAGGTTCCAAATTTATACAAAGGACATCGATGCCAATCCCGAAGATATCGCATATAGTATACTGAAACGTCGGCGGAACTATATCTGCCTGGGGCGCTTAGGGGAGGGGGAGGGGGTCGAGCGGTCTGAAGCGCCCGCCATTTCAACTCTGTCCGCGTGGGTTCGAGTCTCGGGCCCGGCCAATGTGGGTATATGAGAAAGCTCGCCTGTAGTTTCCCGTGGTCAGTGGTTCTTACCGGTTCTTCTTCCTCCACCAGTTGCACTGGCCGCCATGTATGTTCTATCTTGCACTGAGACAAGAAGTTAAACCCAAGAAACAACAACAAATCTGGTGTCCACATTATTACCTGGTACTAGTTCGCATTATCTGCAGGTAACTATACAGTAATTGAAATGTTGCTGCAGGTTGCTTTGAACTTCGGTGAATAGGGGTTAGTAAAACTTATTAAAACGCAAGCGAAATTTTCAACAACGAAACAAATGTAACACAAAGTTACCTCAACCACACCTGGTTGATCTGGTATTACCTGGATATAATTAGCATTATCAGCTTAACTTTAATTGATATATTATGCAAATCTGTGTATCTATTTCTGGTCATTTAATTACATGATGCCAATGGTAATTGTTTCTAGCGCAAGTCACCCAAAGTTCAAGTAATATATATTTACCTCATTACCTCATATAAACAGAATTTATCTAAAAGGTCCCTATGTATTGTATTACCTGACACAATTTCACATTATCTCCCAATCGTACATAACCCGTTTTATTTTTATTTTTTTAATTTTGCGGCATGCATCTATGAATTATATCAGACAATGTAAATTATCTACCAGGTATCAGAATATAAACAGATCATTTCAGTACTTGACAGCTAATTGCATTCTAATAGTAAATCATATGTAAGCTGTATTTAATTGGCGAATTACCTTAGCTTTGGAACTTAAATCCTTCGTAACACCCAGCTTTATTAGTCACTTTCTGTTGAAAATACAATATACATATGTAGTCAGTGCTAAGGAATATACGATAATTTTAAGTATTCATTTTGATTCATCTTTGAGTAAGAAGGGGTAGGTGGGTGGGAAGATTATTTGCTTATTAAAGAGGTATAATATAATCAAGTTCTTCAGATGTATAGTATGACCTCGGATTACGTACGATATAATTATTTCAAACGAAAGTAAGCAATTTTACAATGTAGCTTGAAGATAGCATTTCATGATTATAAAACCTGAAACCATCTGATTTCGCTCCTTTTAAGTAGAACAAGATTCAAATGATATGCGTGCTTTATGCTGATAAATATATATTCTCCTATTTTATCTATGTGCTTGTAATCAAGATTCTCCAGATGACATCTGTTTTGATTAGCCAATTGACAGCCTATACCTGGGGCACTAAACTTACAGGAAGCTTCGATACATTTACTCGCCTAGTTTTGCTTGAACCGGGCTGTAAACTATCACTCTTGTTATCGTGATATCGAGATAATTTTGCATTATTATTATCATTATTATTATTATTGCCTTTTCTTTAGGCGAATCTGGACGTTGTTATTATTACCGTATATACTCGTATATGTCAAGTCAAACTGCAAACAACGATCCTGATCTGCCGTAGCATAATGCGCCACCAGATCAGAGTCTTTGTTCTTTTTCTTTCTATTGATTATTCTTAACAAACTGCACAGACCCAGATCTGCCGGCGCATTAAGCGAGTATATACGGTAATTGGAAGCTTGAATATGTTAGCGTTTTATGCTAAGTTAACGAATCTCATAACTAACACGTGGATAATGCGAAATTAACACCCATTTGTATTGCGCAAAAGACGCACTTCAATAAAAAAGAATCGTGTACGTGCGCAAGCCTGCCTTTCACAAAACCTCATAATATTAAACCACAAATCGGTCTGCGTGAGCTTGCATCTCGCTTTGATCCAGTCGTCAGCACATCATCACCTTGGAGGCTCGTCTCTATCATGCAGGCTTTACTTTACCCCACCTCCAGATATATATATATATATATATATATATATATATATATATATATATATATATATATATATATATATATATATATACACACACACACAACACACACACACATTCTGGCCGCGAAATTAATTTTGTTGAGACAAAAACAAAATCAAACCCCAGATAATATATACTTACATGCGCATAACGCGAAACTGTCAGGTAATAAATGTACATAGATATCTGGCAGATAACTTCTGTCTGCAGTATGTACGTATTACCAGATATTTTGTGATTGTTTCTAACTATGTATAGTACTGGCATCACGTAATACTAGTTCTAGATAAAATTCGCATTACCTGCGAAGTTTAATTATGTAAAGGTATTGAAGATTAAGTCCAGGTAATACACAAATACCTGCCAGATAAACTAGGATCATCTGAGGTTCATAAACATACTTCTTAATTTCTGAGAATCACTTGCCATAAATGTGTGAAAGTTATTGTTTATATCTACATTAAATGCAAATATTGAACGGAATATTTTCATATTTATAATATGATATACAATTAATTTATTTAAATGAACAGAAAACAAGTGTTACTGATATTTTAAAATAGGTCATATGGCCGTTTTTAATGTTAAGGAGAAATGCACCGTATGTACTAGCTTATAAGACGAATCGAACTGCAAACTGCACAGACCCAGCTCTGCCGGTGCATGATGCTCCGGCAGATCTGGATCTCTTCAGTGTGTTAGGAGTAATCAATAGAACAAACAACATAGACCCTGGTCTGCAGGCGCATTTTGCGACGGCAGATCAGGATTTTTGATGTTTGCAGTTGGACGTATAAGTGAGTACATACGGTCCGCACGGAGTTGGTTGGTTCATGGATCATTTGCGTAATTAGCATCGAAATAATGTACACTACTGTGACAGCTATTATGTTGGGAAGTATGATCAGCTACAGTGTGGTTTTGTGGGTTTAGCGCCATTTTTCAGCACATGATAGACTATACATGGCGGTCAGTCCGTTGGTGGAAGAAGAACCTCAGAAGACCCGTGGAAGAACCACTGACCCACTGGAAGCTACTGGCGATTTTTTTTTTCCCCACATCCCCACGTTGGCCGAGCCGAGACTCGAACCCAAGCAAACTTAGATGCGATGCGAGTGATCCGTAATGGCGAGCGCCAAAGACCACATGGTACCCCATCGTCGTCGCTAGCCAAGGTTTCGGTATGTTAACCCTATCTACATCTTGGCGGATCGAACAGATATTTCTGTGCTTCGGGTCTGTGAATTTCATTTGATGAGGCGGCAAGCCACCGCATCCAATCAAAATTAAGTTGTTTAAATTTGAACAATTTTCCTGCATGATTGAGACAAGGGGAGCACATAACTTGAATGAACTCATAAACAATGAAATACACGTATAATGGCTTCTCTCTGGAACGTAGTCATACTTTCGATGTTAAACTCACAAAGTATCCTTTTTAAGTCAACTGCCTCCATAATGTTTGGCAGATATATAATTCACCTCGGTTACACGCTACTGGTTAGTTGGCATTACATGCTATGGGAGGCAACTCATGGAATCCAATAGATGTATCATGTTGCTAGGCCAAAGCACTAAAATATCTGCTCGATCCGCCAAGATGTACACAGGGTTAACATATAGAAACCTTGGCTAGCGAAGATGGGATCCCATTAACAAGGCCGACAAGGCCGGGGGGGGGGGAGGGGCAACCGGAGAATATCCCCGGGGACCGGGCCGACCAATCTTTTCAATTTTATTTTAAAAAAATTGTTTGAACAAGAACTAGGAGAAGCCCGGGTGTTTCTTACCCCAGGGCCCGTGATCGCTCTCTACGGCCCTGCCCATGAATAGATAAAACAAATAACGGTTGGAGGGAATCGTACAAAAATACTCGCATGAAAGTTTGGTTATGCTAAGCTGGACGATTATAAAGCGGCGTTGTTTACTGCTAGCCGGACAACTAGACAAATTCAATACTTAACACGGAGAAGTTGAAGTTGTTTGAACTACCGTATATACTCAATTTGAACTCGGGTCCAACTGTAAACTGCAGAGACCCAAATCTGTCGTCGCATGATGTGCCAATATATCCGGCTTCATGCAGTTTGCTAGGAGTAGACAATAGAACACACAACATAGATCCAGATCTGCCGGGCCATTGCGCAACGGCAGATCAGTGGGGTTTTGTTTTGCAGTAGCATCAGTCTTATCACATTAATTAGATCTTGGTATGAACTTTAAATTATATTTGAAGAAGGTGAAAGTTGGTAACAGAAATACTGAGTTTGGGGTGAAGATAGCCATCACTTGCATTTGCAATTTGCGAAACGTGTTCATACAGTGAACAAAATATTTGAACGGCATAGTGCTCCAATAAAGGTGGATGATGTGCATTAATTTAAGTATGAAACGTAGGCCACAGCGACTCATTTGTATCATGGTGGTGCATTGATCTTCAAGATTTATGCATACCTTATATACTCGCTTATAAGACGAGTCAAACGGCAAACTGCACAGACCCAGATTTGCCGGCGCACAAGGCGCCGCCAGCCAGATCTCGGTCTGTGCTGTTTGTAAGGAGTAATCAGTAGGACAAACAATATAGACCCTAATCTGCGGACACGATGCTACGGCAGATCAGGATCTTTCTTTGCAGATACAGTCTACTTGTAAGCGAGTATATACGGTATATCAAGCTTAAGCAACTGTACGAGACGATGATCTAGCTCTAAAATATTACTAACGAGAACTCTGGATGTGTAAAACAAAGCCCATGTTGTTTTGTGCAAACAAGCTAGCAATACAAAATGAGAAAAAGGGAGGAGAAGGAGGAGGACGGGGAGGAGGAGAAGGTCTGGAGATTAAAAAAGGGAAGACCAAAATAAGAATTCACGAATATAAATTAATATTTTATTCTTTGAAGTTGGTATTTCATTATCAGGGGCATGTATACATGAGGGTTTGAAATACAAAATCTGAGGTAACAATAGTATTTGATTATATAAAACATGATTTGTAAAGATGAATGACAGTCGACATATAAAATGATACATATTCAACTACATCTAAACGTTTGGAGTATTTATTGTTATATTATATCTATTTGATCATTATGTATAACTTAACAGAATATTGCATAGATATAGTACAACACCTGTTCAAATGACATGAGGTATCTAATAATATCATTGTGGTTGAAGGCTACTAGTTTCACAAATGTACCGATTCACAATACCTTTTTTTAGTTATTTAATTCCTGAAAACGTCTACAAGATTAATATTGCCATTTTTACAAATGATTATATTTTCACTATCTTCCAAATGCCATCCAGAATTACCTAAAACGGAAAGTAAATGTTTCATAAAAGTGCTAAATGTATGTAAATCCCAGGCTTTCTACAAGATGAATCCTGCATTTTGCTGATGTTTGTCACCTTAGAATTATCAACGTAATGTCTATTTGAGAAAATCCAATTTTATGTTTGGTTCATAATGCAACTCACTAGATGAAAAAGACAAAAATAAAAATAAAAAACTTGCTGCATTATTAGGTTTAAAGAAAAATTATAAATTTTCAACCGCTATTTGTGACTATAAACTTTATGCTACACCGTACACATTATGATTATTTAGAATTTCACAAACAACATATTTATGCAAAATAATTTTTCCATAGATTTTTGTTGCAAATGCAATAAAATAAATGGCAATATATATGTAACTTGTCTTCTATAAACAAGATTTATTGTACACGAAACTTCGAACATTATAAACAAGAACATTCAATTTTCAGCAAACATAATACTTTGATACACTTGTTCATTACACTCAATACAGATTTGATAGTGTATGCATTAATACGGTATTAACACTTATCATATTAAGCATTAATACAGTATTAACACTTGCCATGATATTATGCATTAATACAGTATTAACACTTATCATATTATGCATTAATACAGTATTAACACTTATATTATGCATTAATACAGTATCAATACTTATCATATTATGCATTAATACAGTATTAACACTTATATTATGCATTAATACAGTATTAACACTTATCATATTATGCATTAATACAGTATTAAACTTATTTGCATTAATATAGTATTATCACTTGCCATGATATAATGCATTAAGTGTATAATAAGTGTGTAATTCATACTGCAATTTATATGCATTAAATGGGTAATTCGTATTATGATTCGTATCAATTAGTTTCAATCAGGATACAAGTTGGTTGTCTGGAAATTGACTACTTTAAAAAAAATCATGGGTAGATATTTTTTTTTACTGATTTTGCTTTTTTGATACTGATTAGATCAATCTGCATTGTTAAAAACCATAAAAAAAGAACTATCTCTGATATATTCAAGTCAAGTAGAAATCAGATATTGGTTTAGACAACATGTATACTCCCACCCATATCATGTATCTGCTGAAATACAGGCTTACAATACATGAAGCTCAGAATTTGGAAGAAAAAAATATGAATGAATGTGACCTAAATTTCTTATTAATTCCCATTTTAAATTTGGTTTCAATCCACAAAGACTTGCAATGTTATCATATGGAAAATAATTATGATACAGTGGCAAACTACGAAATTAAACAAGGGCCACAACTCTTTCAATTTTTTTTCTGGAGAAAACCGTAGAAAGTGAATTTGACATACATGTAGCTGTTCATGATAAACGTGTTTCTAGCCCATAAAAATCTTAAAAAAGCAACCGAGTGTAAATGTAATTTTGTGATGGGCTGGATGGATGCACTGATATGGACAAATGTAAATGTCTACTACGGAATGGACATAAAAAAATAAACTGTCAGAATAGTCACTATGGCAGTAAAGCTTTGTCTTTACCATTCTGTCATATAATCAAGTCTAGATCAGAACAAGTACTAGATTGTTTATCCAAAAAGATATGAACATGTTTTGGAATTTTCCAGGTTAGTCAAGGACTAACTTACAAAAGTGAAAAAAAATCTGTGCACAATACTGATATCTAGTTTTCACAGACTATGCAACAGACATCTAGTTTTCAGACTATATGACTGACATCTAGTTTTCACAGACTATGCAACTGACATCTAGTTTCAGATTATATGACTGCCATTTAGTTTTCTGACTATGCAACTGACATCTAGTCTTCAGACTATATGACATCTAGTTTTCACAGATTATGCAACCGACAAATTTTCAGATTATATGATTGCCATAGTTTCCAGACTGCAACTGACATCTAGTCTTCAGACTATATCACATCTAGTTTTCACAGACTATGCAACTGACATCTAGTCTTCAGACTATATGACTGACATCTAGTTTTCATAGACTATGCAAATGACATCTAGATTTCAGATTATATGATTGCCATTTAGTTTTCAGGGTATGCAACTGACATCTATTCTTCAGACTATATGACATCTAGTTTTCACAGATTATGCAACTGATATCTAGTTTCACAGACTATATGACTGAGATCTAGATATCACAGACTTTATGACTGACATCTAGTTTTCACAGACTATGTGACAGTTAATTTAAACAAGGTTTAATTCACATCTTATTCAAGTCTGGATTCAAGTAGTTCCTAGTTTCAAATCTAAACAGAATTTTAACCACAATAAGTGACAATGCAATTCATTTTACATATATCTGCATCCATCCCATCTTGACCATTAATGATCAATCTCCTAAACTCACATTTTCCTTAACTTTAGATGACTGTGTACCATGCATCACACACAGTGACTTCCATGTCATTCCGAAAAATAATCTATCACAGAAAAAAGATTTGTGAACTGCAAACAAAGTCTGAACTAAACAAAAATAAATTTTCAAAATTATTTACAAATTTCTAATTACATATTGACACCTTTGTGAACTGCATCATAAATTGAGCACAAAAATGGTGCATCATATTAAGAAATATTTTACAAACTTGCTTTAATTTTGTGCACTAGAACCACCAAAAGCTGTAAAATCTGTCATTCAATGTAACACTAACACAAGTCGGAAACTAATGGACTAAAAGAATCCCCCTTATTCAATGTGTTTTGCAGCAAAGCAACACAAGTAGGTTATTTACTGCCAAGGCAATTGAAGTAAAGTAACTTGCCTAATGATACTCCATGGCAGTTCACAAAAGTTGATTTTATGGTAGGATTCGAACCTGCATCCTTCTGGTCATAGTCTGTAATGGTAACTACTCTGCAAGAATGGTGCCTCACATCATTCATGCCAGTCAAGATACCACCCAAAAAAATGTGTGCAAAAAAATGTTAAAACTTTTACATCAAGACCATTCATTGCTGGAAGAATATCAGCTGTCTCCACATAAAATGTTGTGTTAATTAATAACACTTTGTCTAACATGTAAAAAAGTAATGACTGGAATATGCCAACCAACACAGTGATGTACATTTAATATCTACTGTTTAATGCAGTACACTTACTTGAATTGAGCATGCATTTTGTCTTGTGTGAGACTGCATGTAAGAGAAAGAGTGGAGTCTCTATTTTGGTACCAGTACAATTGTACACTTCTTATAAATATAAATGACACGAAATATTTCAATAACAAAAACTGGAAACAAATGAAGATGTTGAGCACAGGGTAGAATCTGACACAATATGAATTTTGCCTCATGAAAGACAGAAGTCAGACATTTCCACATGAAACGTGACAATGGTAGTATTTGAACACCAGGCACTCATGGATGTAAAGCAGTTGTGAATACAAAGGTTTTACATGTTACCGCAAAGGAACATCTATTTTTTTAAAACATTTCCAAGATTCTTCCTTGAACTCTCAGCACATTTCTAAATTTAGGCACCATACTATTCACAACAGAATGTCGTGCTTCACAGATAGTTTGAACCAGGCACAGAGAGGAGTCTGCACCATACCAGATGAGCACAGTATATGGTACAGAGACTGAACCAGTCTTAATCAGGTACTTCCCACAGGGTAAACCCACTGAGCCTGCTCAGGTCAGGTACTTGCCAAAAGGTAAAGACACTGAACCAGTCTGGGTCAGGCACTACATTTCACACATAAGATATATCTGTGTAACTCCATTCCTCGTATTCTGATGAACTGCTTGTATCACGTCTATGATAAAATGAATGGTGTGATGAATCTGACTCATCGGTCGAACTAAAACTGTCCCAAGTCTGGGGACCAAATTTTTTTTTAAAGGTCACATTATGGTTTGTTTTTGCACTTCCATTGCTGCTAAGGCTAGAACTACTAGCATGGAGATTGTCATTTTTTCCTGGAAATAACGGTGGATTGTTATAACTTGTGGCAGTGGTGGAGTTTTGATGGCTGGCTGCTTCATTCAGTGGATCTGTTCCAGCTGAGGACGTTTTGTTTGTATCAAACTGGGATCTCAATTGTTTCACACTCCATGGCAATTCTTTAGCACTCATCGATTTAGTGGTAGAAGGTGAAGCATTTCTAGATCCTGGGTGTTGGGAAGAGTTATTACTAGAATCTACATTTTTACTATTAACAGACGTTCGGCTGTCCAATGAATCAACAGACGATCTTCTAAGCCTTCCTTCCAATGGTGAATCTCTTTGGGATATTGTTATATTTTTCTTGTCCACAGAACCACTAACAACATCTTTCGTTGAAATCCGTTTGACAGAAGGTTCTAATGAAGAAGCACGTGACCTACTTGAATCAGATGCTAATGAATCTAGATTGGGAGACCGAGAAAGACTGGAATCTCGGCTACGAGCTACCGTTTGGGGTGAATCCCTACTATTTACAAAACTAGGAGAGTCCCTGTTGGTTGTCACAGTCCGTGAATCTCTTTGCCCTGAATTCAGAGTCAAATCTCTTTGTGGTGTGACGCTCCTTGAGGAGTCTCTGCTACTAACATCAACAGAAGACTCCCTGCTACTATCAGAGACTCTCTGAGGAGAGTTCCTCACAGAAGAAGACAATATCACAGACTTTTTATAAAAGGGTTCATCTTCGAATGATTCCCTCCTGTGAGTGAGTGTGGAGAATTTCTGCGAGAGATTTTCCAATGATCTAGCAGTCAATGACCTGTGTGAATCTCCTACTATTTGAGGTTTCCTATCTACTCTTCGAAAAGTATGCCTTGGACTAGAATCAGCAATCTCTCTTTTGTAGGAGGGTGGGTCAAGATAGGGTGGTGGCAGATCTGGACGTTTCATAAGAGAGCCCTCACTACCATCAGTGGGATGTCTACTACCATACAAGTCCGTAGTTTTAACTCCACTATTTGAAACTGAAGGGCTCACACTTCTACCAGAATCTGCAGGACTAGGCTCCCTACTGGGACTTTTCTGTCTCAACCAACTGTCCCGTTTGTTAACACGGTCTCCAACATCACTTAAGCTCCTCTGAATAGACACGACATCAAGCAAGTCTTTGTTCATCC
Organism: Megalonaias nervosa; assembly: GCA_016617855.1. Taxonomy (NCBI): domain Eukaryota; kingdom Metazoa; phylum Mollusca; class Bivalvia; order Unionida; family Unionidae; genus Megalonaias; species Megalonaias nervosa. The sequence continues at coordinate 50,266 of JAECUM010000105.1, forward strand.
TCTCAGCTGATTGAGGCAAAGCTGGAGACTGCCCCTCCTGCAAGCTTGAGACAGGGGCAAGTGCAAGTGGTTGTGTGGTTCTAACACTCTGTGAGGTGTGCTGTTGCTGCATGTATTGCTCCAAGGATTGCTGATACAACTTCTTTGGGTCTTTTTCTGGCTGGACCAATGACACATAGTCACCGCCCCTTACTCCACTGCCTTCTGCCTCAAGATTTTCATCTGCTTTCTCCCCAACCGCATCCAGTTTGACCTCAAACTGCTGCGAGGGGGGCCCAAACTTTTTATCAGTTACTTGCTCCTGATACTTCTGAAGAGATTGTTGGTATAGTTGTAGAGCCTTTGCACTAGCCTCCTTTTGCTTTATACCATCAACATTCGAAATTAATGGAGACAATTTGTCAATTAAGATACCTTGCTTAATCAAGAAATTTCTCTCCACTGCCTCCTTATACGAGGGAGGTTGCTCAGGTCTCTTTGAGGGAGATTCAAACTGTTTTGGGGGAGATTTCACATGAGGTTCATCAATAATCCTTGGAGGACTTTTCGGTCTGAGAGAGAGGCTGACCATGGATGTGTATCGAACATTCTCCTCTTCAGAATCAGATTCTTCTAATGACACCAAATCACTAGATAATGACTCAACCTTAGATTGAGTTCTTTCATGGAGCTCTGTGACATCAAAACTGCTCTGTCTCACTTGTGATACGATGGCACTGTCATAACTTGCTCTCATGGGCAAGTTCTCCTTTCTCTCTGAAGTTTGTTTTAGTCCATGGAGAACAACCCTTGGAGGAGGTGAGGTCCCCAGTCTTCCCATATACTTTAGTGTTTTCAAGGGCAAATGAGAGCCAGAGGATGGATTAGAGTTGTACAGATCCAAGTTTGGAGATCTTGAGCCTGGTTTCTTGAGGCGTTCATCCTCATCTAATTTGCTTAGTGAATCTACAGAACAATAAGTCACTGAAATTTTGGGAGATTTTATAATATCCTCTGCTTCTTTTGATGTGTTGGAGCCTGATCCCACATGGGTTGTTGATGTCTCCAGTGGGAATGAATGTCGAACTCCAAGTGGAGAATGTGATATTGCACTTGTGACTGGACTTGCTTTTGCTGAAACTGGAGAGGGAGAGGTATGATGACCATCATGATCTGCAGCATGACTTTCAGACTTGTGTGTGAAGTCCCCACTTTTCAGTCCGACCTCAGAGTCATCCTGACTGTAATGTCTCTTTGCATATACTTCTATCCCACTGTCCTTTGATTTCTGTGCAATCCAAGAAGGAACATCACAATCACTCTCTGGAGTATGGGGTGGAGATGAGAAAACGAGGTCATTGCTAAATTGCCGCACATATGAACCTGAGGAGTCTGAAAGAACACTATCATGTGAACTATTCAAAGAGTATTTGGAGTCTGGGGAAATAGGTGATGTGCTTTCAATGATGGCAGATCTCACAAGGCGAGCTCTGGAAGACTTCTGAGGATGAGAATGAGAACTGAAGGAGTAAAGACTTTCTGCGTCCATGAAGAGATGTGCACCGCTATCAGACTTGATCAAAGTTCCCATATCGGATCTTTGTCCCCAGTCACGAACATTTGGTTCACTTTCAACTTCTGATCCCTCCTCGACACTTTTTAATGATTCTGTAGATCGCTGCTTACAAAGCTGACTAAATGCATCAGATGACATACTCTGCGAATACAGATTTCGAGATTTCTCGTTGTGACCCATTCCATTGTATTGCTGAGGTTGTGAATTACCATGGTTATGGCTATGTCTTCCATATGGATCAAAGGTGGTAGACTGATGTACAAGCTCACTGCCTTTCTTTCTACTTTTACGTGGTGGAGGCACAGGAATTTGTCCTTCATAAGAATAGAAAAAATTACAATCCAAACTATGACTAACTTCGTTGTGCTCTCCTGGATCAATATCTCTCTCAATATAATGGGAAGCACTACGTGAATATTCTCTTCTGTCAACATTATTACTGTTGTTCTCTTCATCATACAACATGGTGTCACTGAGCATTAATCCCGAATCACGGCTCAGATTTGATGGAGAGAGATGTGAATACCTTAATTTGGGACTAGAATCCATATCACCTGAATAGTGGATTTCCCGCTCCAAGCTATCTATGGAGGAGTCATCTCGGCGCATCCCACCTGAAACGTATGAACAAATAAAGTAACTAATATTAAAACAACAATCGTTTTGAACTAACTTAACTTTGTAAAAATAAAAATTCACAAATTTAGTTTTGATTTATGAAGAGGTTTGTTTCTCTAGATTACTGGTTATCATGTATAACATATCATTAGCACACATAATTGGTTTCTCCTAATGTCATAAAATTCAAGTTTGACAACCTGACTTACAGGACGGAAATAAAATCTGCGCAAACGCTTAAACAGTTTTCATTAAAATTCTTGGTAATAATGTTTAAAGAAACCAACTGTTTTCTATATTTAAGAAATATAGTATGATTTAAAGTGACAGGAGATAAAGTACCTGATACACCATAGTTGTCAAAAAGCATTTTCATTTTCAATGGAAACAAATAAGGCATTATATAACTTATACCAGCCACAAAAATATAGCTATGTACTGAAAAATGGCATTAAACCCCACAAAATAAAACCCGTCTCTGGGACGACAATTCCTTTGCCCAGCTTGCTTGAGCAACAAAAAATAAATCCTTGATTGGTTTTTCACATCTTTTGTTAAGAAGCCCAAGTTTAACCTTATAAAAAGAACACAAATGCACATTTTTGTTACATTTTTTTCATGTCATCTTTGTTAGGATAATTACTGTTCAAAATCAGAATTTTGTCCCACATCTTACATTACTTACACTCAGCTGCAGGACAAAACTGGCAACAAGTTTTTGTTGACCACCATAAAATTTCATGACAATCCACAAAACACTGTGGGACTAGTTATTTGGATATAATAACCACCAAAAATGGAAAGGACAATATTGAAATCACTTACTGTGTGTACTGAGTACACTGTGCATGCTGTCCGAATCTGTGCTTGAATCCTGTCGTGCTTTCTGTTCTACTGGCTCTCCGAAGAGATTCAAGCTTTCCTCTCCAAATATGTACATGAAGTTCTGGATCATACACTGAATGAGAGCAGCTGGGGTTGCTAGTGGATCTGGATTCCCTTTTGCCCACAGCAGGCTGGGAGCAATACACACAGACAGGTTGTATGCTGTCATCTTATTTTCATCTGACTTTTTGTCAATGTAGAACAGCACACAGAGAAGGTGCTGTAGGAGGGCAAAGTGGCATGGTGGGAGTTTTTCAAGGATGCTGAATAGGAAAAAAATAAACAGCAAATAAGTTACAAGGAATATTTCAGAAGCTGGAAGTTACCCACATTCTGGAGCTACAAGAGAAATGTTTTTCTTTCTAGATATGAAAATATATTCCAGGCTTGAAATTTGCCTAGTGTGCTAGCCCAAGACTAGTAAATTTCCTGTCCAACCTGTAGTATTCATAATTTCAAAAGCCCTATGGATGGCAAGGTTTCCGTTTTTAACCAGTATGCAATACATAATACATCTAAGGTTACTACAAAATAATGAAATTGGATCCAGTATCAGTACCATAAAACTTATAATGAAGGGCTTTGTAAAAGGAACTGTATTATAATGAAGGGTCTTATAACAGGAACTGTTATAATGGAAGACCTTATAACTGGAACAGTGTTATAATGAAATGCCTTAAAACAGGAACAGTGTTATAATCAATGGCCTTAAGTTATGTATATTAAATGTGCATTATTTGTTATTTAAAAATTTTTTTAATGTCATTATATGCTATTGTCATGTAACCTTGTTTGTTGGACTTAACATTGTCCAAAATCAAGTTTACTTTTTACTGACCTGAATTATTGATTTATTTATTCTGTAAACAACTAATACATAGCTAAAATATTCTCTTTGTATATGGGTTTAATATTAGGGTCATTATTAATAGAAGTAGACATGTTTATTAGGGCCTGGGTCTAGGTTATTGGAATTCCCTGCAATTTACCTGGTGTACCTGACATAGTCCAGGTTATATATTATAATTTTATTAACAGACTTTCTAATAATAACTACCATTTTATTTTGTAAACATTAAGAACTTTCTAGAAGGTTATTTTCCATTAGGTAATATTGTTTTCAGATAATTTTAATTGTGGTCAGAGGTCAAGTGGAACACTATATAATCTTGTTACTGGAATGATTATTCATTTGTGCTTTAAGATCTAGCAGAATCAATTCTGTATTATTGTTGTGTCCAAAAGTTCGTTTGGGCTGGAATTTATTTTTCTTCAAATTATTTAATTCAGTGATTATTTTCTCTGGAAATACAGAGTGCTCATAAAAAATATTCTTGGACAGAGACATTCATTGGGATTGATAATGAATTCAAACCTGGAATTATATTACTGTGTTTCAAGAAAATACAATTGGCACAACACACTACAGGCCACCAAAGGCACATTAACACCTTCAGTGTTGGACTAAATTTGGGTTTCAGAACTTGTATTACATGTATTAGGACTTGTGTCTAATTCTAGGATTATTTTGGGATTTAATTCGCAATACTTTAAGTTCTTTTTTATTTTTACTTTGTATTCTAGAGAAATAAATTTGCTGAATCCTATAAAGCTTGTTGCTTTTCACTCTTTTTCTGTTACTTATTTTAAGAGCACAGACTCTTAACACCTTATAACTGGAACAGTGTTAAAATGAAGGGCTTTATATAGTGGATCCATTTTGCCACACACAGGAAATGGCACAGTTCTAACACCTGCTGCTTTATACCACAGTTCTAACACTGTTTTATAGCAAAGTTTTAATTCTTATTGCTTTATACCATGGTTCTAACACTGTTTTATAGCACAGTTCTAATACTTACTGCTTTATACTACAGTTCTAACACTGTTTTATACCAAAGTTCTAATACTTACTGCTTTATAGCACAGTTCTAACACTGCTTTTATAGCACAGTTCTAATACTTACTTTTTCATTGCACAGTTCTAACACTCCTTTATACCGTAGTTCAAACACTGCTTTATACCACAGTTCCAACACTTGCTGCTTTATAGCACAGTTCTAACAAAATACTGCCATACAGGGAAAATGTTTTATCATAAAGTACATGACTCATATAATTTTAATACCAAATAATTTGATGGGGATCCATTAATGCACTTGTCTTATAACGGGACTGTGCTGTTATAATGGGCCATGAGGGAGTACAGTACATGTACCTTATTTCTTGCAATGTTATCTTCATGAATCAAAACCAAAGCCTTCTTTATCACAGTCTCTTATGTACATTTAACACTATACTGATGTGAATTCTTTCTCAGGTGGCTGCAATTTAAAAGTTAGATTTGACAATGTTTTGTTTCCACATTGTTAATTAAGGGACCAAACTGAGTTTGAATGGTCTAAATTTATCTAAATATTTCATCTCTGCTGCCTTACAAGAAAATGTTATGTGTTATTTGTACCTCACCGTGATAATGCTGGCCTCAAGTGATGTAACAAAAAAGAAATGCAACTTCAACCCCCAAAATAATACACAGAAAAACAAAACTGATCTGTTACTCACAGTTTCATTTTGTTATGTTTCTCTTGGCCATCTCTAAGGTTATGGACTGTGATCCAGTCTTCAAATAAATCCTCATACATCAAGCTTTGAGGTATGGATCTCAAAAATTCCTGGAATGAAAGGAAATTTAAGAGTTATTTCCCTTTGAACAAAACACTGCTAATATCCACTGCATGATCAAGTGGTCATCATTTACAAAGCTTTATCATATGCTGGAATAATAATAATAATAATAATAATAATAATAATAATAACAATAATAATAATAATAAAGACTTTATTTAGAGAAGGTAACTCAATTAGTTACAGAACTAATCTACCTTGAGGCCTTCTATCTTTTATGTACAATATATACAGTATATACAACACGATGTGAAGAATCGGGCTTGACACTAAATAATTAAGTGATTTTAAAAGTCAAAGTATCAAGCCTGGAGTACATGCACAGGCATCTGTGAATACATAAACATATATAAAATATGAAATATCCTGCATTGAAAAATTCAACTGTGAAAATGATGCAAAACTACAGAAAAGCAGGCGGTATTTATTATATTAAAACTGTTCAATTTCAAAGATTTCATCCATTTGAGAAATTGATTATGAAAAGAAATGCTAGGAGCCTGCCTTATGTCACTGGGAATGTTGTTCCATACCAGTGGACCAGTATATTGAAAACTTTTTTTAAACAATTCCTTCTTTGGTCTTGGAGTACCATCAGCATCTCTTTGGTGAAAGATATTGCTTAGATAGACAGGAATGGCTTTTCTGGATACTTTATACATCAATTTGACCTTTCTAAGAAATATTCTTTCATGCATTGTTAAAATCTAAATATTATTCATTGCATCCTGGAAATTGTCTATACATTGATCTAGAATTAAATGGCAAGCCCTCTTTTGGAGTCTTAAAAGTGTTGTTATGTTTGAATTAGAGGTATTTCCCCAAATTACATTACAATAGTCCAAATATGGCTGTATATAAATTTTATAAAAGATGACCCTATACTGAAGAGGAATGTATGTTTTGATTTTCCTCAGTAGCCAAAGATAAGAATTAACCTTTTATGAAACGCGTTTAATGTGAATAGACCAAGTAAGATTGTTATCTATGAATATACCAAGAATTTTATCCTGAGAGGTCATATTAAGACTCGCACTGTCAAACAGAACCTGGAGTTTGTCGCTATCTAGCCTTGTTCGTTTTTGTTGCGTTGTAACTAGCAGGGCTTTCGTTTTTTTCTGTATTTATGATCATACTGTTTTTCTTGCACCATACTTGAAGTCTGTTGAGAGTATCTTGTAAGTTATTTTCAAGTACCGTTTTAGTTTTACCCATCTCAGACAGTGTAGTATCATCTGCATAGGAGTCAGTGGAAGAAACTGAAGTTCCAATCTTAAGAGGTAAGTCGTTGATAAAAAGAATGAATAACAGAGGTCCAAGGATAGAGCCCTGTGGTACTCCACAATTAATATTTTTACTTTCAGAAAGTTGACCATTTAAAGATACTTTTTGCACTCTATCGGTTAAGTAAGAAGTAAACCAGTTTAGGGAGTTTTCACTGCATTGATAGATTTTTAGTTTTTCAAGCAAAATTTCATGGTCTACAAGATCAAAAGCTTTATGAAAATCAACCATAATAGTGCCAACCATTTCTCCTTGATCTAATGCTTTCAGCCAGTTATCAATCAATGATACAAGTGCAGTTTCACAGAAGTGATTCTGTTGAAAGCCAGACTGATTATCATGAATAAGATCATAAGTGTTCAAATAGTTGAGAAAAGAATCATGTACATGTTTTTCTAGCAATTTGGAGAGACAATGAAGGATAGAGATGGGTCTGTAGTTATTCCCATCTTTTGTGTCTGCTTTATGCAATGGTGTAACCTTGGCAGTTTTCCATGTTTGTGTAAATTTATTAGACCTAATTCTTTCGTTGTAAATGAAAGCTATACTCTCTACAACTACAGGTGCAGCTACCTTTAGTAGCCTTGGTCCAATCAGATCAAGTCCTGTAGCTTTACAATCATCCATTTTTTAAAATATATTTCAACACAAATTCAGGACTTATTTCAGGAATTTCAAACTTTATATTGTTTGTTAGTTTTTTAGCACAAAAATGTTTGAGTTCCAGATGATCAGATGAAGTTCTGGGTTCTTTAAGTTTTTCAGCAATTTGAACGAAAAAGTTGTTAAAAATATTTGAGATGTCAGTTGGATTATTGGTTTAAATGCCCTCATGATTGAGGGATAAAATTTCAGTTTTACTCTTACATTTCCCTGCACCAAACTCTGTAAAGACTTTCCAGATAGCTTTCGGGTTATTTATTTTGGTTTTCATCCAGCACTTTTTTGTAGTGTGCTTGTTTGGCTTGATGTATCATTTTATTAACTTTATTCCTCCAAACTCTATATTCAGTTTGATTTCCTACTGATTTTAGTTATTCTCTTTGCTTTATTGCTTCTAGAATTTCTGGGGAGATCCAGCCTGGCTGGTGGTCTTTATCCTGTGTGTTTTTCAAGGGGCATGTCTGTTCACTATACTGATGAACAGATCTGTCCAAGTATCTAAAATATCATCAATATTTTCAAAGATTTGGACTGTATTCCATGGGATCTGTTTCAGATCTTCTAGGAATTTAACAGTATCAAAGTTTTGAAAAGATCTATAAGTAATGGATTATGATATTATTTTTTTGATTTGCTATTGAGTTTACGTGTTAGAAAAATTGCAAAGTGGTCACTTACACCAATCTTTGGAACCATCACTTCCAAAACATTTTCTTTTGTATTGGTATAAATATGATCTATAAGCATTTTAGAGGTAGATGTTACTCTGGTGGGTTCATTTACTAGCTGCTCCATACCTAATAAAGCAATAAAATTCATCCAATTCACTTTTATTTGATCATTGAAAATGTTTCTATTTATATCACCTAGAATGTAAAATTCTTTCTCTTCGTTTGAAATTTTATCTACTTGAAGTTCAAAATATTTACACCAATCAGTATGTGATGATGGGGGTCTGTACACAAACCTACTAAGTAGGGCTTAGCTTTTTCTGGAGTGATCTGTAGCCAAATGGATTCTATTTCCTGTATTTCTAGGTCTTCCCGTCTTTTAGAAATAGTACCAGTTCTAACATACACAAGTAGCCCACCACTGCCTGCTTTCCTATCCCTTTGATAAGGTTTGTCATAGCCATTGATATACAAGAAATTTTCACCCTGATTTTCTGTTAACATTGTTTCCACGAGTCAAAATAAATGGATATTATTATTTGGAGAGGTTAGCAGTAACTTCACTTAATCGATCTTTCCACGAAAACCCTATTTAAATGACCTATGTGTAAACCCTTACTAGAAATTCCTAAATTCATGAGATTAACATCTATGCTATTAGAGGCACTCAAGGAGACATTAAAAGTATTAAAACTATTTTCATAATGATCATCATTACGCATTAGTTTTAAGAAGGACACTGGGGACCCAATCCAGATTTTAAAGACATTGCAAACCCTATCCCAGTTTTAAGGAGGGAATTAGGGACCCTATCCAGGTTTTAAGGAGGACATTGGGGACCCTATCCAGGTTTAAAGAAGGATGTTTTTGCAGACCCTATCCAGGCTTTAAGGACATTGGGGATCCTATCCAGTTTTTATGGAGAATATTGGGGACCCTATCTACGTGAAAATACATTATTTTCATTGTGTATTCTCTCATGAACATACTTGCATTATACATGTTATAAGGTAAATTAACCACACTTTTAAAAATATTTGTTTATATTTTATCTTTCGCTGGACACTTATCTGAAAACACATGTGAAGCAAATTCATTATCAGTTATACATGGGTTCTTGTGTGGTCTGGCTATTTAATAATCAACCACTGACTACACTGTACTTAAACTAACAGGCAGGTGATGCCCGCTATATGTCAATTTGATTTATGCACTTTCATTTTAATGTCATTTATAATGAAGAAATAATATTCAATTTGTGCCACTGTGCTCTTTTTCACACCAATGTTGGTGCCATATGCTGACTCAAGTGCAGCTGACATACATCCATGTGTGTTCATCTCATTGCTCACTGAGACAACACAACTGCTCTTGGTTTACACCATAACCACAGGAACATATCTTTGGCATAAATCAAGCATCACTGAGCTAATGAAGAAAAGTGTATTCAAAAAGTTTGTGCAAATAAATCAAATAAAATTGCATCGAGATATTTTGGATGCATTAAAAGTATTCAAAACAATTTGACACATCAAATCCAAAGTTATCGGTAACCTTCTGCTCTATGACTGGATAATATTAGTTATGGTGTACTTGTTCAATATAAACTATGCAATCTGGAACGGTTCCTGATGTCCATAAACATTTGAAATCAGACTACTCAATACTTGTGAGAACATTCTTCAAACATGTATAGTGCTATAAAAAGGCAGCGCTGTACCACTATTTCTAAACAAAACAAACTCAAAGTCGTATTATGCTTTTTTTGGTCTATCAGGATAGGTGGTTCTGCAACAGATACGATAGATGTTAAAGCTTAATGAGTGGAAATTACCTTGAGAAGTCCTCCAACCACCAGAGGTGGACAGGGGTCATTCAAACACTCTTCTCCATTATCCATTTTTTCACGAAGCTCTTTCAGTAATTTGGCATTAGGGGACTTTCGCAGAATTCCGACAGTGTGTGGTCCTTCTCTGAACAAAATTGTCATCAGATCCTAATGAGATAAGAATAAAGTCAAAACTAAGTACCATATATAATTGCATATACATCAAGTAAACTGCAAACAGTACGGACCCAGCATAATGTACTGGCAGATCTGGGTATGTGCAGTTTGTTAGGTGTATTCAGTAGAACAAACAACATAGACCCAGATCTGCAGGCACATTATGCTACAGCAGATCAGGATCTTTGTTGTTTGCAGTTTGACTCTGCTTATAAGTGAGTACATATGGTAATTTCAAATGATAATCATTTCATTACAAGTATCACTATGCGACAAGACCTGAAACATTAGTATAATGAATCAAAGAATCTCTGTTGAGAAATCTTATTTCTAATTTCAAGGCGTTCATCAATCTTAGTTCTTGTAAACATCTTCCAATTTTAAAATTTCAAGGTGTTAAAACAATCCATTTTCATAAAGATTGGTTAATCTACCATCCTTGATTCTATAATCAGATTTTCAGGTGTCTTCATGTAACTCAATAAAAAAGTTTGGTAATATTTTTTTCACAAAGTCATTTCCTAAATGTTTTACACTGTAGATAGTTCATTATTGAAGCCTTACCATGACCGGTTTTGGGATTAGATTTTCTGGTGTTGTGATATCCTGCAAATTATGGCCAAACAATTTTCCCTGTGGCTTTTTCTCCTCGCGGGGACGACGAAATATGTTAAAGAGAGGAGACTTCCCTTTCTTCTTCAATTTTTGATGGCTTTCTCCATCCTCTGCAATTAAAAAATTCTGTTTGTGAACAAACCTGATGCACTTTCATACCATTTGAGTCCGTGACATTCATTTTCAAACTCATGAATACGTGGTAGAGTGGAACAGAATGCAAGAGAACAAAATGGAACAGGAAAGAAAAGATGACAACTAGAGGATGCTTCTTCATCCCCAATGCATTTAGCTAAATTGGCTATTCTGAAGTGTCAATTTATGTTATTGCCCCAGCAGGTCAAGCCCCTGCTCCATCAAACAGTATATGTATAAAAAATGTCTGGATCAAAATTAAGACTCCTAATATTGGCACAACTGATGGGCCAAAAATACGTAATAAGAAATCAAAGCTACAACAGTACCAAGCTGCATAACTACAGTAAGTACTCACTTATAAGTTGAGTCAAACTGCAAACAAGAAAGATCCTGGTCTGCCATAGCATAATGATCTGCAGATCAGGGTCTATGTTGTTTGTTCTACTGATTACTTCTAACAAACTGCACAGACCCAGATCTGCCAGCACATTATGTGATGGCAGATCTGGACCTATGCAGTTTACAGTTGGTCTCGACTTAGGTGAGTATTTATGGTAGTTTGAATGAAATCTGGTAATAATTAAGGCATTTACTTGGGGGGAAAGAAACTGGGTGGTTTGACAATCAGGGGCTATAACTCTGCTAAACAATGACACAGAATGCTGACAAATGAACTTGGCCAAGTACTCCTCTCTGTCAAGCAGCGTATGAAATTTGGTCAAAATCCAACTAATTAAGGATTTATTATGCAAATGAGAAAAGGGTGGTATGGAGTATGTGTGTGCATGTGTGTATTGGTGTGTACATGTTTTCTGGGGCTATAACTGCTAATGATGACAAGAAGGCTGTCAGTATTAAGATGTAAACCCCAAAAATGTGTTAAAATCTGACATTAATTGAATAACCATGCAGAAATGAACGTGGGTTTGTCCAACAATCAGTGGCTATAAGTTACAAAAAATATATGTTGAGGTAGAAAGCTGGCAATTTAACTCTGTCAAAAACTCATCAATATCAACCTGGATACCAAATCTGGCTGAAATCCAGAAATAATTAAGACAGTTATTTTGTAGAAATAAAACTGGAGCTGATCAGGAGAGAAAAGAATGGCAGACAGAGCCTAGCTAATGTATACTATTTTTTACGAAAAGTGGGACACAATAATTGGTTTGCTCGATTACAAATTAGCTTTTTTCTGAACAAAACAGCCTTGAATTATAGAGTACATACTGACTAAAGATTGGCCATTTTACAAGTCAAGGAATCTCAATTTTCTCACTGCATCATACCAAAATAATTAGCTTCATTCATAAAAATTTTCTCAAAATTATACTGCAAAAGAAAAGACTTGTAATGGATCGACATTAATGGGTTATTAAAGATTGGAAGAGCAACTGAATGGTTCTGAAAAGTTACACTGGAAATTATCCTAAACAGAAATGCATTCATAAATTTACCTAGATACTGCTCGACAGAGGTGCATAACGAAAACTGTCAAAATAATAACTGGTCAGTCATTTCTGCATGTCCATTAAACATGCTGTCCTCTTCCACATATTTATGTGGTAAGGTGAAAATGACAACAGCCTGCATCAATAGCATAGGGTCATTGTTTATCCGTGCATCTTGACAAGCCACAAAGTGACATGTGGGTCATAATTAGGAGGAGAAGCTGACACACAACATCAACTGCGTGATGCAACCTGCTGATTTTATGTAGCCCTTGGCCATAATGTGCCAAATGGTACCTGCAAGGCAGGTTTTTGATCTTGTACCTTTTATTTATGACTCGTCAAGGTTTACACGTATTGCTTGCTTCACACCTTGGTCAGGTACAATGGCAATGCTCAGGTAGGGAAGCATGAATCAAAATCTGGACCCAAACTGCAGGGTCATTAGGTAATGACCTCCAACCTTATATTTAGATGAACAGTGAAACATATGTTCACTGTTGCACAAATCAATTTTGACAGTCTCACTTAAGGGTCAGGTCATGCACTGACTGACCAGGTTACATCTAAAACATGTAGATAAATCATAGATAACTAATACACTATGTGTGATTTGCTCATTATTTCATCAAACAACACACATTAATGGTTTACCTAGTTTCTATCAAAAAGTGAAGTCTGCACTCAGATCACTAGAAAAGCTGTTTATTGGCATATTTTATGCCAATAAAAACTGACTAAAACTGTTAAGAAATTTGTTTTGCTCAAATTATGTAAAACATTTTCAACTTAAGCATTTAGTTCAAAGTTGTTAGTGTATTGTTCCTGCTGTAAGGACACTACACCTTGTATGATTACAGGCTCAGTTAGTAAAACTATGTCACAGTTCCAGTTCCAAATGTTGGGTGCATAGTTGAAATGATAATATTTGTTCACTTTGGGAACCCTCACTCAGACAGAGCCAAATAATCAAATGCATCCTGTACTAGTCTAAGTTAATAAGATTCTTGACACATTAAAACAGGCAAAATTAGCATCTTAATGATTAAAACTCAGCCTGGTAGCATATGTTTACATCTTGTAGTTTGTACCATGTTCACAAAATATCCCAACAATTAAAAAAACAAATAAGATACAATTAATTCACAAACCTGGAACTAATCACACTCTTATATTGAACTCTTTTTTACAGTTCTGTGTACTTTTTCTATCATTGCAGATTCTGAAACTGACAACATGTGCTTTTAATTTTTCTGGTATCTCCATTCCTTGCATGATCATGATATACACATATATTCCTTTCCTACTGTAGAGTGTGTCGACTTAAGATTTTTTGGCCTGAGATCTAAAAGCAGACTGAACTGTACATGGACAGGTGAACCTTTGCAAAAACTAGGATAAGTTTGAGACTTGGAGTAAAAAGTGGCCAGGACATGAAAATCATGGGTCCAATAAAAACAGTCAAATTTTTACCCTCCTGTACATTTGGAGCAAAATAGCCAATCAAAAATAACATCTTTTATATACCTGGTCATCCAGTCGAATGAAAATCTCTTGAAAGCAGACATATTTGATGTATTCAGAAGTAACCACAAAAATGCATTTCCTACCCCCCTTTCAGGTAAAAATGAAACAAATCTCCGGGGGTGCATGAGTTAATTGGAACTAAACTGTCACTTTGGTCAGTGACTCTCATAAACAGTACCCCTTGATTATCACTTGTTCCATAAAAATATTTAATGATATATTGTTGTCACTAAGGTCACTGAGGTCAATGGCACATTTAAGTAGTACCCTCTGATTATCCCTTACTTTACTTACAAATGTTTCATTTAAATTTGCCTTGACAGAAACAAAATAAAATGTTACTCAGGTAACTCTGAGGTCAATGACATGTAAACAGTAGTGATAATTTACCAATCATTATCTGAATAATGACGATTCATTTGCTCATATACACATAATACTTCCCATCAGGTAAAATCCACAAGGGAAGCATGCAGTTTCTCTCATGGCATAATTTCTTTATCTTCAAGACTGGCATGTATGTATGTGTGTGTGTGTGACTGGGATTTTTAATGTAGCTTTAACAATTCTTCTGTCATATCACTATCTCTGCAGCGTGGCAGTTTATAGTGGTGTCTAGCACTGAGACATCATGCAACAGACATGTAGCATCATGTCCCACCCAGTCACATTATCTTGACACCAGGCCAGTCAGTCCTAGCATTAACCTCTTAAAGCTGAGTGCCAAGTGAGGCAGCTGCTAGTACCATTTTTATTAGTCTTTTGTATGACTTGGCTGGGGGTTGAACCTGCAACCTCCTGCATCCAATGTATAGACACTAACCATTTAGGCTACTGGAGCGGTCAGAATTTATTATTCATGTTGATGATGAAGTAGTGCATATAGCATCATGCATTGGAGGGGGGGGGAATTGCTAGAACACCAATGTGGTTAATACAAATTTCATCACAAAGTTATTTCAGGGTTCTCACTAGGATTTCAAGTTGAAGTCCTAAAGCAAACAACTGTAGTCCAAATCCTAAAATAATGATATTCATAATCATTAGTTGCTTCTAAGTCAAGTCCAGCTGCAGAAAACAGAGACCCAGCTCTGCCATCAAATCATGTGTCAGCACAGAGACCCAGCTCTGCCATCAAATCATGTGCCAGCACAGAGACCCTGCTCTGCCATCAAATCATGTACCAGCACAGAGACCCAGCTCTGCCATCAAATCATGTGCCAGCACAGAGACCCAGCTCTGCCATCAAATCATGTGCCAGAAAACAGAGACCCAGCTCTGCCATCAAATCATGTGCCAGCAGATCAAGGTTTCTACTGCTTACTCCCAACAAACTGCAATGACACATATCTGCCAGAGCATGATGTGGCAGCAAATGTGGGTCTGTGCTGTTTGCATTTGGACTCGACTCATATGCAAGTACATACAGTACATAACTTCACCTCTTACCCAAAAATGATTAATGAATATTTAAGTTTAATACCTATATGCATATTTATTTCTACTTAATGTGGAAATCAAAGCTTTTGATCCAAATTCACTAAAGTGTAGTTTTCTGATCCAAATTCAATTGAGTATTGGTTTTTAATCCAGCATTGTGACCTAGATGATTAATTGTACAGGCTGATAAGGGTACTGTAACACTATATGTCCCTACCACTACTGTGACATAGATGTGAACTACAGACAGACAAAGGTAACACTGAATGTCCCTACCATTATTGTGACCTAGATGTGACATACAGGCAGACAAAGGTAACACTGAATGTCCCTACCACTACTGTGACATAGATGTGAAATACAGACAGACAAAGGTAACACTGAATGTCCCTACCTCTACTGTGACATAGATGTGACATACAGACAGACAAGGATTATATGCCACTACCACTACTGTGGCAAGGCAAAATAAGCATCAAACAACAATAGTAACACAATGAAAGATGAAAAGACAATTAAATTCCATCTTGAATCAAAGGTACACAGTTACTGATTTAATTTATATTTATATCTGTGAGCTTCTTCGATCAATATATCTTCAAGATTGCTCTTTCACACACCCTAACAACTACTATCACTGTAGTAATATTCAGCCAGGTTCTTTTTTTCTTTTATCTTATACCAATGACCACTGTCCACTTCATCTAAACTTCTTGTCAGCATAAGCTTACATATGTATCATATTCCTTCAACTTATTCCCACATTTTTATCAAATTAATGTAATTAACATTATTCCATGAAATTGCAGACTTTCTAATTGTTCGAAATTTTTATGTGTATGCTTTGAGTGCATATGACTGACAATAATAATATTCATACATACATCATCAAGGGCACATGTTCAACCACTGCATATGCTGTAATGAGATTAACCTTTTTTGATCTCTGGCAGCCAGAATGTAGACAAGTGGGGTCCTAGCCATCATGACCTCAAGTGACCATTTGACCTTTTTGTAAAATATTTTTGATCATTACAAAACAAACAAGACAGCCACTCCCAGCAGACCTGTACTTAGTGGCCTGCAAAGGTGTTCATCCATATTTCAAGGTGTGTCTAACAACAACAGGTTAATAAAAGAACCAGTATATACCCTTTCTTTAGAAAGTCCTGGAGTACTTTAGATTACTAGTTACATATCTGTTTAACGATGTGTACAAAATGTTATAACTGTCTGAAATGCAATGAACCCTGACCCAAGATGGATGTTGTGACCAGTTTCAACTTGATCATAATGTTCTGTACATCCTGGTAAACTAAAAACAACAAATGTATTCCTCATGAAGCTCACAGAAACCTATAATTTAAAAAAATGTGACATATTAGCTGCCATCGCTTGCCATGCAGATAACTGTATATAAATTGTGCTAATGGTAGCAGTTATCTCCCTTGAGTCTCTAAAATAAGATTGTCACAGAATGATTGAAGTGTCATTGTTATGTAATTAAAATCTTGCCTTATTTTTGGGTCTAATTTCCAATGACAATAAACCATACAGTAGCTCATTTCTATCAAATGAAAAATAATAACATAATTTAACATCTGAAGCAGAGGACTTCTGCCATTTTGTTTTGCCCAGTTGTATTTTGCCAGTTATCATACAACTTGCATTAAGCTTTCTAGCCAATTGACCTAGTTAATACCTTGTTACAGTTCTTGCACATACCTTGAATAATTTATGACCAAAATACAGGATTTTATATCTTGATAACTGGCCAATCATATATGTAGATTTGTTTATGAAGTAATATTTACATTTCACAATCGTAGCATTCTGATCTTTATCTGTGTCAAACATTTATTAAGATGACTGAGTTCTGGGATAGCTTCTCATACCCTCTTGCCAGCCATGATTTATATGTCATTAATTTCATCTGACAATAGCAGTTCAGGGACTTGAGACCATGCATCATTTAATTTTTCAGTTAGTTTTCTAGGTTAAAAAAGCAATTAATTAATGCTTTTCAGATCTCTTAATTTATAATATGGTATGGATATATTGTAATTTATATGGTATGGGTATATTGTACTTTATATGGTATGGGTATATTGTACTGTATGCAGTATGGGTATATTGTACTGTATGCAGTATGGGTAAATTGTAATTTATGTGGTATGGGTATATTGTAATTTATATGGTATGGGTATATTGTAGTTTATAGTATGGGTATACTGTAATTTATATGGTATGGGTATATTGTAATTTATATGATATGGGTATATTGTAATTTATATTGTATGGGTATATTGTACTTTATATGGTATGGGTATATTGTACTTTATATGGTATGGGTATATTGTACTGTATGCAGTATGGGTATATTGTACTTTATACAACATGGGTATATTGTAGTTTATAGTATGGGTATATTGTAATTTATATGATATGGGTATATTGTACTGTATGCAGTATGGGTATATTGTACTTTATGCAACATGGGTAAATTGTAATTTATGTGGTATGGGTATATTGTAATTTATATGGTATGGGTATACTGTAGTTTATAGTATGGGTATACTGTAATTTATATGGTATGGGTATATTGTAATTTATATGATATGGGTATATTGTAATTTATATTGTATGGGTATATTGTACTTTATATGGTATGGGTATATTGTACTGTATGCAGTATGGGTATATTGTACTTTATACAACATGGGTATATTGTAGTTTATAGTATGGGTATATTGTAATTTATATGATATGGGTATATTGTACTGTATGCAGTATGGGTATATTGTACTTTATGCAACATGGGTAAATTGTAATTTATGTGGTATGGGTATATTGTAATTTATATGGTATGGGTATACTGTAGTTTATAGTATGGGTATATTGTAATTTATATGATATGGGTATACTTTAATTTATATTGTATGGGTATACTGTACTTTATATGGTATCGGTATATTGTAATTTATATGATATGGGTATATTGTACTTTATACAATATGGGTATATTTTACTTTATATGATATGGGTATATTGTAATTTATAGTGTATGGGTATATTGTACTTTATATGGTATGGGTATACTGTACTTTATAGTATGGGTATATTGTAATTTATATGGTATTGGTATATTTTACTTTATATGCTATGGGTATATTGTACTTTATATAGTAGGGGTATATTGTAATTTATATGACATGGGTATATTGTAATTTATATGATATGGGTATATTGAAATTTATATGGTATGGGTATACTGTACTTAAGTTCTGAAAGACAATCTCATCAATGATGTCAAATGAATCCTATTTGAAATTTACATCAAAAAATTATTTCAACTACATGTGAAGTAAGCCTCCCACCTCCACTCTTCCGAGTATAAAACCCAACTGTATCCAGGTAATTTTCACAACATCATAAAATTTTTCAAATAAATAATTTGCTCCTTAAGTTGATAATTAACATAATCATGTACGTTTTGATGTCGAGACCAATTTGCTAAACTTGTGACAAATATGATGAGGTGGGCCTCTGGATGGTGTGAGTGTGTGTGTGATTTAGATTTTTAACATAGCTTTAACAAATTTTCAGTCATATCGCTACGATGTCTGCAGTGTGACAGTTTATAGTGATGTCTACCACTGGGGCATCATGCCGCAGACATGTGGCATGATGTCCTACCCAGTCTGGATAGAAAAGCGGCCTTAGGTGCTTGCCTTAACTGATCACTGAAATCGCACCTCTGTTGGCATGGGTTTGAGTCTTGTTCAACCAACATGGGTTATGTGAGAAAACTTGCCAGTAACTTCCCATGGTTCAGTGGTTCTTCTTCGAGATGTCCTGGGTTCTTCCTCCACCAAATATTCTAAATGCCATCTAACATTTGCTGAAAAATGGCTGCAAAACCAAACCAAACCAGACTGAGACAAGTATTTCTTGGCTGTGTGTGGGATGAATATTTATTCTGAAATTTTCAGAATATTTATTCTTTCTTTCCTCTTTAATACCACAAAAATCTGATACACCCTAATGGTGTTCATGTAGGGGTTGCAAGAACTTATTTACTCATTTTTACCCTCTTATAAGAGCTATTACATAATGTAAAAACCCTCAAGGCTCATTTCTTAGCTAAATGTACGAGGTCACTAAATTGCCGACGGCATAGTAATGCTACTCCTAGATGTAGTACATAAGTAAAGGTAAAAACATCACTTGTCATATTTACATGGCAAGGGCAATTTGTCAAAAAGACATTAAGTTTTCTAACAAATGAGTCTCCACAAAGCTGGGGTTCAAAGGTCAGTACAGTTCATCTGAAAAATTTAAAACAGTATAATAAGGCTGACCTACACCATGACTTAGGATGACCTACTCCCATGATTAATGTATTTTCTGTTGGGGAAATGGTTGAAAAGCAGAAAAGGATGCAATTTTATCATGTATAATTGGTATTCTGTACACAGTGAACCACAAAAATGTGAAAAACTGACTGACAAAAGCATGTGAATATGCCCAAAAAAATTACACCGTTCTTAAACATAACTTCTTAAAATGCCTTGGCATGATAGTCTTAAATGTGTTGAGGTGGGGTTGAACATCAATGAATAGATCAAAATAACTTCCTAGGAAAAAAAGCAAATCTGTAAAACAAATGGCCTCAAAACAATGAATGAATGTGTTGACGAAATAAAGCAGACTGTAATCTTGACAGTAACAGATTATCTTTGATGGATACTGACATTCTGAATGAAAAGTCTGATACCTTCTTCTCAATTGCTCTTTGTCGGTGATTCAAATTGATGTAATTCAGATTTATTTATGCAAATATTTTGTATGAATTCTCTGGTTAACAAGATACCTATTTTTGCGGGGACAATTTTATATCAGGGTGTAATTTAGATTCTGAACGGTAATTGTCCCCACTTAAATCCTCTGCACTGGCTCTAAATCCACAAGCACATGTCTCATCAAAGTATGCATGTGTGGAGGCATTTAAAATGCTGTGCCCAAGACATTTCATAGCGGCTGTCCCAATATGGCCAGTACCAAAGAAATATGGATAACTATATTACATAATGCAACTGCAATTCAATTTGGTTTAATATTAAACGACTCCTTAAATCATTCCCAACTAGGGGCCCCGAGTGGCCGAGTGGTCTAAAGCGCTCTCCGTTACAGATTACTGCCATCTCACCTCTGTCTGCGTGGGTTCGAGTCTAGGATTCAGCGAATGTGGATATGTGAGAAAGCTTGCCAGTAGCTTCTCGTGGGTTGGTGGTTCTTTCCGGGGATTTCCCGGTTTCTTCCTCCACCATTAATACTGGCCGCCATGTACAGCCTATCATGTGCTGAAAAATGGCGTTAAGCCCCACAATAACAACAACAACATTTCCAACTATTATGTCATAATTTAGACTTGAAATACCACTGTTGTGGAATGGTTATTATTTGCCATTTGTATTTATAAAGCTTTGTGGGTTGATATTTTTACTGGCAGGTAATGGAATGTGACAATATCAGAGAAACATGAACATCTTTATGCCTCCTGTAAATAATGAAAAATTCAATTAAGATCATGTTAAGCGTGGAACCAAACTGAATACAACATGCTGACCTCTATTAAAAGACTACCTGTCTTGGCAAACCATTTATAGTTGGTAGATGGATTGGTCTCTCAGCATAAGTTTTAATTAAGTTGGATTAGTGAAAGTTGGATAAACATTACCAAGAACAGACTTTTGCCACATTTTTCATAACATGTGACAAGAAAGTGACACAAAAATATAATTTGTCATCTGAAAGACTCAACTTACCATGACTCGTTTTCTTTGGGGATTTCTTGCTATGCTTCAGAATAAATTCCAGTTTACGGCTTCCTTGGTTTTCCTCGATCATTTTCTGGATTTCCTTGCCACTTAACGTCTCATCCTCATTAGCCTTGGCAAGGTCACTGATGTGGCTGAGCATGATGGAGTACGGCAATTCATGACCTGTCAAGGAAACATTTGTAAACAATTTAATTCGACAACACAACTTGCATAGAATTTGTTTTTGCAATTTTCCGTATCCGAGGATTGCATCTTAAATCTGGCTTTGCCCCACTCCCAATGGATATGGCAGTCAGATTAAAATTAACATCAGATTAAAATTAACATCTCCAACATAACAGATCTGATGTATGCTGATAAAATGTCATGTTCTGTTGACCTTTCACACTAATATAAGGCCATGTTCTATTGACCTTTCACATTGATATAAGGTCATGTTCTATTGACCTTTTTATGATAATGAAAAATATATTTCGAACACAGATTCTCTAACAATAACTCTCCATAACACAGAATGCAACATTTAATGTCAGAGGCTACAACAAATAAGTTGATTGGGAATACCAACAGTCACCACAACTTGAACAGCAACTGGTGACTGTCAGATCTACTTATCATATTGTATATGATCACTTATTAGTAGTTGTTGTTGTTGTTGTTATAGGGCTTAATGCCATTTTTCAGCACAAGATAGGCTATACATGGTGGCCAGTATAACTGATAGAGGAAGAACCCTGGAAAACCCGAGAAGAACCACCGACTCACGAGAAGTTACCGGAAAGCTTTCTCACATATCCACGTTAAACACTTATTAGTTGAGTCCAACCATAAATTGCATAGATCCAGAGCTGGATTTGTGCAGTTTGTTTGGAGTAATCAGTAGAACAAACAACACAGACCCCAATCTGTTGGCCCATTATATGATAGTGGATCATGGTCAATGTTGTTTACAGCTGGACCCAGCTTACAAGTGAATAGTAAGTGGATGGTTATGGCATACCTGAATTATGTATTAAAATGAATGTCAAAAATTGATGAGTAGACTTCCTGGAAAATAGGCTCTAGATAAATCATTAGTAACACAAAGAACAAATACTCTAAGTCCAGAGAAGCAGAAAGTAGTGCTAGTTAATGTGTGGAGTACTAATGTCTTATGCATACAATTTCGGTATTATTCCACTATGACCAACCTCCCTAATAAAAACTCATTGTCATTATAAACACCTGCTTTTGGACTCCCAAAAACAAATCGATAGATAACGAAAACTTGGCTGTTCAAAAATATCACACACCCATAAATGAAGCTATCTAGTTCTTATGGTAGTGACCACTTTGTAAGGCATGTTCATATTGGAAAATTTGTTACATCAAAACATTTAAGAGGGAATCAATGAGTCCATTTAAATGTCACTTTGATACAGAAAGCAAATGATTGTCAGCAAACCTAAACAAAGTGGCAAAGTCCACAACAGTGAAAAGTAACCTTAAACCTAAAATTATATCTAATCACAAAACCAATGTAATGATCACACAAACAATGTAATGATCACACAAACCAATGTAATGATCACACAAACAATGTAATGATCACACAAAACCAATGTAATGATCACACAAACAATGTAATGATCACACAAAACCAATGTAATGATCACACAAACAATGTAATAAAAGGGCATCCTACTCTTAGTTGAATCTAATTAATCTATTATCACCTTTCAGTCTGGTGCACTGGGTGGCACTTTATTTTTCAGAAACAAAGTTTTTAGTCAACTTCTTGCAATGACTTCAGTAACAAAGGAAAAGAGTTCAAAATAAATGTAAATACATATGCAAGTTTAACTTCACAATAATTGTAGTTTACAGAGTTCTTGAGACTAGAGAATTGGGTTTATTATAGCAAGAAAGGAAAATCTTTGTCTAAATCAATACTTAATACAATCTGTATGTCTACAGATCACATATAATCAGATTTACTAGAAAGGGTTTATAATGGCCACCCCTTTGAGGTGTGTCCAGACAATGGGTAATAAACTGGAGACTAGACAGGGCACATGGGGGGGATTTATTTATTTAGGTAAAACCTTAGAGAGGACTGAATAATTATGCAGGGAGGGAGGGTAGGGGGCGAGAGAGAGAGAGAGAGAGAGAGAGAGAGAGAGAGAGAGAGAGAGAGAGAGAGAGAACTGGTAGTACCAACATTCAACAAACCTAAAAAAATCTTTTTATTAAACTAGTCATTTGCTATCAAAAGAAATGTTCATGAAATGTTTCATTACATTTAATTGATATGGACTATTATCTTTGTTTTCTTTGAGTACAGATCACATAAAATCAGAGAAAATGCAACTGACATCATAATAAAGGCAATAAAAATATGTAATTGGTAATGAAAACATTGTAACTACCTGGCTGGTGTTTCATACCCAATTTAATTACTTGTACATACCATGTACACTCAGTTCTCGCATGTCCATTAACCCAAAAGAATTTTTCTCCTAAGGGCTTTTCCTTTAATTGAAATCTTTTACAAGGAAGTAATCAACTTGATAAATATAAAAAACACATATATACATGAAGGGAAATGTAGATCTGATGTAGATCTGTCACAGAGCCACTGCTGGAAAACAAAATGTCAAATTTGGAAAAGCAAAACAGATGAATCTTGTCAAACAGTACAAAAACTGTTTATGCATGGACAGTCAATAGAGTGGTTTTCGCTTTTTCTTTACTTGCACAGGGCAATTTTTGTTAAGTTGATGATAATGATGGCACCACCATCAATAAGACCCACCCAAACCAACTGATAGGTGACAGGAAGGACATCATGTCAGAGTGGGAAAATGTCCTGTATAAATTTAACAAATATTAAGTTCTTTATTAAACCTAACAGTAATTACGGGTTAAATGTCAAAAGGAGGAAAGAATTTCAATCTAGAAACAACTCAATGGATGTGTTATATAATCCTGCCTGAATACATTTAACTAAATGACCTTCACATTACTAGAAAATTTAAGATCTCTCCTTTTTCTTAAATATGTTTACTTTACAAAGAATTTTTTTTTTTTTTAAAACCCTGACATTTTACATCTTGGATATAGTCTAAAAGGTAGTTAATAAATAAAAATATATTACCTTTTCCATGTACATCTAGCAGCATGGTTTATATTAAAATCAGTATCCAAAGCTCCCAAAAATTAATTCCAATCTCTTATTTGGAATACACATCTTTTCCTAGGGCAGTCCAGTTTGTAACTGTCCTGAACAACCCACTTCCATTCACAAGCAAGCTGATCTTGTGAAGTGAGGACTAAAATCCACTAGCTTGTAGGCTGAGGTAAACACTGTTGTAGCACGTAACACCTATGATTAGCCTTTCTTGGGGACTCCTCTGGATTTGTCAGCCAATCAGGGAGTGACTTGAGTGGAGAGCAACATTTACCTGTACCAACTTTTGACAAGACAGTGATCCTACTCCAACAGGTAAACTACCTTATCAACAGGTGGGTAGTACCATAAACAATATAATAATGTATAAAGGTAACACAGTATATAATAAAACATAAGAATTCCTCTGAAACAGCAGAGATGCCCATACCTAAAGCACAAACACATTTACATTTTTATTTCACTGTACAGGAGCTAATTTACAAGAATAGTATATCAAGATTTTTGGTACAAAAAGGTAATTTACAATAACCAAAGTGTATATGCTTCCTGTCAAATTGTCCTGATAATCTAAAATTTTCTGTGAATACACATTTTCAAAGAGTTGAAAATAAAGCTTTTCCTACTTTAAAAGCAATACACAGAAAGTATAGGTGAAAGTGAAAGTGATGCCTCCAGAAAAGTTTAAAACACAACATTACTGAAACTGTCAACTTTTAAATTCAAAAAGGGCATTAAGCTTAAGTGAATTAAACAATTAGCATATTTTAAAAATGAAGAAAATTCACTGCATTCTTTGGATAACTGAATTGATACCTACAATTTGAAATATTTTTAATTTTCTTTATTTTCTTTATTTAGCACCTGGTGCTTGACAATGAAACCTTATGCTCACCATTGGAACCAGGTGAAATAGAGTTCAATCTCTGGCAAGTAGATTTAGTCTGGGACAGACATTGTCTAACTCCCGACCCCAGTTAGATCAGACCATTAAAGGACTCCTATATAATATGACACTTAATATTTTCACCCCTAAAATAAACTAGATAGTGTCAACAAATAAATCATCCTTTCAAATTTCAGGTTAATTCCATCTGAATACAAAAGACCACAACAAAGGCTGGATAATTTGTATAGAACAACAATGGCATAGATCTACTCAAATTTTGCTTTATAAGAACTGATGGTTGATAACCCCAGCTAGGTCAGTTCAGCAGATGTCAACCACTTCCCAATCCAGACCAGAACTGTTGGAATCGGCGGTTAAAATGAAAAAAACACAAAAAGGATAGCCTTTGAATGTCCTTTAATTACTTTTTTACATCACTCTGAACACTCATCAGCATTTAAATTTTATTTAAACAATTTACTCCAGTCAGAAAGAAATTTCAAGAGGCCAAAGCTTTCATTCTGATTTGATAGCTTTAGTATTTTTGAAAGATTATGTCTACATTATTCTTTAATGAATACACGAAATTCTGATGTAAGAAAATGAAATATACATTTTACATAATTTTTGTTAGAAACAATTATGATATTCACTCAGATTCATTTCATTATTCTCATTATTCTGTTTTTTATAGGCTGTTAAAAATAAATATGAATAAGTTATTAAAGAAAATAAGCTGACTAACTATAATCAAAAGTCCAGAATTTCCTCTTTTGCCCATTATCCGAAAACTAAAATAAAAATACTGGGATATTTGCACTTCTGTCCATCAACAATAATAAAATAGTGTTGTAACTGATTTCTGTATAAACAATTCAGTATGCAGACACAAAATTTCGAGCACTGCAATCAACGAAAGTATGCATTATTTCTAAAACCATACATTAACACAACCCCAACCCCATAACTAAATTCTCTAAGAAAACTGATGCATTTGAAATACATTATGTAACATGCATTGCTTCAGTAATCTGAAATTGTACACATGCAATATCTACTTTCTCCATATTAGATCCACAATATAGGTAAACAATTGTGGGCAAAAACTGATGAAAAAGATGTTTACACACACACACACACACACACAGACATATATATATATATATATATATATATATATATATATATATATATATATATATATATATATATATATATATATATCTGGCTCATAGGAGCTAATTAACTAGATTAAATTACAATGGTAAATTTAAAGGAATAAATAAAATGCAGGAAATTTTTCTAAGTTTTAACATCCAGTTCTGCATTTAACCCCCCCCCCACCATATGCAATTTTTCTGGTAAAAACATGTTATGAACCAAAACTTTGATGCACCATCAAAGCAGACTGCATATGAATACCCAATACATATCAAATGAAATTAAAAAATGCACACAACTAAATTTACCATCAAGTGTGACACATTTTGCTTTAGTTTTGAGAAATTACATTTTCATTGCATGTTCTGCAACTGTAAACATTATTTCAGTCAGGTACAGGAGGTTTTTTTAAATACAATTTCTTAAATATTTTATATTTTAAAAGTTTCAACATTTTTTGTATTAAGAAATAAATTCCGTAAATTTAATTGAAGCATTTATTTTCATGGAAACAAGATTTATTTCTGGACTTATGGTGAAAAAAAATTATAATGAAGATTGGGGGTGGGGAGGACTTAGTAAATCATGAAATGAAATTTTTTTGCAATACATTTATCATTATTAGCTGCTTTAGCTGCTAAACTATAGTCATAATCAGAGTCTGAGAAAGGTAACAATAAAGTTCCACTCAATCAGGCACAAAACTATACTTAGTTTTGAAATTGTAATAATAATTATATACAAAACGGTACAATGACAATACTGTAAAATTTTACAGACATGTATCATTTACCTCGCTGTATCTCAATGATTACTTCACTATTAGTACTTATAGAATCACTAATTAAAACCTGGGCAGTCCACATGGACTAATCTCCAATCTGGACTTCCTAGATTGGGTGTGTGATGGAGATCTGCAAAGCTGACCTTGCTACGGTTGATTCTTCATCAGATTTTCTAAAACCATTTTGGGAAATCTTGTACAAGTTTTTTATTTTACCACTGAATACGCTGTGGAATTTAACTGTGTAATGTTAACAGACTGCATTCTGTTCCTTCAAATAATGGTTTATTTTAACTTCACAATGAGTCCAACTGCAAATTGCACAGACCCAGATTTACCAGCACATAATATGCCAGCAGATCTGGGTCTGTGCAGTATGTTATGAGTAAAAATCACTAGAAGAAACAACAAAGACCCTGATTTGCAGGCACAATATGCTATGGCAGATCAGGAGCTTTGCTGTTTGCAGTTTGACTTATAAGCGAGTACATATGGTGCATTCTGTACCTGCAGGTAACAGTTCAGTTTCAGGGTTTGTGGATCATTAACTGAATAAATAGTAGGCACAAATCCGAAGTTAGAGGCGAATTTTGGTGTCTATGTAAATCTCTGAAGCACAAGTCATCCTACCTGATTTCTGGTGGATGTTTGGTATGTATGGAAGGTGGTGGAATGGAAGCTTGCTTGAAATGTCTGAGTAACTGGGTGTATGATTATGACTACAGAGCTGGGTTGGTACAACTTAAATATGCTAACACCACTAGAGCATTAGGATGTGTCACCATACTTCTTTAGCCATGTAATCACTGTTTCTAATAATTATGCTGAAAGGTCTGCCAAGGAGACATGAGCATTTCGAGCATGGAAACTATGTACCCACTCGGCGACAATAATGTTCTGTGAGAACAGTTTAAGAATGGTAGAAAGCTGTGTGACAATCCCTCTGACCTTAACATCAAAAAATTAAATGTCTCCCTGAAATAGCTTTTAGCAATTAGGTGATAGGCAATATCACTGTACCCTGAGGCCATGCTATTGGAGTCCATGTTATTATGACATTCCAGTATTAGAAAGAGTCCATGTTAAATATGTTATATAAGTATTACAAGGAGTCCATGTTAATTATATAAGTATTACAAGGAGTCCATGTTAATTATGTCATATAAGCATTACAAGGAATCTATATTAATTATGTCATATAAGTATTTCAAGGTGTCCATGTTAATTATGTCATGTAAGTATTACAAGGAATCCATATTAATTATGTCATAAGTATTATGGACAGTCCATGTTAATTATGTCATAAGTATTGCAAGGAGTCCATGTTAATTATGTCATATAAGTATTACAAGGAGCCCTTATTAATTATGTCATAACTTGCAAGGAGTCCACATTATGTCATGTAAGTATTACAAGGAATCCATATTAATTATGTCTTAAGTATTACAAGTAGCCCATGTTAATTGTGTCAAACAAGTATTACTTATCAACATTCTGTATCAAACTTGAGAAGAAAAATATCTGCTCTTGGGAAAATAATGTGAATGCTGGTAAAAATTATGATGTGAGACGGAAATTAACAAATATAAAGCAAGTCACTTGTTACAAATACAAACACCTTGTACCAATCAGGGGCAACCAAACCAAAGCTAAACACTTGCAATATACATATATATATATATATATATATATATATATATATATGCATTTGTGTTGAATCCAACTGATAATATCATAGTGCACTATCTGTCAGCAGATCTGGGTCTACGGAGTTTGATCTATTGATTAGTGCTAAAAAACCTTCATAGACCCAGATCTGTCAAAAACATAATGGATCTATGTTGTCTACGCTTAGATTATTCTTGTATATGCAAGTATATAATGTAAGTTAATTGTGCGAACAACAACAAAAATTTCATCAATTTCAAGCATCATTGCTTTTTTTCTTGTTTGTTAAAATACACAACAGACCAGCAAAACATTAAAATAGGTTCAGATTTTTTAAGGAAAAAAATACCAACATGGTTTCTCGTTGACCCTGTAAAGGTTGTTCCAGACTGCAAAATGCATGAAAATCTGCTTGGAACCCTGCTGTGTTGATAACACTGGTTTTTCTTGGAACTCATGGCACAAAAATCCGGAAACAAACCCATACATCCCAAAACAAAACATTTCTTGATGATGTAATAAATGTAGTCATTGCATAATGCAAGACGGATGGGAGTAATTAGGAAAACAAACAATACAGACCCTGACCTGCTGGCACATTATGCAACAGCAGATGGGGGTCTATGTTTTTTGCATTTGGCTTTTAACTGGGTATATATGGTAAATATCAAATATGGTATACTTCATGGACATGAATTTTTATGTGTACATGGTTATAATCTATGGTGAAATCTTGTAAATAAGCACACTCCAGTGAGTGAAATTAAAAAAAAATCTAAGTTTAAACCCTAAGGATCCTGATATGACCTGAAGATACCAATATATCTGCACTGAACATCCACAACATGCCCTCAAACTCCGGCTCTAACTTTTGCTCATCTGCAATATTTATCTCGTACTAGGCCGTACAATCAACAAGTATCAGCTTATGTCAACCAGCAAGATAAATATAGACTTGAAAGGTCAGATAATTCAAATATTATAAATCAAAACGTTCTGTTGTACACTATTCAAAATCTATCAACTGATAATTAGATAATTAGGCCAAGTTGAACAAGTGCAAGCCTTTATGTTTAATTACGGGCATCACGCATCATGACAAACCTGCAGGCTCTATAGCTCTAATGTATCGAGTGCTTGATAAAAGTGCCCTCTATTCATTGGTTTCTGGGAGCTTCAAGGGCCAAGTTGACACCAAACAGTGAAAAGGCAGTATTGGGATGGTGTTTTATGACTGCAAGGTAGTGAAAAATTTGGCCTAAAATTCCAATAACACATCTATCCTATCATAAAACATAAGAGGAATAGTTAACAAAATTCACGTTTTCTTCCCTTCCCCCCACCCCCAAGTTAGTGGTGGGCAATTGTTTTTTTAAAATAATTTTCTGCATGATTTAATACAATTCCAAACATCAGAGATTGGCTGTTTGGAAAAACTAAGAGAGTCCTAAGAATTATGGAGGAAAACTATGTTACAAAACCAAAAACAATTGTTTGAAATGTTTATCGTTTTTACATCTTCATCAAATTTTATGGTTCATCGTCAAAAATGATCCAATTTTAAATGGCTCCATTGCCAGGATACTTTGTGTAAAAGTTGGTAATATTCTATATAGTAATTATTTTTCAGTTAAAGTTATGTTGACATAACTTGTACAAATAAACCAACCATCTATGCCAGGATGCTTTCTCTCCAATTTGCTCAAATTCGGTTCAGTTGTTTTTGCAGATTTATTTTCTTTTAAAAAAATATTTTTAGTAATGGTGGCCATATTTGATTGTGGACTGACATCATTTACAAACATTTAATAGCCAATATTTTTGTTCCTACATACTGATGCACTGTTATAACTCTAGTAATAGCCAAATTATAGCAAGCATTTTCTAAGAGAGAAGAAACGTGGTCAAGGTGAGTGGAAGTCTAGGAGGAAACTATGTTTAACTTACTTACTATGAACTAGGTTATTTTCTGCAGAATAATACCTCTCTTTTGAAAAAAAGCTCAACAAAATCAAAAACAAAACAAAAATCAATTGTCTGAATATAGTACTCACCTATGAGGGGATACTGGTATTCGTCTTTTTCACCTTTGACCCACAACTGGTAATCTTTGGCTTCTGAATCCTGAAGAGAAATAGTACATTACAGTATACCCTCATTATAATGTGGTAGTCATTGACCATTACTGTTGACTGTGTTATGTACTAAACTGCATTATACTGAGAACCACAAATGAAAACGCAATATATTGAGACTAGCATCATACACAAAGTCATGGTATAGCTGAGACTATCAAAATTTGTTTGAAGAAAAAAAATGAAGATACAAGACTAAGTTTTACTTTGCTTTCAAACCTTATTGTTATACATTAGTATGATTTTGATCACAGGGTCAACTGTTTTACTGTGTTTTATCCAGAATTGTGTTATAAAGAGAGTTGTTATTTTGGGGAGGTGTTTATAAAAATAATCTGTTATTTTACAAATAAAATAAGATACAACAGTCTATTTGATATACTGAATACAACTGTATTGACACCAACAAAAACAAAGCCATGACACAAATCATCAATGACCGCTCACCAAATGCAACAATATTAGGCCATGAAATCTGGGTCAACAGGCTGCTTTCTGTGGAACTTTGTCCAATAATACTGACTGCATATATAAAAACAATTGTGTAAAGGTTTATGCATATTTTGTATCTACATCCATATCTGACTACACATCAGCATAATTTCTCCGATACTCATAGACCGTAAAATGCTATGATACTGTTTCAGCTGGTCAAATTCTACTGAGCAAAGTTTATGAAGTTATTTTTTTTTTTTGCACTGGAAGCCATATTTTATGACAGAACAGTAGCATGTCTTGTACAAGTCTGAAAGTCCTTTGTGGCAGGATGCATCCCGTCAAATTTGGTCAAATTATATTGAGCAGTCTTTGAAAAGAAGTTGCTACAAGTTTTTCTAATTTTAGTAATGCTGACCATTTGATGGCAGATAGACATAATTGGTACAAACTTGAAAGGCCTTTATGATACTGCCTGTCAAGTTTGGTTGAAATCAGTTTATCAGAGTTTATTTTACTGATTAGAAATTGAAAATAGTGATTGCTGATGGCGGGCAAATGGCCACTGACATACCATAAGCTCAATTTCGCTGTACAACCAGGCGAGACAGGAAAGTACTTATTCACCCTGCACTCCTGATATAAAACCACCCCGAGAATAAAACAAACAATAAGAAAGGGTGCAGAAATTCTTTCGATATAATGTATGGTTCTATTATTTGTTATTTTTCAATATCTCAATTAGGATCCGTTATTTCAAGGTCCATTTCCATTATGCTCCATGCAGTCTGTGGTCTGTATGTGGATTAAGTGGTAGACTGGCAGACAAAAGGTTCAGTTGGTCACCAAAAGAAAAACATTCTGTATCAATAGATCAGGATAGCCCAGGTTAACTGCCTTATCATGTCCTCAGAAAGACCCCATATTAACTCTCATTTCCTTGTACAATACAGCCAGCTGTGTTCAGAGTACTGGTAAAAACCAACTAATAATTGTACTTCGTACAAAAGTTTTGTGACGAGATACAAATTACTCGCTAGGTGAAAATTAAAAGCTAACTGGCATGCAAGTAAAGCAAAGTGTTGCTCTCTTTTGCTCCCTGAAACTCACAGGTCTGCATGCCACAATTGAAGCCACATGGCTATGAACTCGAATCCTGTCCAGATCTGTAGGAGTCAGTCATTATGGTGTATCTCAACTGTATCAGGTAATCAGTTGTATTTCTCTATGCAAGTTTTAATTGTTGCTGAGATTTCTTCTTTCATGCTGAATTAAACCTCAAGGTCAGTCCATGTTCTATATGAAAATGAAACACATTCGTGAGGCTGAAGTGTTATGACTTCAGGCTCTCCTGTTCCTCTCCTGGCACTTTACTCTAAATGTATTGGCACAATAAAACCTTTTGTGTGCTGATGTGCTATTAAAACCATTAGAAAGTACCCACTGTGAGCTCTCTTTATGTGTGAACTGAGCACATTATTCATATAAGAACCAGTCCACTAATAACTAACTGAGCAGGGTACCAGTCTCAAAGTGGGGGACCATTGGACAACATTCATAATGCTTAAAAATGAGACTATTGGCATTAATATCAGCATGTAAATTTTCTTTTTTAATTTCTGCAACTTTTATCTGTGCTTTCAACTGCTACATAGATGCTGTCTATGCATATACATGAATTCTATATTTTTCTGGTAGGCTAAAATTATCTTGTGCCTATGTGGTGTGAAACTGATGATTAAGGTAGCTTCTTTTGCAAAACCACTTTTGAGACATTTACCTCCAGAGAATGGCTTGCAGCAAATACTTTTGTTTGCTTCAAAAGTTTACACATATTTCAGTCAAGAAATACATATTGTGTTGGGTCATCAAGTGTACAAAACAAGTTTATTTTCTCAAACTTTAACAGTGATGTACATAGAAAATGAATTAATGGTGTGATCTGTCATATGCTTACTGTATGTACTTGCATATAAGAGGATGTCAACTGCAAACTGCACAGATCCCAGATCTGCTGTTGCATAATTCTCTGGCAGATCTGGATCTGTGCCATTTGTTAGGAGTAATCAGTAGAACAAACAACAAAGACCCTGATCTGTGGGCAGATTATGCTATTGCAGATCAGGATCTTTGTCGTTTGCAGTTTGACTCGAATTATAATTGAGTACATACGGTAATGAATTTGAAGAAAAACTTAAATATAACTTGGACTTAAACTAGTGTTTACAAAAAATCTTAGTTCAGTGCTGACACCTGTGTGATGAATATCTGGAACTACAGCTCTCCCTCAATATAATGTGCATTGTTACACGATTCCAGATATTAATGCGGTACCACTATGGACCCCATCACAAAAATCATTCCAATGTATATAACAATCAGCGTTGACAAGGTGAAGCACGGTGTTGTACCTTACTTCCTTTTCAAAACACAATTTGATAGTTCCTACTATATCATGGTTTAGCATATAACACTAGTCTCAATATATTGCAGTTCTGTACATAGCATGCTTGTCACATTAATGCTATTCAGTATATAATACTGTTGGTTGCTATGACCCCCATTATAACAAAGCGGACCTGTATCTTCTAAATTAATTGTCAGTCTTCCCTCTTTTGCTTTTTAATTATTTATGTGTACACTTAATTATAACACTAGTTGCTTCCTGTTTTGTAGTTAGAGATGTACTAGTTTGTATGAGCGGGAATTTCCAAGAGCCTGAGACCAAAAAATTAAAATAGATGTGCTTCTTTTTCTTTAGGTAGAATTGAATATTTTTCACAATGTAAAATATAATGTATAATACCTTTTAAGACTGATCCAATGGCAAACTGCACCAACTCTGATCTGCATTTGTATAAAGCACCAGTACATCAGGGTCAATGTTATTTGCAGCTGAATTAGACTTGTATACCATTATGCATGGTATATCAAATCCAACACTGTCTTGTTTTACATTAAGCTTGTTAAAATTAGTGAAGTATATACTTATTTGTTAGTTGGGTCCAACAGTAAATTGTATAAACCCATATCTGCCATAGCATAATATAACAGCAGATATGGCTCTATGCAGTTTGTTAAGAGTAATCAGTATACAAAAAAACAGACCCTGAACTGTCAGTGCAGTAAGTGATGACAACCCAGAGTCTATGTTGTTTGCAGTTGGACCTGACTTAGAAGCGAGTATGCATGGTACCTGTGCTATTTCAAGAACCATTTATTACACTGAAAATATAAAGCTAGTATATTTGACTAAAAAACCACCTCAGTGATGCAACTGTTGTAGTACAAAAATATAAGAACAAGCAACTTTTTCTTCCAGGCTTTAAAGTAGGCGATTTATACGCACTGTAACAAGACTGATAATGGATAATAAAAAAATTATAGTGAGAGGCACATTCTGTACAGGATGCAATGTCTTGTCATCAAGCAATTAGCAATTAATTAAAAAACATCACATCTCTGTCATCAGATTTCATATCAGCATGAGGTAATCAGTGCACATAAATACCACAGCCCAATTAGCCATGGGTATCAAATTACAATCATTGAGCTTGTCCTCAAAATTTAAGTGATACAGGAATGGAACTGCAGCTAAAGACAAATTACAAGATCATACTGGTCACACAGACTCTGTTTATGATGCTGAGATTTTGGAGCAAATTATGGATGAAGAATCTGACCTTGTGTGCAATTTGATTAAATTTTGTCAAAGTAGGAAATTCTGATTGTTCCAGAAATGCATCATGAAGGTGAAAGTTCAATATTCAAAACAAAGACTATAGGATGATACATTCAAAACAAAGGAATTCTCAACAGACGTTTACCTAAGTATGTCAGAATGGACTTCCAAATCTACCCCAAAAATAAAAATAAACTTAAAAAGTTTTACACTGTGCATTAAACTCTGATCAACTCCAAATGGGCACAGATAATCTGGATGCCTCAAGGTTGGGTAAACAATAATTGCTGTCAATTTTTATTTTTGTTATTAAGATGTCAGATAAATCAAGAGTATGGAGCGCAGTGAATGACCTGGTTTGTATTAGTCCTTCACGCTGACACTAGAATAGTGCTATTGACTTTGGAGATTACAGACCAATAGATGTCAATGACATTCCACTGAGCTATGCAGTCATGAACTAAACTTACTGTGCAGAAACCATGATATCTTTAGACTTATCATACCCATGACCCTTGACCTTTAGACCCCAGAATCAACAAATTTCTTCATCAAACTAAGTGCAATCTATTCAGACTGTTTAATCAGGGATTATAATTTAGAAAACAGATATTCTTCAAAACTTTGACACACAAAAACTGGCCTCTTCCATACCTTTAAGTAAAAGCCCTCCAAACACTTTGGTCAAGATAAGTGGTCATTTATTATGAAGTTGTTATTTAACAGTGACCACATCCTTTTGACCACTTCTTTCTTACCTAGCATGTTATTCACAACTTGGGTGCAATGTTTGTGCAGAAACCAGTTTTATTCTTTTAATCAAAGTGACCATGACGTTTTGTCACTCATGTAGACAGTCATCTTCCCTGTCACAGGTACATGCTATCCATGACATTTAGTCCAGTCTATGGTGTAGAACTAGTGTCACTGTGCGGAAAAACAATTACCTTGACCTTTGACATTTTTTAAATCTCAAAATCAATAGGTGTTTTCCCAATACCAAACTGTAAGCAATCCACAAATTTTGGTCATTGTAGATGGTGGATAACTCAGTTACTGTGTGAAAAAAAAAATGGCAACATATGGACCTCAAGCATCATTATCAATTACAGCCTTTGCCTTATGGCAGGTTTACAACGATTAAAATTGTCACTATGCAGGTTAATTAGTTAATTATAATATTTTAGCATCATTAAATTACAGTGGATAATGTCAATTCAGTGTCAGTGGATTAATGTTTTTCAGAGTAACTGATACTTCATTTTTATATCAATTTTGGCAAAAACCATTTTGCAATTTAGTATTTGGTCCAATAATACAGCCAAAATGTTTAGCTTGCTAGAACCCATTAATTAACTATGTAACCACAGGATCTAATGATTTCTTGTCGTAATGTTGCAAAATTTTTGTAAATGTTTTGTTGCTGCACATTTTGTCATGGTCAGTGTGACAAGTAGCCATGAAGACTGATGTATGGACTTAAGCTCACAATAAATTGGTAGCTTGCAATGGTTAATCTCTAATTTGGGGAGCATGAGTGAATTCTAGAGTCTGTTCAGATAACAGTGAGACTAAACAGAGCGATGTTAATGTATGGTCAAATAGCGAAAAATGACAAAGCTGAGACATGTCTGAGACAAATTTTGGGAAATCTTGGAACATTTGAAATGGGTGTCATAAAATGATATTTACCAGAATAGTTATAAAGGCAGACTAGAGAGAATTATTCTGGCTTCAATGTGAGTGTTAAACGTTTTGGCAGTTAAAGTTAATCCTGATTGGCTAAGCTAAATGCAGGGTTGTGTTCCCAAATGAAATTCATGGCTTTAAGTAATCTCCCTTGTGAAATTAGTCTAAGTTTCTGTGGGAACTGAGCACATTAGTTTAGTTGTAAGTTATGATGAGACTAAATCTGATATAAAAAGAGTGAGAATATTGTTTAGTCCCAGGAGAAGGAAAACCTTACAAATATTCAGGTTGTGTATTATATTTATTTGAAGGTGAAAAAATGGCTTCATACCTGTGCTACACAGTGGAAAGGAGTGCAGACTACAACCAAGTTACCATTGATAACCGTAAGAGTTTGGAGAGAGAGAGAGAGAGAGAGAGGGGAAAAGAAATATGGCAACACTAACATCTCACCACCAGTGATTTAGAAAGAATCGATAGCAACCAAGTTATGCTGATATGTCCACAATCTGAGTTCGATCATTCACTCAATTTTATGATGAAATTTGTTTTATTGGTAGAACAACTGCTAATTCCATTTTGCATAAATTTTGTAATTCTATTTCTAAGTGTATCATTTTGTTTATGTAATTGATTAAATTGTTATAGTGTTATATTTTAAATACAGGGGCTCATGTTGTCCTATTCTACATCTTTGTTCAGATCTCTGTGATTCCATCCATTAATTTCATATTTTATTTTATTGTTTACTCAATCTGAGCAATAACACCATAACAGAGCAATAACACCATAACACCATAGTCAATCATCTCCCACATAATGATAATCAAAGCACCATAACAGGTCCCTTACACTTGTCAGCATTATCAACTAACAATATAAACAAGCATCTAATTACTGGCATTTTCCTGCATTGATATGAAGTGTATCACACATTCAGGACACCTTTATCTGCAGTACAAAGTTCATACACATGGCTAATACAAACAGCTAAATTGAGACCTGGAACATTAATGATCTCTCATACTGCAGACATGTAACTGATAACATTCTTATATAAAAAATCAACATTAAAGAGCATACAGATTTCATGTTGAGCATCAAAGAAACATTAAGTTGTAAAAAAAATCCTAAAACTTTAAGATATCATAGAATCGCAAAATTAAAAATAAACCCGAAAATAATGTTCATACAACACAATACTTCCACCCCCACCCCATAGTACCTTAGATGACTTAAATGCAAAATCTCAACCATGTCGTGACCGATGGATTAGCATTAGTGAACACAATAATCCCCAACCACTGAAAAAGGATTGACAAAACAAGGGCAAGTTTAATGACATAATCCAAACTTCTGTTCCATAACCTTGTTGAAATGAACTTTCTGTTCCAATGCCAAATATAATCGGTGCTTGGTATGTATGTATGTATGTACGTATGTGCATTTAACAGCATGTGAGCACAATAATGGCTATATGCTGCTAACTAAAATGAAATTCTAAAAAATTTTAAAAAATAATAATCGCACCAGAAACTTTAGGAATATAAACCTTCCAAATAAATATAAACATGAAGTATTATACGACAAAATGAAAATATGTTAAATGTCCATAAAATGTATATAAAATTAAATATAAATAAAATTTAATAAAATTAAATATAAAGGTACAAAATAGAAAAGTCTTAAAATATAAGCTCAAAATTTGCTACATAAACGATATTCCCTCCAAAAAAACTATTATTTTATAGCAGCAGTGGCTAAAATATATAACGAAAATTTTGTACATAGTATTAATACATGTGTTGCTGTTTTGAACATCCTCCCCAATACTTTTTTTCTGATGTACATATATTACATCCAGATATACGTAAATCCTGAATTTCAAAGTCAGATTCATTACAATAAGCTGACTATACAAAAATTACCACCAATGTATTTTTCAGTAGGAGTGAATCAGCATTACAAATTATACTTGATAAAATTTACACCTGAATTTCATATAAGGTGTCAACATAAAAATGACAAGGAATATAATTTCAGCATGCAATTAATTGCTTCACTCACATGGTTAAAATGTAGATCAGTTTACTGATGCTCTATGTCAGACAGTTATTTCATTGCATTGCATAATTATTAATTATTCAATGTCTGTTTAAGGAAACAAGAGTAAAAATCAACTATAATTTCTCTTAGCTCTCCATGGTCTATATATGAATGACCCATATAACTCAATATCACTGTACAGTCGGCACATCCAAGCAGTTTAGCAAATAGTACAATCAAAAGCTTTAGAAATCAATGCAAACATTTAAACATACAAGTTTTTGTACTATTGAGATGGTAATGAATAATTCAGTAACACAGTTCTCCATTATCTAATTCAACAAAAAGGAAG
This sequence comes from Megalonaias nervosa, assembly GCA_016617855.1. Classification (NCBI taxonomy): domain Eukaryota; kingdom Metazoa; phylum Mollusca; class Bivalvia; order Unionida; family Unionidae; genus Megalonaias; species Megalonaias nervosa. The sequence goes on from JAECUM010000105.1 coordinate 89,659, forward strand.
TCAAGTAAAAAACAGAGCAAAAAATATTAATCAGTCATTGCTGGAAGAAATCATCATCATAGAATTTAAATCGCAGCTTTTACTTTTAACTTCTGAATAAACCTTTTAATTTCTGAATAACATTAGCAAAACAGTGAAGATATAAAAGTTTTAAGAGTACTGGCTATATTTTCTGTATGCAAATTTCCTTGCTCAGATTTTCTTACAATATCTATGCATGCATTTGACCACTCTAGAAAAAGTGTTAAGATTCACTCTGAACTGCAAATTTTGTCAAAACCCATTAAACATATAGTATTCCCCCTTTATAATATTGCTATGGAGGCCATAAAAGTGTTATGTATTGTAAGTGAGGAACCTTATGGGGAATTTTGTCCCGATAATGCTGTACAACCCAGTATTTAATGCTGTTGTTGTTGTTGTTGTAGGGCTTAACGCCATTTTTCAGCACACGATAGGCTATACATGGTGGCCAGTATTAATGGTGGAGGAAGAAACCGGGAAATACCCGGAAAGAACCACCAACTCACGAGAAGCTACTGGCAAGCTTTCTCACATATCCACATTCGCCGAATCCGAGACTCGAACCCAAGTATTTAATGCTGTAAAAATATTATAACTGGTTTTCAGCAGCCAAGAGCTACAGTGGAGTGAAATAAATAAAGCAACCCAAGTTAAACAAAATCTCACAAATCTAATGGAATCCATGACCATATCTGCATTATAAGAGATGTGGCAGTATAGTCAGGTATTTTACAGTGAGAGGACACTGAAGAGCTAAACCAGTCTATTGTTGGCACTCTAGGGATCACAAAATTTTGATCTTTAAGGACAGATTAAACAAAATTTGCCCAATTAAATGGAAGCCATGACTGTAAACATTATAAGAATGGCAGTACAATAGTGGGAGACCATTGTAGGATAAACAAATGTGACCAATTTAACAAAATCCCCAACTGTTCCTGATTTTAAGAGTGGCTACAGTATAGAAGTGCCTTTATAAACTGGAACCATTACAGAGTTAAACCAGTCTATAAAAGATACTCAATGCATCACAGTGTTTACTTTTATGGACATGTGTCCTTTATCTGGAGGTGGTCTTTATACTCAGCTATCTACTATGGTAGGTTTCACTGAACCAAAAAGTATCACACTGCAAAAATCATAAATTAATTTTAATCAATGAATCAATCAATCAATCAATAAATACTTCAACTTACTGTAATCCGTAATTCCACTAGACACTGCTTAACAATATCCCGAGCCTCTGTGTTGTTCTCTACACTCAAACTGCACACCTGAAATGCAGGATGGATACTGATATCATGGATGTCAAATGTACTAACTACATATACACATAAAAGATGTGGATGCCATGCAATATACATATTACTTACCTATACAACTGATAACAGGTAAAAGGTGGGAGGGTGAAAGCAGTAAGTATCTAAGTAAACAATGTTGATACAATTGATATAAAGAATGAATTCTCATCAACTGCTAAATGAAATTGATCATCATTGTCCTGTTATATTTATCTCTCTCTCCTATCCGTTTCTCTACACTCACTTAATTGTACATAAAAAGATATTTAACATTTTCAAGTTGAGTATAAATAGTGTAGGTTGTGACACAACCATATTTACATTGTGAAATTAAAAAGCATTGTCACAGCAGAAGATTAAACTGTTGCACTATCCATCATGCAACGAAATAAAACAACCTTGAATCTTGCAATGCATCAAGAACCGTAAACAAATGAAGTAATCATTCCATTACATGTCTCTTACTCGATAAACTGCATGCAGAATAAAATCATACAGATAAACCGAGTCAAGATTTCAGGTCCTTCATATCATACTGGGCCATGTACACATGCATAGAATGTTTATCACATTGATTTTCAGTCAGTGTCACTGTATGTCTGTCCATTATATGGATCAGGGCTGCCAAAATGCAGGTAACGTATTATATAACCTTAGGTAAGTTAAAAGTTTAGCTGGACAAACAAAGACAGTTGCAGTGGCTTTGAGGTTAGCATGCTTGACTACGGTAAGAAAGGGTGTGGGTTTGAATCCTACCATTGTATCGGGTTGGGTCAACTACCATGACGTGTCTGTGGGCAAGGCACTTTACTCAAATTGCTTCAGTACTCATAAACTTGCTTGTGTTGTTGTGCCATAAAACACCAAATCAAACCAAACTCAACATTCACAAAACTGTCTTGCCAAATATTTTTTATGACATTAAGGAATAACCAGATTTTGCATTTTAATTATGTCAATATCTATATGCTAGACAATTATATGGATATCTGTATGCTTGACAATTACATGGATATCTGTATGCTTGACAATTACATGGATATCTGTATGTTTGACAATTACATGGATATCTCTATGCTTGACATTACATAGATATCTGTATGCTTACATGGATATCTGTATGTTTGACAATTACATGGATATCTGTATGCTTGACAATTACATGGATATCTGTATGCTTGACAATTACATGGATATCTGTATCTTAGACAATTACATGGATGTCTGTAAGCTACACAATTACATGGATGTCTGTATGCTTGACAATTACATGGATACCTGTACACTATACAATTACATGGCTATCTGTAAGCAAGACAATTACATGGCTATCTGTATGCTAGACAATTACATGGATATCTGTAAACTACACAATTACATGGATGTCTGTATGCTTGACAATTACATAGATATCTGTATGCTTGACAATTACATGGATATCTGTATGTTTGACAATTACATGGATATCTGTATGCTTGACAATTACATGGATATCTGTATCTTAGACAATTACATGGATGTCTGTAAGCTACACAATTACATGGATGTCTGTATGCTTGACAATTACATGGATACCTGTACACTATACAATTACATGGCTATCTGTAAGCAAGACAATTACATGGCTATCTGTATGCTAGACAATTACATGGATATCTGTAAGTTAGACAATTACATGGCTATCTGTAAGTTAGACAATTACATGGATATCTGTATGCTAGACAATTACCACATTTACTGTATATACTGGGACACAATGAAACAATAATTTTTTTTCCTGTCCCAGAACTTATGGTGCAACTTTTTTCACCTAGGTCATATGTCCCACGACTTAAGAAACAAAAGAAATTTGTATTGAATCTGTGCATCTCCCCCCAACATTGCAATACAATAAACAAAATGCTCATTTGATAACAGAAAAGAAACTAACCTTGTATTGTTATGATTTATTCCTTTTTTTTCATCATGAGCATTAAAGAATAAAATATATTCATGAAATCCATATATGTAGTATAGGCATCCATACTGTAGCATGTATTGCTTATGTCTGATAACACATGACACATTGTTCATTGACACGAACACTGAGAAACAAATCGTGTTTGGTTGTGTTAAAAGGTTTGAATATGTTATCCAACTGAAAACTGGATCCAACAAAATCACAAACAAGAGGGAAATAATCACACGATATCTTGAAGACATCTGTCATTCACGCGTGACACAGTGTTAGGGGCAAAATGACCAAGACTAAATTATTTCCAGGTCAACTATATGACAGTATCTCACCAATAAAAATCATTATTTGAAAACACATTCACTTTAGTGCAAGTGAATCTTTTCACTAGCACGTGTTACAAAAGTATCATTAAAGGAAGTTATTGTCGTGTACACTATTTACTGGCAAACATCAATGCCTGTTTGTATTAATTATAACTACAGATGCCAATCACATAGAAGCCTGGGTGGTGAATAAACACAACTGGCAGTGAGCAGTAAACTCATTCTTTGAACTTACCAACAGGATATCAAAGACAAAGGTTATTTACAAAGCAAGCCGACCTTGGAAGCTGACTTTGGATACTATGAAGCTGATTTTTCTTTTTTTTTTAAAGGACATCAATACAATGGTTATTTTTTTGCAAAGCAAGCCGACCTTGGAAGCCGACTTCGGGTTCTTTTAAGCATGCCAATTTTGTTTTTTTGTTTTTGTATATACAAAGATGTCCGAGATATGGAATCTAATTTTTGGTTCCTTTTCACCGGTGTTCATGGGAATTTTGAAAATAAATTGAAACAATGGAACAATATTTAAAGTGACACAATATAGTGCTTCGTGCATGACATTGATGACCCAGTGTCACCCAGAAAATGTGGAGAAAATAAAATCATTTGATGAATTTGTGAAGGCCAGAAGAGAAGCAGATGATTTCATTGACAATATGATCATTAGCATGGATTAAATTCTAGTATGCTTTGATCTCATTCCTGGACAGACTGATGATAAGATGGGGTCAAAAGTTTTGAGAATTAGCATGACAGGTACAGATTTGAAAAAATTCGGACTTTAGTCCTTGCAGTTTCCACTTCAGGTGATGTGTTGCCTCTAACAATAATTTTTCATGGTATTAGAAAGCTAAAAGAATATTCATGCACCAAAAGAATGGATCGTACGTGTGCAGGAGAAGGGTTGTGTTGATGAGATGCTGCTGCAGTGGATTAAAGAGTTTTATCGCCAAATACACAGTTTTATATTTTTTAAAATAAAATTTCAGTTGGAGTCCATTTTCTGACATGTGATTTTTGAATGATTTAAAAGGTGTCCCATAAATAATGATTTGAAAAAACAATGTGTCCCAGAATATACAGTGCACAAAAAATAATTAATGGTGTCCCAACAAATACAATGTCCCAACATATACGGTAAATACAGTACATGGGTATCTGCATGCTAGACAATTACATGGATATCTGTAAGCCAGACAATTACATGGATATCTGTAAGCCAAACAATTACACAGATATTTGTGTGCTAGACAATTACATGGATATCTGTAAGCTAGAAAATTACATGGATATCTGTATCTTATACAATTACATGGATATCTGTGTGCTAGACAATTACATGGATGTCTGTAAGCTAGACAATTACATGGATATTTGTAAGCTAGACAATTACATGGATATCTGTAAGCAAGACAATTACATGGATATCTGTATTCATGGTCTTTCTAGAACTGAAAATTGAGGATAGCAATCCCCACCCCCATTTCAATTTAACAAAGGGTTAAACTGGGATGAATTTTCAGGATATAGAACAGATTTAAAGAAATAAATGTAGGGCTTGAAAATATGATGCATGATTTTCATGTACACTGTATATGGTTTCTTTTTGGGTGGGCACAATTTTTGTACAGATTAGCATTATTTCTGCAATGTACATAAGACAGTTACACTGATACCTTTATGATAGAGAAATATACATGTACTTTGTACACTTTTAATAGTATCAATAGGTTTGTCCCAAAGTATACAGTAATCCCTTCTCTTGGTAGAAAATCTCAAGACAGGACACCTGCTGATCACCTCGCCCAAAATCAAAATAATCAACTATAGTAAACTTTTACAATTCTTACTCAAGAGATGCCACCCATTTCATAACATCAGCTTTTTAGTGCAGAATTGGTGGTTTTATAATTTGTTTGTGCATAGGAAATTATTCACATGTCAGAGTGTGCATGAATATAAATGGGTATGTGAGAATATGAAAGAATGTGTTTAACAGCCATGTTTTGGCCTTATATCCTCACATACAAGTTGAGTCCAACTTCAAACAACACAGACCCTTATCTGTCATCTCATTGTGTGCTATCTCATTATGTTGCATGTTCTACTGATTAACCAAGTGCATAGACCCAGATCTGATGGCATATAATGTAATGGCAGGTCTGGGTCTATACAGTTTGTAGACGGACTTTTAAGAGAGTACAGACAGTACTCCTCTGTGTGATTCAGATAGTTTTGACAAGTTTTTTCGGTTTGCTTTTTATAAACGTTTGAAATGATCAGGTTACATCAAAAAGGCCACAATGAGAGATTGGCATGTTGTTCACTGAGTTTAAATCCACGTACATGTGTGAAGTTCATTATTATTAATTTTGTTAAAGTATTGTTTGAGTTTTCCCCCAACTTATTTATAATGCTCCACTGACACAAGATAACCAGCTATGTTAAACCTCAAGAGTAAGTTTCAAAATTATTTTTACAATTAATACAAAAACACATCAAACCATTTCCTGTTAGCTGTGTAATGATGAATCAAAATAACTGCAGACTGATCAGAAAAACTGAATGACCAAGCATTTGTAGAGCTTCCTTCTCTGGAACATTTTGTTTCTACACCTTCAATTTTAATATTTCTTCACTGCATCACCAACCATTATGTTTATTATATCAATGACTGATAATTTCAAACATGTACTCTTTCAGACTCTACTGGTAACTCAAATCTAAGATCGTTAAAAGGGCACAGTTTCAAAGTACCCAAGCCAAATAAGGAGGTATTCCAAAATAGCTTTCAATTTTCAGGTGCACTTGTTTGGAATAGCTTTCCACATGATATTAAATCAGTTACAAGCATCTCTTCCTTGCACAATAGGTGTATTAGATGGATGAAATCATAAAATTATCAAAGAACACCACCCACCTCCTGTGCTTCACTTTCATTTCTGTAGCAATGTAGCATTTATGGAAATAGTTATTTATATACTCTGTGTGTGTGTGTTATTAGCTTGTACTTTATATGTACATAATAGAAGGCCTCGATGGAGATTAGTTTCTCATTTGTAACTGATGGAGTCACCCTCTGAAAATAAAGTCTTTATTATTATTATTATTATTGGTTGTCAATTACTAGTACCTGACAACCAAAGGTTTTGACAGATAAATTGGTGACAATGACATGTCTGTGAATTCAGCGACATGGAAGAGTGTTTCAAAGTACATACAAATGACCTTTTCCATGAAAAATAAAAATGACTTTCTACACACACACACAAACACAAAATGCAAAAAAATATCTATAACTGCATAAAATCAATTTAAACGGATCAACTTGAAATTTAAACCCATTCCACACACTATTTCCAATTTGGTGACTGGTTCTGAATTTAACTGTAATATTTTCAAGTCCAAGCATATTTATAATTTGACATCTATCTCATTTTATGGTACATGTTTCCCTCCATCAAAGGTATGTATTCTGAGCCACTGTTAATTTGTCTTCAAAAACAATCTCTTTATTTAAAAAAAACAAAAACAGTATGCTAATATTGTCAAATAATCAATACTGATCTGATAAGGCATGAGTATTCATGTGTAATATTCTATCACTTACTCATCAGTTACAAATGCATTTACATGGAAGTGGTTAAAAGCATTACAAATGTAAAGGTATGTGCAATTAATCACACATTCATACTTCTAGTCGTCACCTATGCTTTGGCCAACCTAGAGAGTTCACATGTGCCTGGAAATATCAGTGGCTATCAATGTATGCTAGGTTTGCTGGTCAAAACACTAGGTCAGAAAGTGTTTGACAAAGTGTCATCAAAACTATTGTCATACTTGAAACAAAAGATAAGTACCATATGTATTCACTTATAAGTCAGGTCAAATTGGAAACAACCAAGATCTTGATCTGCCCTATCGCAATGCACCTGCAGATTGGGGTCTGTGCTGTTTGTTCTACTGATTACTCCTACCAAACCGTACAGATCCAGATCTGCCAGCACATTATGTGATGGCAGATCTGGGTCAGGAGTCTGTGTAATTTGCAGTTGGACTCGTAAATGAGTACATACGGTCACCACTTTCTACATATTTATCCATGTACCAACTTAACAAATAACCTCACCTACATACTTCCTTTTCAAGTTGAGTCCAACTGCAAACAACACAGAACCTGATCTGTCATTGCATAATGCCTCAGGAAATAATTACAAGTTTATCCTCTTCTGCTTACTCCTAACGAAAGTGCATAAACCCAGAAATGCTGGTGCATTATGTGATGGCAGATTTGTAGTTAGACCTGACTTTTAGGTGAATGTAGACATTAATTAATTAATTATGCCATATAAAGGATCTCACATTGGTCTCATGCCTAACAAACTCCTGTTATTATATATATATATATATATATATATATATATATATATATATATATATATATATATATATATATATATAGGTTGGAGGGTTTGATATAAGAAAATATTTCACAAGTTAAGTGGGAAGCATTGTACTGTCACAAGTAGTTAAGCCACTTAAGGCAATACAAACTTTAGGCTTCATAAGTTAAGTACTTCCTTATTTCTACTCAAAAACATAGATTTTCTTTCTTATTATACATTTTTAAGGCAAAAGCCATCCATTTGCATGATGTTTTTCTCCATTCCGGACCAATGCAAACAACTGCATTACATAATTAGAAAGATGTTCTGAAAAGTTTACAATAATTTTCTGAAATGATTTTGCAAATTTATCTTGTACAAATTCTGCTTCAGAGTGTGTATTTTGTCAAATTAATGACTGTTGTCACACAAAAATAAAGAGATTCTAATTTTCGTTTTTTGCACAGATTAATCAGTAACATTGTTGGTGTAGGGGCACTAAAGCAGCCACATCTGACAGGTTTTATAGTGGAACAACTTTCAACAAAAGAATGGAGTATACTTGTATGGATTTTGATTCTTTACTTTTTGTTCATTTCTATATTCAAATGTCAAGTTGTGGTTTTATTTAGTAAATAAATGTAAAAAAGGGGGTCTACAGCCTTTAAACATTTTAAGTTCTGTTCATCCTGATGGAGAGAGAGAGAGAGAGAGAGAGAGAGAGAGAGAGAGAGAGAGAAGGAGCCAAAGGTAAAAAAGATTAAATAGGTCTGACAGGATTGAATAAGATACTTAAGGGCACATATGTTTATTAAATGGGAAAAAAATACTGCCAAAAATGTCATCACCACTCTAGTTATAAAAGAGTATTGTCACTGTGGCCATATTATTTTGCCATATTATTTTACCATGACTAATATATTTCAAAATATCTCTTTTTCTTAAATATGTAATTAAAGGTGGTCTCACTACATGGCAGTATAATCTAGGTTTCCCATAGCACTGTATTGATGGAATACGGTATCCTGTCAACCTAATGTGCAGAGTTTGTGTTACCGGTGCTGAAAAATGTTTGTAACAACAATAACATTTCAATCCATTTCTCACTCAGTTTTTGCATTAGTTAAAGTGTATAAAATGATCTTATTTTTTTATTAGGGTATTTTTTTCTTTTAGTTCAACGATGAGGGGAACTTTTTGATGCGATCAAAGCAACCATCTTCTGAACACCTTTATGCAGAAATCATCCATTTACAAATATAAATCATTCACAAAGAATGGACCTAAATAAATGACAACTGCATATAAAAATAATCAAATACAATCTGAGCGGAAATGTTTTATGTAATAATTAGTAAAGTACCAATTTGACCTTCTTTCTATCCCTCTCTCTCTCCCCCACTCTTGTCAAATTTTTAACTGCTTACGTGGGATTAAAATTGAAAGACCTAAGACAGCCCACCTAAGGTAACTAATTAAAAAAGACAGGTATGCACTGATAACAGCCAGTCCTGATGACTCACCTGTCCAATGTCCTTGTACAATATCTCTATTGGAATTTCTTTGGGCATCATTTCCTTCCGCTTTTCCTCTTCAATTTGTCTGCAAATAAATAAGAAGAACTTTGATTGTGAAATCCACTGAAAGAAAGAGCTGTTGAGAGTTTTTGTGTGCATTTTTTTGGAAACATTCAGTCATAGCTGAATAGCTGACATTTGTAGATTTTCTTAATGGAGGTTTATGTACACTATATGATAGTACATGGATACTACATAACAGTTGATGTACACTATATAACAGTGCATGTATACTACATAATAGCTTATATATACAACAGTACATGTACACTATATAACAGTACATGCAGACTACATAATAGTTCATGTACAGTTTATGGTTACTACATAATAGCTTATGTATACAATAGTACATGTACACTATATAACAGAACATGTAGACTACATAACAGTTCATGTACACTATATAACAGCAAATGTACACTATAGTACATGTACACTATATAACAGTACATGTAGACTACATAACAATATAATGTATACTACATAACATTATATGTACACTATATAACAGTATCTGTATAATGTATACAACATAACAATAACTATGCTAATATTACCGTTCACGTTTTCATGAAATGAACTGTTCACTGATGCTAATATCATTTTTATAAGTCTTTGGGATGACTTGGCCAGGGTTTGGACCCGCAACCTCCTGCATCCAAGGCAGACGCTCCAAACACTTAGGCCACGGAGTAGTAAAATTTGTTTCTTTCATTATTTAATATGAAACAAAAGTTTTTACACCATTTGTTCCCAAGTTCTATGAGCTATGATAAACTTTGTTGTCAAGTCAGTGACTTCACATTATAATGAAAACTGACTTGACAATGTTATTTCGAGCTGTGAAATACTGATTTTACAAAGAATATCCTTGATGACAGATTCTAAATCCAATGAACGAAGTAAAGTAGAATCTCAATAGCTCAAAGCTTTGAGTGACAGACTGAATATATTTGTGCAGTTGGTAAATGGATTCAGTGGAATTCAATATCATTGGAAAATATTCTGTAGGTTTTGACTGCCAGTTCAAGTGATCCAGGATGTTCAAGTCAACTGTTACTGTGTTCATGCTAACAAGATTCTATTGTAAATAACAGTCTAATGAAAACAAACAAATTATATATCAAAGTTCATTTGACTGCTGTTATCACAGTGTCCTTATAAAGTCCATAATAATATAAAGCTGGATATGAAGCTGATCTGTAAGGAATGATGGGATCTGGAGCAACTTAAAAATCATGATTTAAAATCAAAATACAATAAAATCTATCTTTTTCAAACCGAGGGGTCCCGAGTGGCCGAGTGGTCTAAAGCGTTCACTGTTATGGATCACTGCCATCTCACCTCTGTCTGCATGAGTTCGAGACTCGGGCTCAGCCAATGTGGGTGTGTGAGAAAGCTTGCCAGTAGCTTCTTGTGGGTCGGTGGTTCTTTCTAGGGTTTTCCTGGGTTCTTCCTCCACCATTTATACTAGCCACCATGTATAGCCTATCTTGTGCAGAAAAATGGCGTTAAACCCTATAACAACATTATTTGGATTTTAGCAGGTTTTACTTCAACTATTATGATTTTGTGGAATACAGTCTCATTAGTCGACAATTGTTTAACACCCTCTCTGTATATGGCTCGTGAGAAAATCAAGACTAGATAAAATGCAATACATCAATTTCAGATTTCTCTCACATACAAATGCAAAATGAGTATTCAAGCAATGATGGTACCATACCCATGGTATTTCACTGATGATATTACACACTATGCCACTTTTGACTAAGTCTTTATTTCCAACTTCGTTAAATGTGGCAAAACACAGAGTGTCATCAATTTAATACAAAAATAAAAATAAAATTAAAAATTAAAAATAAAATTAAAAATAAAAATTGTCATCTTCCAGTTGGTTAATACAACCATAAAAGCAATACTTAGTGTTGGGAAACGAACAGAATTTTATGATCAGTTCTGCCAGCTAATAGACGACAGATTAATAACAGATTACTTTTCATCCACACAAGGTCTTGAAAGGTGTGGATATTTATTTTAAATACTTTAAATGACAGGATTTGATGACAGAAATCATATCTGATTAATTGGTCCTTTCACTAAAGTGACTTATGCTTGACAATATCAACTGGAATAACACGCAGTACAAACATGTCATTTTCTGCTACCGCAGGCAAGATTAAATACAATAAAAATACTTACTCTTTGAATTTGTTAAGCCATGTATCTTTCAGTTCCACGCTACGAAATGTCGCAACGACATTGGTTGTAGGCCATCCTAGAACAAAGGACCTCTCAGGTGGGCGCGTGATCTCGGCTACATCATCTATACAGGAAGAAATCCACAATTCACGAACTCGTATTCGTTGCTTTAACTTGAAGGTTGTATTGGACCTGCAACAAGCAGAAAAAAATGCATCACAAAATTGTAGGAATGAAAAGAACGATGCTATTGCAGATAGTGAGAGTAAAAAATTCATCATATTTTTAATTAATAAAGAAGTTCAATAAATTTGTCTTATATCCGAGTATGACAAAATTTGGACTTACTTTTGCTTGGCCACAAGCAGTAGGTCACTGAACAGAAACATGTACCGATCCTGTGTCTGCATGCCCTGCAAAATAATACTTGTATGATCATTTAGGAAATAAATAAAATAATACTTGTATGATCATTTAGGAAATAAATAAAATAATACTTGTATGATCATTTAGGATATAAATGTGCTAAAAACTAAATTATGCTTGGTTTATTCTAGAACTGAAAATTTAGCAGGTAAATTCTCTCTATCAGTTTTGAACAATGAGGTGATTTTCAGTGGTCTTATAGAAAATTGTCAAATGGATAACAGTCATTGAATAAAAACTGATGACAAGAACTTGTGGAGCATGTTCACAGTTCTGTCAGTAAATTTTGTGATCACAAGTTGTGAAGTAGGTCAGCTGTTTATAGTATTGTCACATGGCAACATGGTCAGTTTATCTACAAGATAATCTGAGTAAATAATGTGCTTTCATTGTTTGGGGGTCATCTATTCAACTGCTGGTTTTCGAGTAAAACGTTTCTTACTTTACATTCAAACTCAATTTTAATTCTGTGTCTGCTTAAGCAAACATATCAAATGTAAGCAAACATATATGTAAGGAAACTGTTATGTACTATTGAAAATTAGTATAAAATTTCCAAATTAATTGTGTTAGAGAAATAAGGAAGGGTCTAAATCTTTAGAATTCCACGTATTCTTGTTATTAACCAGCGTGATATCTGACAGGGCTCTCTGTATTAACCAGTGGGATATCTGACAGGGCTCTCTGTATTAACCAGCGGGATATCTGACAGGGCTCTCTGTAACGGAGTTCCTGCTTCTAGGACTTTCAGTTTTTTGTGTAATTTGGATTTTTTAACATAGCTTTAACAAGTTTTCAGTCATATTGCTACAATGTCTCCAATGTGGCAGTTTATAGTGATGTCTAGCACTGTGACATCATGCCACAGACATGTAGAATGATGTCCCACCCAGCCACATTATCCTGACACCAGTCTGACTAGTCCTAACACAAACCTCTTAAAGCTGAGCGCCTAGCGAGGCAGCTGTTAGTACTATTTTTACAAGTCTTTGGTATGACTCTGCCAGGGTTTTGACCCGCGACTCCAGCATCTGAAGCAGATGCTCTAACCACTAGGCCACTGGAGCAGTCCTCCAGTTTTTGCTCTTGGATTCTCAGTTTTTAAACTTTAGCCTATAGTTTCTTGTACCCATGACTCTTATTTTTAGTTAAAAAGTGGTCCAGGTCTTCCATTTTTGAAGCCCAACAGACAACTCTGCCTGATAATTCATAAATACCATAGTTGAGGTTCATTTACCTATGATCACTGTCAATATGATCACTGTCAATATGATCACTGTCAAATTATTTTAATTTGTAACTTAACTGATATAATCTTCATAATTAATTATCATATTATTATTTTTTTAATTATATAGATAACAATTTCTTTAAACCATACCTCCAGTTCCACCATAAATCATTTCTTCACTATAAAATTCCTGTTGCAAATTATGTTTTGTTTAACAATATTGCCTCAGTCAGTTAGCTGAGCATCAGGTTCATAATCAAAAGGTTGAGTGTTTGATACTCGCTGCCACCAGCTTTTATCAGCTGCCGAAGGTGTGCCATTGGGAAAGGAACTTAGCTCCCATTATCCTCTGCATGATATAGTCAATACTGTTTAATAAAGTATCGTTATAACCAAGAAAGGAAAAACAACCAAAGGATCGAAAAGTCAAATTTTAGTCTCCTTAGGTGTAATCATTTTTTTTAAAGCTATCTTGCTTACATGAGAGTGCAACTAATAGATGGACTGATGAGAACTAGACGAAAAGACAGCACACAGCCAATATCTCCCACCTGGTGTGGGGAGCGATAAAAAATGATGGAAAATATCTTACTGTTGCAAACTCCACATGACCTTCCATGAGATACTGTCTCTGTAAATTACAGTTCCGACCTGGGCGGAAAATTTCATTTTCCTTCTTACCCATCTGGCTTGATGATCTGAAGAAAAAAAAAAAAACAAGATTACAGTGCATTTTGTTGTATTGTTTTTGGGTTACCTGTGTACAGTTATCTTTGTTCATCAAATTCAAACTGTTTACATGAACTATTTTTGGACAAATCTTGTGTCAAATGCCCTTGGGCTACCAGAATGTTGGGTACAAGGAATTTCACAAAAGTCATTGCTGGCACACAAGTGAGGAGGCTCAAGGCTAAAAGTTTCATACAAAAATGCCTTCTCTGCCAGGGCTAATGAATTTAGGTTGGTTACCATATTTCATAATAAGCAACAAGTGTCAATACTTAAATTTACATATTAAAATGCCTTCTCTGGGATAATAAATTTAAGTTGTGCCACCTTGGGTCCTTTTGCTGAGTCTACTGGGATACCACCTTATTTCTGTAATTCAGAGATTACCTCGTTTGTGCAACTTGGACATTTTCTTTGAACACTTGCAAAGGTATCTGACACAATAAGATCAAATTTTTCAAAAATAAATTTAATTAAATATAAATTCTGCATCATTGTTAAAATTTCTCATTGCAACTGTGATCTAATTTAGGTCTCTTTCAGACCACTACCCCCCACCCCCACCCTTCCAATTCACTGGTCCCATAAAAACTGGAAGAAAGATTGTTTCAGAAATGGATGAAGATGTGAATAAGCAAACATAATTTTACTGCAATGAGGGTGCAGTATAAATACAATAGCTAGATAAAGCTAGATTACAATTCATGAGATTCAACCATACAAGATATTCGGAATTTGGAGTGAAACGATTCACTGTCACATTGATGGGTTTGTCGGTTCGCTACACACACCTCTTGAAAAGATTCAGAATCAATACAAATTAAAATTACTATTAATCTTCAGAAGTCATGAATAATAAGTGGTTATTCGTCTCTATTATTTATACTGTACTGATGCAGATGGTATCAGAGGTTTTGTATTGTGATATATATTGTTAGTTGGCACAAACATATTATTTAACCACTATTCATCACAAGCCCTCTGAACATTATAACTTACCAAGTCACGTAGTACTGTTGATTCATTTAATGTTATCAGCATAATTTGCTTTTGTTTTACTTATATAAGAATAGGAGGATTTGGATGACATTTAATTTTATGGATTGGGGAAGAAGTCCTATTTTTTTTCCCTAAAAAAACCCATTGTTTGTTGGATATCTTCTAATTTGTTACTTTTTCTTAACTTGCAAGGCAACTATGAAATCCAAACTTGTCTCATAAACAATTGAGAATTCACAATTCCTGTAACACCACAAGTTTGGGGGTCTTTTGAGGGAAACAAAATCTGACCCGCAAGCCACTTTGGGAGAAAGTTATCTATAAATTTTCACCAAAATTCATACAAAACATATCAATAATGATCATCAAATCTGAGTTGCCTGCTGGCAACAATTCACATTACCTGTGAAATTTTGGGGGGTTTTGTTCTTTTTTCATGTACAGATTCCTTGTTTACAATAAATTACTCAAACGACCATTTAAAAACAATCACCTTTATATGCAAAAGAACATTGCCCATAAGTAAGAAGGAAAATCCTGCCTCCCCCCACCTTTCTAGAAATTAGTCATATTGATTCTGCCCTTCAGTATTACAGTGCACCCAAAGGCAATGGATATCTGTGCATATTGATTTAGGTCTTCATGTGAAAAGTAGACCTAGTCTAGTGAAACATCAAGATATGTCCTCTGAAAGTTCTGATTAAACAATTATGTAAAACATTAATTTCTTTCCTAATATATAAACATTATCTAAAGTTCTCTTTGGCAATATTTTCTTTTGATCAAATATGGTCAAATTCAGTTGAGCAGTTTTTGAAAAGTCATTTCAAGATGGTTTTCCTTTATTTTTTTTAAGAGTAACTGTATTACCACATTTGAAAGCTGAACTACATCATTTTGTATCAAGTTGAACATCCTTAATTTGTTGTGAGAATGCTCTTTGTCAAATTTGGTGAAATTCTGATGAGAAGTCCTTTGAAGGTTTTTTCTATTTTTAGTTATGGTGGCCATATTTGACATCAGTCACATCATTTGCATAAAATTTGAAAGCGCTGCATGCCAACATGTACTGAATTGAATTTGGTCATTAATTATGTTGAACAGTCATTAATAAAAAGTCATCAAATGGCCAAAGTCTGAACTGTTAATGACAGGAAGTCATCAAATTTGGCCAAATTCTGTTCAGCAGTTACAGATAGAAAGTTGTTAAGAGTTTTTTCCCCCTCCATTTCAAGTAATGGTGGCTGTATTTGATTTTGTGAGTCTGTATAATTTATATAAATTCCTGACAGATTGATGCCATGATGCAACATGTGAAATTTCTGTCTTGCTGTACACAAATATTCTTGCAACATTACAAACAATCTTCCATTATTATTGTTTTTTGAATGAATCAAAATGAACCCGCAGCTATTATAACAGATTAGTAAAGGTATCAGGAAGTACACTGGAATTTAAGGTAAACTGATATTGTTGATACAGCTGAAAGGACTCGAGATTCAAATAAAGACGGTATTGCACAGTAACTAAAACTAGCCTTTTTTTTACCCACAAAGGGATGCTTTTTATTTGTACAACAAACGAAAACACCCCCATATATATTTCCTGTAACACCACAAGTTTGGGGGTCTTTTGAGGGGAACAAAATCTGACCCGCAAGCCGCTTTGGGAGAAAGTTATCTATAAACAAAAAATGTTTAAATTTACTCTTTCAGTGTGAGACATTAATTCTAACAGGAAATTTTACAAGTTTCTTATTCACATCACTGTGATGACCAGAACCATGATTCACTGCCCCAAGAGCTTTCAAAAATGCAGATACATCAATTATAATACATGGCATACCCAAAAATAATGGCAGATTCTAGTGTCATAAACAAGGAAATATTCCAAACACAATTTTACTTGACATTCACCTTGTATGAAAATATACCTGCCAAAGTATGTGATTTTAAAATTTTTATATAAAAATATTGTCAATTATTTTCTCTTGAACTTTTAAATATTCCACTCTCATCTAGTTATATCCTTACCAACTGGGTAAGTGGGTGCCTTGTTAAGAAAGGTGTGTGTTTTTTGTGATTTGGATTTTTAATGTAGCTTTAACAATTTTCAGTGATATCACTAAGATGTCTGCAGTGTGGCAGTTAATAGTGATGTCTAGCAATGGGACATCATCATGTAGCATGATGTCTCACCCAGTCACATTATCCTGACACCAGGCCAGACAAGAGTGCCAAATATGTGCTTGCATACATGTTTGTATATACCATATATACTTGTGTACAAGTCAAGTCCAACTTCAGAAGCCACAGACCCTGATCTGCCGCTGTATTATGTGCTGGTAGAGCAGGGTCTATGTTGATTGTTCTATTGATTACTCGTAATAAACTGCATAGAATCTGAAGATCTGCATGCATATTATGCAATGGCAGATTTGGGTCTATGTAATTGGATTTGACTTGTAAGTGAAGATAAATGATATATCAGTTAAATATATACAAACCAGTTGTAACTAAAATATAACATTTTAAATACGTGCAGTTTTACATGGATTTCGTATCACGGATAACAGTGGATTATCGTATCATTGAGTCTACAGTTTGGACTTCATGCCATGCATGCACAGGTGCTATGCTGGCTGAGTGATTAGCATGGTAGACTCACACCGAAAGAGTGTGGGTTCTTCTAATCCTAACACTGGACTAGTTAGGGTCAGCTGAGCTCATAGTCAAAACACTTCACTCCAAATGCCTTGGCACTAAATAAAATTGTGCTGCTGTGCCGTAAAACAGAAAACAAAACACACTGCACAATTTTGTGTTCCCATGATAGACTATAATTTACTAGTTGCTAATTAGGCAAGAAATCTTTTCAGGTCATTTCATTAAGGTCTGTATGTTAATGTCAAGTCTGCCCCCACCACCACCCCCTGCCCCCACACCTCGTATTGAAAGTCTGGAACTCAGGCAAGGGAAAAAGATTTAAATTGGGTAGATTAGAATATTTTAAACTGTATATCTGACACCTGAATGAAATTGGGCGCCAAGAAGTTTGAAGTAATCTATGAGAAATAATCATGCAAGGCAAAAACATGAGCCTTAGCCATTTTGTTTACCATATATATTTGCTTTAAGTCCAACTGCAAACTGCACAGACCCAGATCTTCTGTCACATAATGAGCTGGCAGATCTGGGTCTGTGCAGCATATCAGGTTTGATCAGTAGAATAAAGAACATGAACCCTGCTTTGTTGATGAATTCAGTCATGGAAGATCAGGATCTATTTTTGGCAGATGGAATTGACTTAGAAGTGAGTGTATACACTAAGCTTAATTGTGATGTTTAGCAAATGATTTACTCTAATGACAGTGTTCTAAAATGAATGGTCACAATATGGGTGTATGACTAGATAAGTAGTTCTTTTCTCATGTTTTGATCTAAGAACTTCCAGTTTTCTGTGTCACATAATGCTATTTTAACCAATTTAAATGTGGGTTGGTAAAATTGTGCATTGTTCTGTATTGGTAAGCTGGGCTATAATTGTATGACATTAATATACTGTACTGTCATATGACACTGTAAGAGGTGATGATCAACAAAATTAATGACTAGTCCGAATTTCCTGTGCCATTTCATTGGTTCCTTACTGGACAAACTTAAATTTGTAAAAACTAGCTCTTCTTTCAATGTTTCCCCTTTCAAAAATTTACTAAAAATAAAATTAACTCATGAATTTAACATCAAAATGAAATGTTACTCGATCCTTCGTACATTTTTATAGAATGAACTTATAAATGGAATATATGGTTACGCTTTTTGTTAGAATGGCAAAGAATTTAATTTTGAAAATTCTTGTCTCATCCCCAAATGGCAAAGTGAAGATGCAGAAAGAACCTTATAAAAAATGGTAACAAGTTGCAGAAGTAAAAAATTAGTCAAAATTATTATAAAAAGGTGAACAATTCAGTTAATTTTATAATTTTGCTCAAACATCTTGGACACTTCTTTCTGCTGAGGGTATGTCAGAAATTGCAGGGGGGTTATACTTTGGTAAGATTAAACCTAACAATGAACTATTCTTTAGCAAATTATCAACCTCACACAAAAAAAGGTATGACTAGTTTTTAGGATATCACAATTATACAAATCATAAAAAACAAAGGTAAGCTTTTTACATAATATATGCTTAACAGCTAGTAATGTTAACTACTGCACCGTATACACTCATTTATTAAGTCAGTTCCAACTACAAAAAAACAGATCCTAATTTGCTGTTGCATAATGTACTGGAAGATCATGGTCTATATTGCCTGTTCTACTCATTACTCACAACAAATTGCATAGATATCTGATCTGGGACTGTGCAGTTTGCAGTTGGACAAATTTGTGAGTATATACAGCATACCGCCTTCAGCTGTATGATGTAGATACAAGCAGCAGAAAAAATTTGTAATGATATATATACATATATATGAAACTATTATAATTATGATGCCAAATAAAGAAGCATGTTTGTTACCATTACCTTTTCAGCCAGTTAAAAGATAAGTTTACTGGGATATGCTTAGTTTTAGTTTGTCTGTATTTCTTAGACCACTCTGATTTTGTTGCAACATTATCCAGGCCCAGGTTCATACTGTAAAACCCTGGCTGAAGTCTGGCTTTTGGGAGATCCCTCTCATCAATAAACAAACTTTGAAATTTCCTCATTATCAACATGGTTGCAATAAGACTCAAATAATCTCAAATCAAAATGAAAGACATGTGCTGGTACACTTCTGTTCTTGATGAATACTTTTAATATCCAATGAAACATTTGTTCACAGCATTATATGATGCAGTTATGTAGTGGAACTAATCTTTCAAGATGGATTCTTGAATATGGATGCTGAAGTTCTGCAGACATTTGGGTAAAAAGTTGATATTTAATTCACAGTCTCAAGCATGTTCTTGGAACTTCTTGAAAATATTTAATTCCATAAAATACTTGCAATTAATCCTCACCAAAACTCCCCCTCAATAATTCCATAAAAATATAATTTGCTAATTCCACACTGGCAAAAACGATATTCATCAATAAAATGTGGGATCCAATAGTCCTTTCTTTTGTACAATAACAGTGTTATGATATTCTATACATTTCATTGGCAAAAAAAATTAACAATAAATACATGTCAATCGTGTCTTTTTAACAATCCCTGAAATAAATCCACTGCACATTCCAAAACTGACATGCCCTTTATATATATACTCCAAGCTCCATTGATCTCTTAGGTCTCTGTACCATTATGGGTGTACATCAAAATATTCCAAGCAACATTCATCTCCGACATCTTCTTTCCATTATGATTGTTCAGGTAGACTTGCCACAAGATTTTCCAAATAAAACACTTAATTCCAAAGGTCCACTTCATGAACTCAAGGTCACAGGTATCCAATATCCAGCAAGACTATTAAGGTCAAACAATGCCCAGAAATACCATGTTCTGCCTTAGGCAATAATGATTTTACCAATTTTTTAACTAACTTAATTTCTAGGTCACATATCATGGGTATCAATTACATGAACTTCCCTTCATCTGACCCTATTTCCACTATATCAAATTTAAGGCCTTCATTTCTTCACACAGCTGCTATATAGTCATTACACATCATACATGTATAATATCCATTTCTGTTTAAGAAATTCCATACAGCTGCTGACACCTATCCATTACAAAATCAAACTGAGTTTAATGTATTTAAGTCTATAACACAATGTCTGGGCAAACAGTGAACTAATATATTCCATACCACATTTCTAAAACATTTCAATCAAAATGTATCCCACTTAAAAAAAAACACCACTCACAATCAACACGTTAAGCACAACAATATTTCCAATGAATGCACAGCACATACTTAATTTTCATCAAAACAAACATAAGCCAAATGAAACTTTCCCTCTCTAGTCAGACTATAAGACTGATAAGACAAAAAAGTTATCAGGTGCTTGATAAATACCCCAAAAAATACAGTAGCATTGTAAAGGGCACTTGACTGCACTTAACATACATTATGGGGGTACAATTTGGCACATTCTTACAGGTGAGAACAAAGGGGGTCAGTGGGATTAAAAGGTAAGTGAAAAAAGGCTGGCAACCTGAACTGCTAATTTATTCCTTTGTGACCCACTGTTGTAATGAATCCTAGAACAATTACTGCCATAATGGACAATACTTTATTGCCACAAATGTCAATTCTGTTACCAGTCTACCTTTATTAATATGCTACCTTGTACTCAATGATTCAGAAAATTTCTCATACAACCATAAAGACTTCTCCCAATTCCTTCCTATACAAACTGTCAAGAAATAAATCTACTGCATATATATATATATATATATATATATATATATATATATATATATATATATATATGAGAGAGAGAGAGAGAGAGAGAGAGAGAGAGAGAGAGAGTGTGTGTGTGTGTGATTGTGTGTTTTATCAGTAATGGTCATTTGCAACAGTGGCCAGTGGGGGTGGGGTGCTATCAGCAATGGTCATTTACAACAGTGGCCTGGTTATGTTAATGCATGCAAGGGAGTTTTATATTAAACTCAAGTCCAATCATAATCTAGATTAATGTTTAAAACACATTACCATACTTTTTAGGGGTGTAAATCAGGGAGGGACTGGCAAAAATGTCACAATGTCATTTTCAAGCATGGCTACCAATGTGGTCAACTATAAATATTTATTGATGGTGAAACTTAAGACACAAGCCATGTAAGCAGACTTTTCATTTGATAATAAAGCATGACATGTAGAGTCTATAAATGGCCTAGAAATTTGAGGCATGACAGATAATAAAGTATCAAACTAGCTAGTCAACAAAATAATATGTATTATCATATGAAGGCAGTCTTCATAATGCATTGTGATATCAAATCTGTAAACTTTTGTGACACACATCATAAAGCAGTAAACTTTTAAGACTACAAGTATGGCAAATGCCTCATAATTTGCGAGCATAACAAATGCATCGTAAATAGGTGAGCTAGCAGAAAAGCTGTGCAGCAAACTTCTTTTTTCCTTCCGAGAAATATTTGCCAAGTATGTATGGGATATCATTTAAGAGGGTATTTTATATCAGCACCAATCATTTCACACATACCTTTTGAAATATTTGTCAAGCACATATTTTTCTCTAAGGTTCTTTTTCTTTTATCACAAATTATTAAAATCTAATTAATTAATTATATAGATATAAAATCTAATTAATTATAAAACCCTGGTAAAGCCTAATGCTGATGAAAGACATCTGTGGTACAGTGAAAGAAATCTCCAAAGAACACCCAAGAGAAACAATTTGATTTTTCATGCACTTTTATTCTTTAATTACACATGCTCTTTGAACAGGACAAGAACTGTTTCTCAAGGACTTTTTAAAGACTGCCATAAGTTTTCATGGAGTAATTTTTCTTACAGAAACTGAAATTTCTCCATGTTACTTTGCTTATCACTGCCTAAACAGTTATAAAAGCAGATGACAGTAAGAGCACCACTCCCTAATTTGCACACAACTGTATCAAACAGATGTTACTCCATCTGACAACTACCAGTGTCATTTTATCCACCTGATTTTATGCATTTATCTATTCATTATATTTGGAAAATATGTATAACGAATATTCTGAATTTAAAAAGTGATTATTTGATTCAGTTTCAATGTCTGATATTCCATAAAATAAATTCAATGACTTTTGAAACATAAAAACCTTTTTCAAAATTCAATGTGTTGTTTCCTGGTTGTATGAACCATGATACAGGTAAAATATGTAAATAAATTTATGGGTTCATAAACTTAGTACTCTTTGGGAAGGTAGCCATTGTACAGGTGTTCATTGTGGCAGGTTTCAGTCTTATTTGGTTAGTTTTAATAAGTACTTTGTGCATATTATTGGCAATACTATACCAAAGAAATGGCAGGTAGATATTTTTTGTTGTTGCCAAGGACAAACTGAGGTCACCACCCAGAGCTGGATTGGGCAGGTATTGAACCAATTCATTTTGGATTAAGAGTCCAATGCTCTACCAACGGAGTTACCATGTCTCCCCTCCAAAGTTATTTTTGAGCTAAAAGCTGGATTAATTGAGAAACATACTAATTACTGATCAAGGTATAATCTGATATGTCAAAACACATCCTTGGGTTGGGGCCCTTGGTGGTCAAGTGGTCGAAGTACTCCTATTTACAAATCACTCACACACCTCATCTGTCTGCAGGTGTTCAAATCTTGGCTGGACCTATCTGAGTATATGAGAAAGCTTGCTACAGTAAAACCGGTCTTGAAAGACCACTGCTATGTGAGACCACCTGTCTTGAAAGACCACATTCTCAATGCACAAATTTATTCATTATATAGCATTGTGACCTGTTATGAGAGACCACTTGCCTTGAGAGACCATACTTTTTTGGCAAAAGAGGTGGTCTTTCAAGAGAGGTTCCACTGTAGTAGCTTCCTGAGGGTTGAAGGGTCTTCCAAGATTCTTCCTCCACTAAACAGATTAGCTGCCACATATAGCCTATCAAGTTCTGATTAACGGAGTTTAAAACCCCACAAAACCATTTAACTAAACCCACCATCCTCTGGTCACCGAGTCAAGCATGATCAAAAAGGTACAAAATTTATTCCTGCCCACACCTGGCTAAGTCAGCTGCTGTAATATTCCCAGGGCAAGAAACTTTATACCAATAAAATAAACACAAACGATCCACCACTAACCTCCCATCCAATTTAAATGGCTGTATTAATAGTTACATAATTACAATAACATGTAACAAATCTTGATGACCAATATGGCAATAAATTATAATGGGGGGGGGGTTTGCAAATATATCCAGGATTGAATAATAAACCAAATGTAAATAACCAGACACTTGGAGTTTATTTGACATCGATAACTTTAGTGTATACTCTTGAAGTTAATAGGCTCAAGTCAACACAATATTTGCCATGGTGTTTGCCAAGGTCTCACTTGTCAAGAAAGATAAAAGTAATAAAAGATGTCAAACAGTCATATGAAGAATGGCATAAAATAGTCACCACCATCACATCATACACAAAGAGTCAATAGCAAAGTGTAGACTTAGAAATTTGGTGTTTAATATTATGAAAAGTTCATTTATTTGCAACCGATTCAGAACTGTAGTTGCAAGATCAGCCATCATATGCCAAGTCATTAATATGCATGGTTCCTGCTCATAAACATGATCACTCAAGATCTTGATGAAACCAAACCTATTTGCCAAGTTTGATCAAAATCCTATAAAAATAGGGTTTGTTGGGAAGGAATAAACTCCACTCAGATGCCAAGACAGCAATGTGTCTAGATCTTGCTCAAGCTCAACCCACATCTTGAGGAAACCAAGACCATTTCATGCATTTAATAAAAAAAAATCATATAAACAAAAGTCTCTTGAAGGGAATGATGATCACAGTTGAAAAGGCCTTTCCAGCAATTCAAGACCATTTAATTTTTTGTTGCTGACTGCTGAATGTTGAAACCATCCCCAATATTCTTGAGGTAAGATTTTCAAATTAGCAACTCATGCAGAAATACTGGATGCAAGATTGGTGCCAACCATTTCAGACAAATTAGTCACTGTAAGACTTGGGGTGAAACCACATCTTGATATGACCTTTCATTCAGAAGAATTAGTGACAAGCAATCAAAATGGTTCAATCATAGTAAGGACACAAGAACTGAATCACTGACATTAAAGTGAGAGACCCCTCTTTGAAATGCCAGGTTTTGTCTAATATATCAAACCCTTCAATAGATGTGGTATTGCAGCTTTATATATTTTAAAATCTTCTGTGTGTGTGTGTGTGTGTGTGTGTGTGTGTGTGTGTGTGTGTGTGTGTGTGTGTGTGTGATCCAGATTTAAAAATGTACCAAACTAAAATTGTTCAGCCCTTTTTAATTAATTAATTAAGTAATTGTTTGTTTATTTGACAGCAGGTTTTAATGTTACATCCTGAGAAGGAATGGTCAAGTTCAGGAGCTCTTTTAGAATGCTACTGAAGTTTGCACCAAATGCACCTCTGGTTGCAAAATGGTATAATTTGTAACCAACAGTAACCACCTGATGCAAGTAACCATTGTATTTGCTTACCCATTGTTATCAATGGCAACATTAATGGTAATTTTCGGTAACACAGGTACTCTGGTGAAACTAAAAATGCACACCTAATTAATTTTATTTGGTTGATTTGTGGTGTTGAATCAATGCATCCTGTCAAATTTATCTTTTTATAATATCCCTCCCACATGATTACCCTAGTCTCTCAATATTATTCTACTTCATGTGTGAAAAACCTTTCCCCATTGGCTGAAAACTGAGGTATTAAAAGAAGTAATACTCATTTCATTCACCTACTATGCCACTGTTGAAAGGCTATTGTTGAAGGGACAATTGGTGTGATTTATCGGTTTCCAATTTTTCAACTCAATGACATAGTCAAATTAATTAGAATCCATATTTCAAGAAATTTACTGATTCTCCAGTCTAAGACATACAATCAAAACCTGTACAGCACAACCTTCCTATAGACATTAACTCCTTTGTTTCTCAGGTTGAGCTCAGGCCTACCTTGTGGAGCAAAGAACAGGTATGGGTATGTGTGTTTATGTAAAGTAATTATAGGACTATTTAAAAGTTGAAAATGTTCATGATATTAGAGACAAGATAGTAGATTAATTGCCTCTAATTAGCAAAAGTAATAGAGTTTGAAAGGAAATAGAGATTTTATGCTTAAAATTTTATATATCTTAGCCAGGTCTCTAGACCTGAAGCACTTTTATTTTGTATTCATTTTGTTACAGAGGTAGAAAGTGAGCATGAGTGTGATCAGAGATGTAGTAATCATTTACACATGAACAAACCATCTGACAAATCATCATTGAGAAATTAATGTTCAGTTTAACACAGGAAACAGATTATACATCTAAAACACAATGACAGAGAAACATGATATAAGGAAGTCTTGTATGAAGAAGACTAGCTTGATTTTAAGAGAGTGGCAATGATTACCAGTGGTAAATTTTGAACTTGAATTTGGTTTAGTGCAGGGTACAATGAAATATTGAAGCCAAAAGGTTTGTTTGATCTAACTGCTAATTCCCCACATAGCCTACACATCACCACTGCATCTATAATAATGTTGCCTAGCAACAGTAAATGAAACATCAGATTCTACTGGTCAATTGGTAACAATGTTGTCATACAAGGACTATGACATCACAGTGTCAGTATTCCAGTGTTTACCTATGCTTTTCTATTACTAACCTGCAATAATGACATTGAAGTGGTAACTTGATTAAGTCATAACAAGTGACTTTGAATGGAGGCACCCTTTTCACCCCCAGAGATACAACCCATGATGTTGTTCCAGCTGAGAGGGCCTTAGAGGTTTTATTTAAAAACATCAAACACAAAACTTTGTATTTTAGGATTTTACCTTTGTTTTGTATGCCAAAGTTTGGACACCCATAAACTTACCTGGCACTTGTGCTGATGCATCTTCAGACACTAAGCATGCATGCATACAAAATACACTTAGAATAAATGAAATACAGTACAACCTGTCTTGAAAGACCATCCCTTTGCCAAAACATAATAGTCTCTCCAGACAGGTTGTCTCTCATGACAGGTTTTACTGTAGAACAATTTTGTAAATTCAATCACAGGATAAAGGATGGTTACCATATATACTCATTTAAAAGGTCAGTCCAACTGCAAACTGCACAGACCCAGATCTCCAGTGCATAATGCACTTGCAGATCTGGCTCATTTCCAGTTTGTAAGGAGTTTTCAGTAGAACAAACAACAGAGACTCTAATCTGCAGGCACATGATCTCTGCTGTTTGCAATTTGACTCAACTTATAAGTGAGTACATACAGTATCTTTTTAAACTGGCTTACAACAATCCCTAACCCAATTCTCTGATGTAATTAAATGTGTTGATTGTTACATCATCGCATGTGTCAGACATCATAACACCACTAATACAGCATGCAATTAACTTTTCAGAGATTTTTTATTTAAATTTTTGGTCAAGGTTTCTTCCAGTACAACCTCTTTTAAGATGTTTTGTTTCAGGTTTGAAAGCTAAAACTTGGGAACTAAAATGCACAGCGTCCCATTAAACTAGGGTCAGATGCTATAATAGCTAATGGAATGAAACAAAGATAGAAAGAGTAACTAGAAAGAAACAGCTGCTACTTACAAAAGGTTGCTTGTACTCTTCGACTTGGCACCAAGTGACTTGAACAGCACAGCACCTGGAGCGGATTTCCTGCGGGAAGCCAGCTGTTTTCTCTGAAATGAAGATTTCAGAAATAAATTCAAATCTACAGTTAACTCAAGGTCTATAAAATATGTGGCACGTCACTGTGCTATGAAGTTCACAATGCAGAGTGAGGCTTAAACAAAGGACTGCATAGGCGAAAGGGCCAATACTCTTACCACACAAGTAACACATCTCCCCAAACTGTTCATGCCAAAATGACAAAAATTATGAACGGAGTCAAGTTTATAATATCCTAAATATCTGTTTGGACAAATCTGCTGAACAATTTAGAAACAAAAATTTTGTAGACACAAATTCTGACCACCAAAATATTACCATATATACTTGTGTGCAAGTATGATCCAGCTGTAAACAACACAGACCCTGGTCTGTCACATTACAAAATGCACCAGCAGGTCATAGTCTATATTGTTTATTCTATTGATTACTTCTAACAAACTGCACAGATCCAGTCTGCAATCCCTGCAGATAGTTGGATCCAAGTATATATGGCATGCAATTTAAATTTGTTTATCATCAATTACCATAATAAACAATTAGGTAGGTTCTTCTTTGCATGCATGGAAACATTTTATGCCCAGATTTGTTTAATATCTCATTTCCACTGTAGATACACTGATTTGATAGAAAAGAAGCATTGTTTTCCATGCAGATAATCTTGGAATATTTCTTCCATGGAATCCACAAAAAATTTCCATCACTTTCATGCAAAGTTCAAGGTCATGCATGCTGTGATATTGGAAAATGTTGTAGCTACATTAAATATTTAGAAAATGGTAAGATCGTTATCACTATGAGGCTTTTGTAAGAAAAATCTCCTAGATGCCGTAATAGGCAATTTGGAATTAATCATACCAATCAATATACATGGTACTTTGCCTTTTATACAATAAATACAACACCAATCTTTGTCACTTGTAGCAAACCTGTGGTTAACCCTCTGTTCACAACAAAGGTGTATTTCAAAGGTCAGACTGTCTCAATATTTGCTGGATTGTGTCACCAAGTCTGCTTCTTTCTAAAGCCTTAACCTACAGACCCTAATACTGTACCCTCATTGTGCCAAGTCTGTATTTTTCGAAAGCCTTAGCCTACAGACCCTAATTCTGTACCCTCAGTGTGACAACAAGTCTGATTTTCTAAAGCCTGACCCTACACCATCAAACTGGTAATCCCATCTTCACATAATTCACCCTTGGCATACAGGTCAAAATACTGAGTGACTTTTTGCACATTCAAGAGTTACTGCACATATAATCAACTGACCAACTGTCAGGTTATCAATGTTTTAGTCCATCATGTCCACATGCATTGATTCAACAAAAAAAGGTGTGAATTTTTAAATTGGATAAAATTACATGAACAAGTGTTATTGTTGATGTGGTTCTGATTTATCCAAACTATCTTTCAAGATAAATGTTATCAGCAAACCAATTAGACCCATTTCTTTTAGCTGCATCCAGTGAGATAGCAGTCTGGTAAATCCTGCTTGACAGTTAACTACAATGCCAAGGGTTGATGTGGAATGAAGTAATCGACAATCCATGGGAAATGAATATGCAGCAATCCAATGAATGCATAATTATGTAAACATATTATGAAATGAATTAAGAAAAGTTTCCAAATGTTTACTCTCAAGAACGTGAACACAGGTGTCAATGAGAATGGGTATGTTGATTTAGTCACAAGTCCTCACCCCACATAAAATTTAAATGAAAGAAACCAAAACATGTTGGTCATTTTAAAGTTAAAAATTACCCATTTCAAAATTTAACACCCATAACAAAATTCACTTTCACTTATTATGGAGTTGAATTTCAAATTCGTATAGATGTGAACAAATTTTGCTCTTGATTCTACAATCAACTAAAATTCTCTTCAACTAGAATGAAAAGTCTGTTTTCAGCTCACTTGTTGGTGGAGCTTTCATTGAATTTAATTCCAGTATATAAAAATTTGTTTTATTCCTTATGAATGATGCAACTTTTCTTTTATGAAATGTTATTTTTCCCAATACATCCACAACAAGACCTTCCAGACCAAACTTCTATAAAAATTTCTATCCTTCCAGGATGAAAAACCCTTTCACTTTATGACTGCATACAAAGCTATTTGATTTCTGAAAGAATTTTATTTTTCTTCTTCACCCAATTAACAAAATCTGGATGAAATTGCAGACCAACTCACCTAGTCACTGCAATCAGAATTAAACAGTTTTCAAACTTCAAAGATACTTCCATCCACACCGTCAGATACAGGTTAGGTAATTTAGGTCTGTGAAATGCCGAATTTACCTTTAACAAAAGATTCCCAACATTTTGCTATTTTCACTGGAGTGTGGTATTCAAAATAAACTTCTCCCTTGAACTATTGGTAACAGATAATCTTTTAGTCTGAAATTACTATAAAATCTTGTCATAACATTGCTAATATACCCTCCTGGAGCAGAGATGAAATTGGCCTTTCTTATAAATGGACATGCATCATACTGTATATATATATGCTTTAAAGCTGAATCCAAATGCAAACTACACAGACACCATATTGGCTGTTGCATAATGCATTGACAAATCTGGGTCTATACAATTTGTTAGGATTAATCAGTAAATCAAACAAAGAACCTGATCTGCTAGCACATTACATGACAGTATATCAGGGTATATGTTGAATTGAATTGGACCAAGTAAGTGGATATATGGTATGTAAATAAATCTAACATTCAGCACAATAATGGCTATATGGTGCTACTTAAAAGAAAAGTTCACCTCCATGAAGTTGGACTTTTTTATCACTCAACTGAAAATAAAATTTGGAAGAAAAGTGCTCAATATGCTATGTGTGATGATGTCATTAACACAATACAAGACAAAACCAATGATGGCATTACTTCCAAGATGTGAAAATTATGAAAGTTTCTACATGGACTATCAAATCAACCACTGTGTTTCAAGATGGTATCAGTTAATTTGTCAAGAACACAACGATATTTACATTTGTTAACTCATTAACCCATGCCATCACATTTATGCACCATGAGGCAGTACCCTAATTCCGAGCTCTGTAGCATCAAGGTCATTTAAGATATGCCAAAGTGGGTGGTATTCAAGAAAAGTAGACAGATATAGCCTACAATGATACCAAATAATATGGACTTTCTACTCGCATTACATATACTGAGGGTAAAATGTATTTTTTGAGACCCAATCTTTTACACCAAAATTTCGCCCTCGGTCGGAAATAAATTTTGTGTCCGGATTTAAAAATTTTGGCCTGTGATCTACAGATCAGTTTGAACTGCACACAGACAGGTGACCCTTTGCAAAAAGTAAGATAAGTTGCGGATTTGGAGTCTGAAGTGGCTAGGACATGAAAAAATGATGGGTCCAATAAACAAAAAATAAAAAAAAAGAAACAAGAACTCCAACTTTTACCTTTCTGCATATGCACAAGCAAAATAGGCAATGAAAAATGCCATTTCTAATACAACTAGGCATCTGGCTAAATGAAATCTCTTGGAAGCATTTGGATGTATTCAGAAGCAGCCCCCTACTCCCATTTCAGGCCAAAATAACACAAAAATCTCCAGGGGTTAATGAGTTAACTGCATAAGAAATACAAAATCAGACATTTGGATCTTTATGTCAGCTCTGAACACCAAAAAGTTTTAATCATTGGTTAGCAACTGAACAGCATCACTTTGATATGGTTTAACCCAGCCCATTCAATCCCATCATGCAAATGCATCTATATGATTTGTTTCTAGATATGATACCTGTATCACACACCAGTCTACTGGAATGAGCTTCTAATTATCTGTTAGTGATTGCACTGCATCACTGTGGTATGGTTTAACCCAGCCCATTCAATCCAATCATGCAAATGCATCTATATGATTTGTTTCTAGATGTGATGTCAGAAGTACACAAGTCTAATGGAATGAGCTTGTGTAGAAAATATGGCTTCATGTTCTGGGGAATGGAACAACACAGTAAAACCAAATTATCTGATGGCAAATTATCCATTCTTTTCTTATTCATACCAAAAAATCTAACAGATGCCTTAATATTTACAAATTTGGCCTGTAAAAGTTTTATTTAGGGCTGCCTTAGTTTTTGCTCCTGTCAGGAGTGATCACAAAGAGGACTATCTTGTATATTGTTAATGTTTATTGAGATCAGGGGTCTCAAACTTGTGGCCCATGGGCCACATGGGGCCCACCAAACCATATCCTGTGGCCTGCAAAACGATTGGCATCACAAGGTGTCATGAGAGATAACAAAAGTGGTGTGGCCCTTGGGCCATCGAAAATGCTCTCATGCGGCCCTCAGGGTGGTTTGAGTTTGAGACCCCCTGATCTAGATGACCAACTATCTGGACAAGATTTGTGTCTCTAAGTTTGTAGCAATGCTTTATGTTCAATTGTAACTGCATCATAATTACTTGTGCATCAGACATTACCAAATTATAACTGTCATACAAACTTGCCTTTTTGTCTGGTCCAAATGTAAACAACATAGACCCTGATCTGCCATCACATAATGTGCCCTCAGTTCAGATTCAGGAGTTGTGTTGTTTGTTTTACTGATCACTCTTAACAGACTTTATATACCCAGATCTGCCATCACTGTATGAAATGGCAGATCTAGGTCTATGCAGTTTGATCTCACTTATATGTGAATATGTATGGTATTCAGTTCCCATGCACAAATGCATCCAAGGTCTGCAGTAAATGTATGTAACATTGTTACGTAAAAAGCTATGTCTCACAGATTTCATCTGCTCTTCAGCAATTTTAACGGTTCTTGAGAGACCAACCCCATTATGTAAACTCCTGGATTATGCAGTCATCTTTTTTAAATCCCTGACATCAGCAATAGTTCAAAAGAAGTTTGTCAAATACTGTTTCCACTTATTGGTACCATACAAGAGGTAATATTAAGACACCAATGGCCTGATTGATAATGGAATACTGTAAATTAATTTTAATTCAAGGGGTACAGAATTTTAGAGATTTTAGAGGGGGATACTTTAAATCATATACTGATACCATCTAAATTCCAACTAGCAACATGAAATGACTTAATCTCAAACCCTGACCTAGAGACTCCAAGCTCAATGCAAATGAAAGTGTAAATTTCTGAAACATGAAATATAGGATAGTGACATAGATTTTCTCTGATTGCTATTGTGCTCCACATAATGCAATTGCATACCAAATTATGTGACTCCACAGGTAAGAGTGCCTGAGAAAATGAGACGAACAAATATTTTAATTAAAATCAATTCATGCAAAATGTAGGTCACAGTGAACAAATTTGTACTGAAAAGTGTTGTACTGCATGTAAAACACCTAGATATGAACTTGTTTAACTTGACAAGTAATAGGATTTGTGAAAATTACCGAAATGAAAATTCCAACTAAAGCATTTGAAGGATGTTAGACAACTGATGCATCCTTAAACAAAATCACTATGCAATTTGGCCAACAAAATCATGGGTTATTCTGTAACATTACATCTAGTAACCCAACAATTGAATCTAAAATATTTTCCTTTGACAAGAAACTGAGTAAAAAAAATATTGAACACATATGCTACGAGTTGCAAACTCGATCAAATGTTTCATTACAATTTCCTACCCAAAGAAAACTTGTGTAATACATTATGATGATTATGTTCTGGACAATTCTCCTGTTTAATCAAAATTTATTCTGTATGTTGTACACGCTGTACATGTTCTAAAAATATATAAAATGTGCTCTCGACATCTCAGATGTCGGTGTAAGCTGATCCCTAAACCAAACTATAATGTGTGTTGAATTACCCTTGCACACACCAGAAGCAGAGATTGAATACGTGGTAACGTGAGTTACAAAGTGAATACATTACTACTATACTAACCACATCCTTCACGTTTTGTCCTTTTCATAGTCAGTGTTCTTTTGACAATATATTATCAACCACAATATTTGTACCAGTTACACAACAGTATTTCAAGGCTGACCTGAAAATGAGGGCTTGGTACATCACACATTCTTCCATTACTTATTCCCATAATGCACCCCGAGTAGCATCAAATTCCACTTGCAATAAGTTAAAAAAATCAAAGTAAATGATTTAGAATTCTGCATTTCACGCTTACAGATAAAAAGGCTTATGTATGCCTGTTTTTTTTTTCTTAAAGCATGCAGTGTAGTTTTTGATCTGAATAGTAATGAGTTACAATTTAAAACTTCCTAAATTGTACATAATAAAAGAGAAAAATGTGGACCATTAGAAGATTTGACTTGCATAATTAATTGGCTGAGTAAAGCTGAAGGTCAACAACAAGTAATTAATTTAACCACTTGTGTGTAATTCATATACAACAAACCTTTCCAAACTCTGATAGCTCATTTACACAAGAAAATCTTATCTCATATACAAATCTTGTACTTTAACAGCAGGTGTCTGCTAAGGCAGGTTTCATTATAACTAACAATGAAGCAACAGAAATTGCCAAAAATACTTGCATAATTGTACAGAAATCTGCCTCATTGTATTTAAATTTAAAGAAATCAAGCATGAAAGGCAAATATAATCATTCTTGTATTATCCACACTGATCAGATGAACACCCACAAAATCATTCATGTCCACACTGGAATGAACACCCACAAAATCATTCATGTCCACACTGAAATCAAAACACCCACAAAATCATTCATGTCCACACTGAAATCAAAACACCCACAAAATCATTCATGTCCACACTGGAATGAACACCCACAAAATCATTCATGTCCACACTGGAATGAACATGCACAAAATCATTTATGTCCACACTGAAATGAACACCCACAAAATCATTCATGTCCACACTGAAATGAACACCCACAAAATCATTCATGTCCACACTGGAATGAACACCCACAAAATCATTCATGTCCACACTGAAATGAACACCCACAAAATCATTCATGTCCACACTGAAATGAACACCCACAAAATCATTCATGTCCACACTGAAATGAACACCCACAAAATCAAATTATGTAACTGTGCAACTCTAGATGAATGAAGAATCTACTGAGTAAAATATTTAGAAGTGACATCATGACTAATTTGTTTTCAAAGGAAACTAATGACTCTTTACTTCTGTGCATGTATAGACCACATTCCATCATTGCTGGTCCTTCATGTAATGTTAAGGTTACTGCAGAGATGCAGCCAGGCAATGATTAAACTATCCATTAACAGATATATTTACTTGATAATGTTGTTGTTGTTGTTGTAGGGCTTAACGCCATTTTTCAGCACACGATAGGCTATACATGGCGGCCAGTATTAATGGTGGAGGAAGAAACTGGGAAATACTCGGAAAGAACCACCGACCCACGAGAAGCTACTGGCAAGCTTTCTCACATATCCACATTTGCCGAATCCGAGACTCGAACCCACGCAGGCAGAGTTGAGACGGCAGTGATCCGTAACGGAGAGCACTTTAGACCACTGGGCCACTCGGGGCCCCTACCTGATAATGTACATTCTGGTTAAGATGATGCTGTACATATACATTAAACCTGGATTATTGTTTGATATCATTTTAAGTACTAATTCACACACTAAACTATTCATGACAATGCCCACCTATGTACCATATATAAGTCAAGTCAAACTGCAAAACAAAGATCCTGATCTGTCATAGCATAATATACCTGCTAATCAGGGTCTACATTCTTTTTTTTTTTACTTATTACTCATAACAAACTGCAGATACCTAGATCTGCTGGTGCATTATCCAATGGCAGATCTGGATCTGTGCAGTTTGCAGTTGGACTCGTCTTATAACCAATTATAATTATGGTATTTATCCTAAATCTGTTGTATATATCTTAAGGATTTTAGTTATGTTACCTTATCTTTTATTACATTTTACAGACTTTTAACATCTTTATATTTTTAAAAATCTATCTTGTACTTCATTTTCAAGTAAATTGGGAAGAATTGATCTTAAAGTTCTTGTGCACTTCTTCTGATTCAATTTAAAAACTTTGGCACCATCTGAGCATTATTGTGTTATGGTGCTGTAAAACGCTACTACTACTATTACCAATACTACTACTAGTATTACCAATAGTACTAATACTATTACCAATAGTACTAATACTATTACCAATAGTACTACTACTATTACCAATATTACTACTACTATTACCAATACTACTAATACTATTACCAATACTACTAATACTATTACCAATACTACTAATGCTGTTACATCATGAAGACAGTATTCGGAGTAGATACTGTTCACTCAGAATCACATTTAGGGTCGTTATTGTATAATACAGACCAAGATCTGTAAGTATGTAATTTATGATATGATCTGTGCATATGTTGTTTGCAGTACAGTGTGTATGTATGTATGTATGTATGTATGTATGTATGTATGTATGTATGTATGCATGCATGCATGTATGTAGTTTATGTCATGCAAACATAAAGCATATTAAGAGAGATACCATTGCCTGAATGTACCATACACCCAAATGACATTTGAAGTTTATAGTATGTGATTTTTCAACACTGACGTCAACAGGTTTGAATATCACGATGAAAAAGAAAGCAATGAGCATAAAAACCCTATCTAAAGTGTTTTAAATTAAATGAGTAGGTCTATGTCAATGGCTGCGAATGACGCAGAGAAGAAGAAAAAAAAAACAAAATGATGTACCGGTGTGCACTAAGCTAGGTTGGTAAAATGTTTAAAACAGGAAATTTAACTTTAAAATCTGTTTCATTACAGATGATATTAAAGTTGTAACATTGTGTAATGCACACTTTACACATTATAAGCTATATCAGTTAGTTAAAAAAAAACCAAAACAAGACCAACATATATTGGATACATCATTTGATCCATTTATGACCAACTTCTTTAAACTGTGTACTAAATAGGACACTGTTTTATATGGACACCTGTCCTATACACACAAAATTCTAGCAGAAACACTGCTTTAATACACTTTCCACAAACAACAAAGTTTGCAGTTTTAGAAAACATATGACAACTACTTCTTAAATCAAACCCTAACAAAAAAGAAAACATGGATCCACCCCTGTGTATCAGTTTTGTATGTAAGTTCATAGCAGTACAAATTGAAGTGACTGAGTAGAAACCTTTAAACTAAGTTCACCTAATTGTGCTGACGTTAACAGACTGTGTCAAGAATAAAGCATACCTTGTGGATGCCAATCAACAGGTACTGAGGCAAATAAATGTTACCTTTTTATTCAGATTTTATGGTAGGTGTGTGTACCGTGAATCCATAAAATGGGAGTGTGTAGGTAGATGATGAAGACATAACAATAAGGAAGAATTCTATCAATGAATGTAGACGTCGAGAAATCCTGACCTGATTAGCTTAATCATGATCAAAGTGTCCCTCATTATTGTCTCATGAATAAATGTTACAAATTGGCAATGGATGTTTCGAAATAACCATTACCTTAACATAGGTGTTTAACAAAACAAAAATATGATGTACACAACTGGTGAATGTTTTATGATTTTATTTTCTTTTTCTAAGATTCCAAAATAAAGAACGAAATACTGAAGAAAGTGAAGTCCTCAATCTGGTCATCAAATTACTAGAAATATTGAAACAGGCTGCATACGACTGTCCATACTAATGAACGTAGCACAAGAGAATTTTTACTTACCTGCCAGACAATTAATATTCTTTCATAAAAATGCCTGCACAGCATTTGTGTAATACTTATCCTTTATCCAGGTCGCATCCAAAACACATGTCTGCATTTCAGTCATGTGTATCGAGTGAAAATGTGAGACCCAGTCATAAAGGAGTGAAATTTTCAAAGTAGAGAAACAAGGCATGCTCTCTTGCCCACATACCTATATCTTATATATTCCGGGTGACTTAAATGATGATGGACACAAAGGGGATTTTTCAACTTGCATGTTTCACAGTGACCAGTGTGTATTTGCATTTGTGTATAAATCAAAATATATTTCAGAATCTGAGTAATGATGTCTCACTCTTAATTTTAAACACCTTTAAAGTTACACAGGTACAATAAAGGTGTGTGCTGGACAAACAAACATGGACACTGTCCATTCTCATTTTTGCATAAAGGATGAGGTACAACAAAGTAGCAAGAGGCACTCTTGGCATCTCATCATATTTTACACACCTGATACAGTTATGTAAACACCATAAAAAAAGGAGTGGGGTGGGTGACCACTCAACTGATGAGTAGTAGCAGATGTTCTGCAAATGAGACAAGATAGAAAGTGTCAAGACAGATTTCAGGTGACAACATTATTGCCCATATTAATATTCCCAGGTGTTCATACTGGCTTATTTCACACCATAAAAGTATCTGCAAAACCTCCAGCAGAACCCACTTATCATTTTTCAACACTAGTGACCCACCACTCACCCATATATACTCTGGGACAGAACACTCCGGTGGCCCAGTGGTTAAAGTATCCGCCTTGGATGTAAGAGGTTGAGGGTTTGAACCCAGGCTGAGTCATACCCAAGACTTATAAAAATGGTACAAACAGCTGCCTCACTAAGTGCTCAGCATTAAGAGGTTAGTGTTAGGACTGGTCAGCCTGGTGTCAGGATAACGTGACTGGGTGGGGCATGATGCTA
Organism: Megalonaias nervosa; assembly: GCA_016617855.1. NCBI lineage: Eukaryota > Metazoa > Mollusca > Bivalvia > Unionida > Unionidae > Megalonaias > Megalonaias nervosa. The sequence goes on from JAECUM010000105.1 coordinate 127,843, forward strand.
TATGTCTGCAGCATGATGCCCCAGTACTAGACATCACAATAAACTGTCACTGCAGATATCATAGTGATATGACTGAAAATTTGTTAAAGCTATGTTAAAAATCCAAATCACAAACACACACACACACACACACTCTGGGATAATCAAGAAATGTATAACAAGAACAGGTTATTTATACGAAAATTGAGAACATTCTGGTCTTAGCAAAACTGAAAAATGGCTTTTTAAAAAGTGACTCTTACCCCCCCTCCAAATAACCTCTAATGTATTGCTCATTCTCTGATATTCAGACCTACATGTATATCAAGGTGCAGTCCAACTATGACAGGATTCTCTCTTTAATAAGTGACCTTGAAATGTAACGGCCATCTATCAATTTCTAAACTGAATCACTTCACACTGAAGTGTATTATATGCCAAAATAAACATTTGGGTTACAACAGGTATGCTAGCAATGAAAAGAACCACTGATAATATCAAATAAAAATCAAATAACCATTCTTAATGCTGTATTGCCTCAATCTTGACCCAGGATAGTGACAATCTGACATAGCGCCCTCACTACCTAGTTACCCATGAAGATACATGTTGCAGTCAATACCTAAACTATGAAATGTACAACAGTTATAGGTTATAAACACATAAGACTATTCCTGTCCCTGTCAATTTTTTAAAACAAGAAACTTAAAACACTCTCTGAGAATGCACCCATGCCATGCAGTTATTTCCATCAAGTTACAAGTGAGAAATGTTTTCGTGCAGCATCATGGTTGTAAAATAAAGTCAACAAGCAGAAAGTACTTGCACATTTCTGTATAGCTTATCGAAGGTAGTGATTAGAAGGAAATGATTTTGTATCCTCTAATTGTAATTAACTAATTGTAATTTTTCCCCTATAAATTATCAGAAGGAATTTTCATAACTATTGTAAATATTTGCCCCAGACTTACTGCGAAACAGCACAGATTGGCTGCTAAGTCCCATTTAGGTTAGAAAAAAAATATATGGGGTTATTTGGTATGAATTGTTATAATTTAAAAAATAACTTTTTCCTACTGAGAGATTCCATGTTAAAGATGTACTTATATGAAAGAGCCACATAGTAAGATTTTGCCTGAAGGTGTCAAACTGAATTTAATTAAGCTTACATCAAAGTACTTCTGTCTCACATGGTGGAAGTTACCACATTGGACAAGAGTTGAAGTCAATACACTGGACAAGAATGTATTCCACTGTCTGATGGCACTGGCATACACTTTTTGCTTGAGGTTCACCATTTAGGATGTATGCAACATAGATCCTTTAACTGGGAAGCAGAATATCATCTCATCTCTGCTATTTATTCTATGTAAACGATGACACTCTCCAATGATCAGTCTGTCATGGAACTCTAAAATGATCAGTTTGCAATGGCACTCTCCAATGATTAGTTTGTGATGGCACTCTCCAATGAACAGCTTGATGTGTCAAAGCTTATGTGTCAAGGCTTCATTACACATATTTTGCCAAAGACACAGAGCATGCCAATTTATATACTTAAGTTGTTATATGGAATCTTCCATTCAAAAATGAGATACTGGCAAATTTATGTAGCATCTGGGATATTGACTGTCACATTTCTGGTTTTATAACATTTACAATTTAGAGTATGTTTCAGTGGGAATTTTCCTTGTACAATACCACTAAAACTTTTCAGTTTAAATGATACATGATTCTTATTTTATGTTTCATTTTAATTTCTGGAATTCATTCAAGTAGCGAGTGAAAATGCATAGAACTAAATTACACATTATTGCATGAACTCTCTTTAATAACTGACTCCAGCAATTTTGCAGTAGTAAGAGATCTAATGCATGATGTCCAAGATTTTTTAATCCGTAAATTTTCCAACATTTACCTAAATTTTCAGTTTCTTTTTTTAAACAGCTAATATCTGAAGAATAAGTATGATCTGAGGGAGGGTGTTGGTGCAGGGGATCTCAAAGTCTTTACCACAGGTAATAATGGGGACTGGTCTACCACAGGTAATAATGGGGACTGGTCTACTGCAATTTTCCCAAAGTTCTTAAAAGAGGAATGTGATGACCACATAAAGGGCCAACAAACCTACCCATTCTTGACTCGGGCTGGTAAAAAGAAGACTGGTGTAATAGCTTGGGTGTGTAGTTTATCAAATACCATACTTGTTTACAAGTCAATTCCAACTGCACAAACCCAGATCTGCCATTGTATAATGCTCGAATAGATCTGTTGTCTATACAGTTTGTTAAGAGTAAAACAGAACATATGACATAGACCCTGATGCACTGGCACATGATGTGATCACAGATCTAGGTCTATGATGTATGATGTTGGACTACAGGAATACATGGATATATACAGTATAAAATTCTTTGAAAAAGCCCAACCTTCTATAAAACCTGTGCATTAAAGAATGGACATAAAGACCACACACTTGGCACAATGATACCTAGGGCTATATGACCCAGCATTCAAACCCAATGTGTAAACAACCATACTGTCCCATCCCTGACAATGTCTTCAAACCAAGTCTCTCATGACCATGTGTTAATCCTTTTCTGTTGTCAGGACTGACCCAAAATGAAAACTTTGTCTTATCAAGGATGATTGACAAACATGTCTTGCCACTATGTATCAACAAGTGACCTGGCAATTACTGGGTCATCCCACAAAAATGGGCCATTCATTAGTTCATGATGCAATAAATACTTATAAAGACATGCTGATACCTGAAGATACTACACAACACACTCCAACACTCAATGAATTGTGATTTTAACCTATAAAAGAGTAGGATGCGAGATTTATATTCATACACACATAGAATTAATTCATGATGGATTCAGCTGTTTTTTATTTTATTTTTTTAAAACTGTACTTTTTACACATTATTGGCTGTAGCATGCGAACGAAAGTTTTCCAAAGAACACACTGAAGCAGCTGACCTGGGCAGGTATCAAATCTGTAACCCTTGGATTAGAAGACTAATGCTCTACCATCTGAAGCACTGGAGAGGAGTTCACACATGACAAATTATTCTAACTCGTTTATTTCTAAATATAAATGCACTCCATTCCAACATCTATAAGGTACATGCCATAGAGCAGGGGTCTCAAACAAGCAGCCCACAGGCTGCATGTGGCCCGCTGAGCCATAGCCTGCAAAATGACTGGTGTCACAAAGTGTCATGAGAGATAAAAAAGGTGGTGCAGCCCATGGGCCATCAAAAATGCCCTCATTCGGCCCTCAGGGTGGTTTGAGTTTGAGACCCCTGTCTTAGAGTGTACTGAGCGAGAATGTCGAAAATGTGGGTTTTTTTTCCTTCCGTTAGCATGACTCCTCAATTCATGTAGAATGTAATTTTGCTTACAATCAGATTTGCAGCATCAATTTCCCTGATGTGCTGAACTCCTGTAAATATATATGAGTCTTTTCCTGACATAAATGCTTGGCAAAAATTTATTTGGACACAATGGCCTTGTTTACATCAGCTAGAGGTAAAAAAACTCGCAACTATTTCAAGTAACCAAACTGTAGAACAAGAGAAACTCAATGATGACATGCATCAATGCATATTTTCTGCTGCAGAAATGAAGAACATTAATAATGCAACAAAACCCATGATTCAACCTTACAAATGAGTTTAGTGTTCCATAGAAACGAAGCTCATGATCCAACCTTAAAAACGAGTACAGTGTTCCATGGAAATGAAACCCTTAATTCAACCATAAAATGAGTCCAGTTTTCCTTGGAAAAGAAAATCATGAGTCAACCTTAAAAACATGCCCAGTTTTCCTTGAAATGTGAATTTCATACATTTCATACACTTTGTTGTTATGTACTGTACAATTTGATATCAACGAAGTTTTTCATGTTACTATTGTTTCAACAAATTTTAAAATTATTTCCTATAATCTAACCACAGGGAAGGAAGGTTGTAAAGAAAATTAAGTTTTATTTATCCTCTTATTAAATAAGTTCCAATCATGTTTAAGGATTTTTGTTTTAAAAAAGTCAAATTTAGACAACATATACTAATGCTTATAAACAGTTGTTCAAATCACAAGTCTAACACAAAACAATAGTACATCGTGTAATTACTTGAAATTATCCTATTTCAAATTTAATTTTCATAATAGTTTAGTAAAAGCAGAACATTTTCTGAGAAAAGCTCTAATTATACTTAATTGCTTTTAATTTATATAGTAAATTTCAAAATTAGGATGTTATCACGTCATATACAACATTCTCCTACCTGTAAATGACTAACATCATATAGTTCTGAAACAAAGTAAAAAAATCCCATTTTCTTTTTATTTCATTTGAATGCAATTCCCAAAATTCTCCAAAATTAACAATATTATCATTTTCATCTTAGGAAGAGGCATTTAACAAACAAATGCAACCTTACTGTAATTTTAGTGGACATTTGGGCACTTTTATCAGCAGGTGTGGGCACTGGAAAGGGTGCCACAATTACCAACCACAACAGTATAAATCATCACACAGGTGGCAAGGTCATGCTTTAAGAAACCAGTGTGAGATGTTTACATACTATCAGCAAAACCTATAGCAATATCTTTTCTAACACGGTTGTGTACCCCATTACAATTTAATTTCTCTCCTAAGAAATATAATGCCGGAGTGATTCCAATATTTTTCAAAATGTTATAGAAACTGGAGGAGTGGGTTGCTTATAACTGGAGAAACTTAGAGCAGTGTTAGCCTGAACTTCGTGACAGTTACGGCTGGTTTACCATCGTGCATGGGACTTGAATGAGAAATTCATTAACCCTTATTTACTCTGGTAACACAAGATCTCTCATTGTTTGAAAAAGGAATGAAAACTGCACTATGTTTAAATTACCTGTATTTTAAATACTGTACACAGGATACATGTATATCTATATTGTATATGAAAAATAATTACAGATGTCTCAATTTTGTTATAAACATTAAGTAACATCATATTTGTACTCACAGGTGCAAATACAGGTAAAATTACAAATTACCTTTATATTTCTTCTTTACTGTAGTTCCTTTTAAAGCAAAGAGTTCAAATATTTATCAAAATACTCCGCTCACTAGTACTTCAACCATGTGTGTGTGTGTGTGTGTATGTGTGTGTGTGTGTGTGAAAACTTTATATTCAAACTGTGAAAATCACAAGCATGAAAGGAACAGTTAATGAACATCCAGTTAAAGAACACAGCAAGAAAGTTAACGTCTGCAATAAATATTCACAAAGCATATATCTGTCTGTCCTCTAATGTCCACTTAAGAGTCGACAGTGTCCTGTCAAAATCATTACCTGTTCAGGTGTTACTTGCATAAAATTTTAAGAAATATATCCCAACTCCTTTTTTTGGCTGAAGTATGCCCAGTAAAAATCAGTCAAATGTATGCACCAAACCCATGACATAACCAATACGACAACCAAAAACAGTTTTGATTAATCTGATGTGACAGGCTTCCATTTGCTCAAGCAGCTGTTATCATTCTGCCATATTTAGTTTCTAATTTTACTTTTATCTATGATTAAATGCAAGAAATCCTTGGTAAAAAATAGCTATAAACATTCCACAAGCTTGGTATTTTCCATTTCTATGTTTAATTTAAAAATACTGCTGAACAGGAGGGCTTGACAGGTATGGCCATCTACTTTAGTCCACCCAGCATGTACATTGGACAACATCAATTCAACATCATTTTCCAGTTAAAAATCACCCACTGGTATTTCCAGTTATACTTTCCCACCTCCAGTTATCTGATATACTTCAAAATATTTTCAAAATCATTGTCATCATTGCTATCATCAGCCAAAGGAAATAATCATCAAAATATAAATCATGTTGCGCATAAGCAATTTTGGATTTTCAAGACAGAATTCTTGTTCTAAAAGCTCAAAACACCAATAAAATTTCATTTAAAAACCATTCATGCCAAGCAAATGTAACCTGATATGCAAACAGTTGCCTGCCTGAAAAAAAAAAAAAATGACATGCCATAACAAACGCTATGAGAACTTTACAGACTAATGTCGCAACAAGTACTTTAAAGGTTAAATAAATATCATAATGACCAGTGTACAAAGTAGCCATTGTGTCTTAATTGCCAGAATGCTGGACTCGAACCCAAAAATGTGCAGTTTAGAATCTTACAATCAGAATATCCCCTTGCTGACTTCCATGGCATAGCAAGACACATTACTCTAATTGTCATGACACGAAATAACCTACTTTGCTGTACCATAACCACTAAAGCAAACAAAACTCATCTTCAGCTTGGGACAGCATGAACCCAGATTTGTTATTCAATGCACTATGTGGCAACAGCCCTTCTACTAGAATCTCAAATGCTGAAAACAGTTGTGCGAAAAATAATAGGGCCTGTGGATGCTGAAAAAGAAACTTAATTTACTGAAAGCATTAATCTGATCTTTGAAAAAACCAATTCCTCAAGATGCAGTTGTTAACCTGGGGGTGATGATTGGGATTGGAGAGTGGTAATCTCAAGTCTGTTTTTCTACTTTAAAAATCATGTCCAATTCTACCATGCAGAGAAGACAGTATGATGGGCTGCAGTATAAGGAGATGGCACACTTCCCATGGTAATGGACTTATGGTAAACACCAACTGTACAACACTCTAGGCTGGTGTTAGAATTACCCAAGTAGTCACCAAATTTATCCTGAAAAATATATGGATTTTGTTTGTGTACAATATTATAACCATATGGTATACACCGGGGGTTTACGCCTCAGCCATTCTCAACAACTAGACCATGTTTGAATAAATCAAAGCCAATCTAATAGAACAAACCAAAATGAATACCAACAACTTCCCAGTCTTTGGTGCACCTTGTTTTTGCAAACCAATGCTATGTAAGTAAAGTTGCGAGCCAAAAACTTCTTTGTATCAGATGATGCCATTTCGAAAAACATTTTAGATTCTGGGTAATAATTTGCTTCTAATTAGCCGGTAGCAATATTTTGCAACAGATGTGGCACACCAAAGACAATGAAGTAGTTGCTATTTGTTAACCTGAATTTCTTGTCCATGCAACTCTTTTTACCTCAAACACTTCAGTCAAATGTTTCAACTGACCAAGATTTAAAGCCAGTACAGGAACACAGTGATTCAAATGTCTATGATGCAAAATGAAGTGACTGATCTAACTTACCAGAACATGGCTGAAGTATGGAATTTACTGTTTTGGGATACATTTAACTCCTATGTAACTTTCTAAGCAATTTTTTACTAGCATTTTCTTCGACAATTCCACTTTTCTCTAAAAATGATCTTTTCAAACAAATTAAAGTTCAGTTTATTGCAGAATCATGCAAATTTACATTTTCCTTTTTAAGAAATTCAATCTGTTACATGATGTACAATAATCCTGAAAATGTGTTACACTAAGGACAAACACTACATTGAGGTGAAAATCTGCAGACAACCTCAAATACCCCATTATTTTCAATCATCAAATATGTTGTTTTTATTGAATTGCCATTTGAAAATTCTGATTGCCACTGGCAGTTTTGGTAATCACTAGTGTCAATGTTGATACTGCATTCCTTTTATATGTACAGGTAGACTTCTGATTGTGTCTCTACTCAAACAGGTGTAGCACAGTTAATTTTATATCACCTTGGAAGATGAACTGTCACATAAATCTCTGGATTATACCACTATCCTACAACTGTTTCCTTTAACTTCGCCAGGGAAAATAAAAAGACAATTAAAATACCAACTAAAATCATGCACAGGAAGATTATGAAAGCATTCCATTTAAACATACAAAATATCCATGAACTGAGATTCACCTTACCTGTTCAAGGCAGATCCTAGTGCTTGTTAAATAATGTAACTAGTGAGTAAATGACATCTTTCTATCTGCAGGTGTTCCTTCAACTTCTCTTCATACATGATGCATTGCATTAATATCCCTTATAACAATATTAATTACAGCTGATTTATTAATTATAGTTGATTCTGTTAATTACAGCTGGTTCTTGGAGATGACATGATCAATCAAAATATTTTAGAATCAAGCTCCTAAAATATGTATAAACTTTTCCAAACACTCTGCCAATGTTCCTACTAGAAAATTAAAACTAATAAAACTTATTTTCCACTTGACAGAGTCCAAAACAGATGCTCAACACTTTTCGATTCTTTGGAGTAAAAGTACTGGAGGTCCTCATAAATCCTTAGAATAATTACTTTTCCAATTGTGCTAGTGCCTTATGCTCAGCAAGGTGCCTTAGTTCATCAATACCGTTCACGTCCTGAGCTTTCTCTCGATTCAGATACAATGTCAGGTTTGGCTGGGCTAGTATATTGTCATCGATGTACATTATAACAGAGAAACTGCACATTTATGTGGCTTTGGCTTGTCTACCAGCCCGTGTAATAAGAGACTCCCCTGTTTTTCCCTTGATAAATTCAGCAACACAAAACCACAGGTAAGTCACCTGAAGTTTATACATTTATACTGAAACTTGTCACTATTTACTCTCTCCCTGGCTTCCACTCCTTCTACCCTCCCTGTCAGATATTGATTTTACAATAGCGTGTCCTTAAGAACTAAAATAGTTGTATCTGTCAGAGATGGCATTCTTATATTACCAAAAGCATAGAAGAGTCAGTGGAACAGGAAAAGATTTCCTGTGTTCTAATTTGTCATAATTCACATCTGGCGAAACCTATATGACTCTTTAGCACATCAATTAAACAATTGTAAGTTTGTTAGTAAATACCTTGAAAGAAATAAATAATGGTGCCATACTTTACAACCTCAGAACATTATCAAACATATATATATATACGTATGTTTGTGTGTCTATATATATATATATATATATATATATATATATATATATATATATATATATATATATATATATATATATATATATATATATATATAGAGATATATACACACACATATATATACATACACACACACACACATATATATATATAAATACAGACACACACACACACACACACACATATATATATATATATATATATATAAATATATAATGTATGTATATATAAATATAATGTATGTGTGTGTATATATATATATACACACACATACACAAACACACACATACACATCCAAGGGAATAGGTGTAATAGTTCCAATTTCTAATATATTCCTGATTTAACTAGATCTGTCGGCGAGGGCTTTCAGAATATACCACATGCATTATGATTGAAGCTACTGGCAAGCTTTGTCATATACCCATGTTGACCGAGCCGAAGACTCCGACCCACATGGACAGCGGGGAGATGTCAGTGATCTGTAAAGGTGAGAGCCTAAGACCACTTGACCACATGGGCCCCACCATACAAAATATGAAGCATTGAAAGTAAATACAATTTTCAAATAATGGGAAGACAACTCTAAAAGTATTAATCTCACCAAGTAAAACATTTTGTGGTACACAATTGACAGTCATGATAAAATTCACACCAATTTACAGAAAGATATTTCATACTGTTCTTGAGATATAGACAGAACAAGAATGTGATGAATGGATGGATATATTCGTAATAAAAAATGGGGTTAATTCAAAAGGCTGATCTGACTGCAGTATATACTGATAAGTTGAGTCCAACTGCAAACTTTTTGGCTGGTGCCGATCTGGGTGTGTGAAGTTTGTTAGGAGTAATCAGAAAGACAAACAACAAAGACCTTGACCTGCAGGTACATTATGCCCTGGCAGATCAGGTTCTTTGTTATTTTTGGTTTGATCAGACTTTTAAGTGAGTATATACGTTATCTTTACAGGACAAAATGTCTAGACATGATACAAAACCATACCAAGTTTCATGAAGATGATTCAAAGGGTTCAGGAGGTGTAAAGTTAATTTTTGTTTCTGTTGGTTTTAAAACACATTTAACACAATACTGACTATATCATGCTGAGGAAAAGGAAGCTAAGAGCATTTCCCATAAAGATCACTTGAAAACTATTGCAAAAGTTGCATACAGAAAAGCTATTTTTCAATAGATGAAGGTCAAACTGTTGAACATGCTTGCAGATTGTAAAGCATATAGCTCAGTTGGAACAAAGTCATCTTTTGGATTTGCTAGCATGGTTCAGTTCCAAGAAGTCAACTGTGAAATGGTGCTTAATATTGCCAAGTCTGCCACAGACTCTAACTGGGCTTCATCACAGTTTGGAATCAGTGGGCTTCTTTACAGTTCATTCCAGTACCCCCCTGTAGGGTCACGGATAAAGAACAGGCTTATGTTCCCTCCTGAATAATGAAAGAGGCAACTAATGGAACCAACTGGTTCATGTCATGGAATGCATTTCATGATGATGTTCCAAGGTATTGGTCCTTTAAAAAGTGCTTTTAATTTGGTATTTGATGTATTTTACTCTTTTTTATTTTGTATACCTTTTGAGGAAAGTTTTTGCCACAACTTTTTACTTTCATCTTTTGTCTCATTTTAACATTATCTATATTTGGTTGAGGGGTATGTCTTCTGTTTTTGGTTTTATCATATCAGCTATCTTTCTATACTTGGCACCATAATGATAGTACTATACTGATGTGCTGTTAAATTCCATCTATCTCTCCACATTAGCTAGGTAACTGACCTGAGAAGCATCAAGGTCACAGAGCTGAAGGTCATCATGAGGAAACTTCTCCTGCACACGCTCCATCCGTTTTTCATTGTCCATGTTACCCATTTCCTCTTCATGCTCTCTGACCATCTGAAACATGCCAGGCAAAAATTACTCAGCTGATATTTACATAAATGAAATACAATCTTTGATTAGTCAAGTGTCGAAAGTAATCTTTTTGGGAACCTTTACGTCTTTGTGACATCAATTGTGCTCCATCTGAAGAAGTGTCCAAGATAATTACATTCTTGAGAAGATCTTAATAAACTAGGGCACAACGTCTTGGAATGAGAACAGAATGGAAATAACAGCTTTAAATTTTGGATAACAGTCATAGTTGTTTCAAAGTTGCAAGTATCCATTTTGTCTGCAAAACTTCAGCTCAGTGAACGCAGAATGACCATATTTGCCTTCAAAACAAATAACAAAGTTTTTGTCTTAGAAACAAACAACAACAAAGTCATCCCCTCTTTTAAAAATTTAGAACTGGCAGTTTGAAGTATAGGGATCAAATTCATAGTGACCTTGACCCCTGACCTTTTGTTTGACCAAATACAAGCCATTAAAAATGTTTGGCTCACATATGTAGAACTGATGTCACTGTGCAGAAACCATTTTCTTTTTTCAGTGATCTTGAACTTTGACCTTTTGACACAAAATCAAATGGGTTCTTCCTCCCCACAAGAGCAAGCTATCTACAAAGTTTGGTGGAGTATGTGATGCAAGACTGACGTTATTGTGCAGAATGAGAGAAGTTAAAAGACAGACAGTCGCACATGGTCAGGGCATAATAACCTCCTCCAAAATGGGGGAAGCATAAAAATTTATCTAAAATTGTCATCTACATATGGATACAAGTGTGCTAGCCAAATTTGGTTTGTCTACGTAGAATGGTCCTTTGTACCATCTAATGCTAAAAGATTTGGGCAGACATGACCAAATCGAGATGCCTCCATTGGAAGCAGTCAGGGCATACAAGCAAAGCAATTTAGACTGAACATGAAGACAAAGTGATCATGTCTGAACTTGGCATTGGCTGTCTTACTTTCTGTTAATTATATCTTTCAGATTTGCCTTCTACAATCTGTTCTATTCAAATTTCAACATAAACATATATGCTTTTCCTTGCCCTTTGTGATGGTGAAATAAAATATTCCAACAAAAATAGAATCTGCCCAATTGATCTAAAAGGCAAGAGTATAGAAAGGTGGACAGTTTCTGTATATTGATCAAAAGCTTTTCAAATCCGAAAATGAGAATTTTATTAGTGTCAGAAAGTGGTCGATAGTGAAATTTTAAAATAGCATGCTTACAAAGATAATTGAATTCAATTCTAAGCAACTTCTAGACAGATAAAAACATGTATTTAAGATATACAAGTCATGTATCAGACAACAGGACACTGATGGATGACGGTGACCATAACCCCTTGTCTTCGTGAAGTGTCCTTAGGGTTTCTGTGAAATCACTATTTGATGAATGCTCCTTGAAGTGGAAGATAAAGCTGGAATTTTGCTGTCATAATTATTTACAGTTATGATGAATGACATCAAACTTGATCACCCATGGATATCAAAGCATTTCCACCAACTATAGCTTCTATTAACAACAGATCATAGCAAATTCACTGAAGAAAATCTATTAAGGAAATGTTAAAAATAATGTTACCATTGCTGATCTACAATATACAACAAACCATCTGATTATTAATATAGAATTAGTCCGACTTCTCATTAAACCAGATTAATGAAGTGCCATATGGAACTATAATATCTTCCAGCTGTACATCATAAAAATTTGTTTCCATATATATCATCAAGCCAAATAGAGAAAGAAAGAAAATAAAAAAAATGTCCCAGTCTCTTAATGGCTCAGCATAACAATTCTTTTTATTCTAATAGCCCTGTTAAATCTACTTGTTTATAGCTGAGCATGGTCATCTGGTATTTTGAGGGTAATGGCAAAACAAAATAATAATTAATTGAGACATATTTTAAATCTAATATATGACTGTAGTTCGTTAGGCACACAAGCATCAGAATGTTATTTATTTAATAAACCTTGACCTGCTTGCACTTAAAGGTCAATTACACAGAAAATGTTCAAAACATTTTCATTAGAACATTATGTATAGATTAAAAATGTGTTTATCTAATAAAATTTGCTCCAAGTTCCTGAAATGTACCATTAAAATTGATGAGTTAAATTATCCAAAATTAGAGAGCATTATCTCCCTTGAATTAAGCATGAGTTGCTGTTATGTGACATCATTCTAAAACAAACCAAACTACCAATTCAGAAGTGCATGGATTGCACAGACATTTCAACTAAAGTGATGCATCACAAATTGTGATCAAAATAGAAAAAGGCTGTGTTCTTTACAAAATTTGTTTAAAAATGAAAGGCACAGAAAACCAGGATTTACCAATTATATAAAAATCAAACTGAAGTATTCTGAAGACCTCTGAAACAGTGTTGATGATCAATCTAAGCATAGTAAAAGTAAAGCATAAAGGATTTAACATTATTTAGGCAATCATCAGTGGAGGGCAGAATATCCCATATACCATTTCAAAGAATGGCAGAATCCCCCCTCCCCCGTATCACCGTGTTATGTACGAAACCATGTTATATTGAGAAGCGTGATATGTATGGAACCATGATATATCAATAACATTATGATATACAGAACTGCAGTATAGTGGAAACTATCAACTTGTTTTTAAATAATGGTGTTCTGGACAGGAAATAAAGACTGAAGTGGCTTTATGTTGTTTTCTTTCAGATGATATTGTTATACATTGGTATGATTTTGATCATAGAATCCAGAGTGGTACCACATCATATCTAGTCCATAGTGGTACGTCATAAAATCTGGAGTCATATCATAACAAAGCACATTACAATGAAGGAGAAGTAAACTGAGGGGCACGTAATACACGTTCCAATGGAGCTTCATACACAGGTTTAAACAAAAACCTCCGTATTTGACCCTGAAGTGCCAATCATCAGGATTAATGATGACTACCATATATACTCGCGAACAGTCTTGTTTGCATACAAGACGATCCCCAAAACAGAATAGGTAAAACATTAAAAATTACATGACTGGCACATAAGCCAACCCACAAGTCCAAGATGACATCAAAAGATGCATACGGTAAGTTCTAAACGCATTTAATTCGGCAAACTAATGTTATCAAAACTTATGCGTATAAATCTCTCAAGGTGCGCAACTGTATGTTTATTACATGGAAATGTTACAAGTTAATATAATTTGTTTGAAAAATCAATAAATTTATTTAATTTTCTGTTTTATTCTTGTTTGTGCCTTATTCAGATTTGTGTATAATTTGATCGGACGATGACAAGAACTGAGCATTTGCAGGTTACTTTAACAGTACCTCTGCCTTTTGATTCTAGTTAATTGTTGTTTGTTAATGCATTATTGCATTTTCATTTTGTATCAATGCACCAGTACTCATGCTTTTATTTTTCCTGAAAGTGTAAATACCGAACTCATTAAAATGTGATCAATATGATCCTAGTCAATCTAATTTCAGAATTTTAGCCTTTATTATTAACATTCTTTCATGAACATGTAACAATTATGTCCTGGTTATTTGCCTTGTACAATTAAATGTGTACCTTTTCATCAAGATCGTCTCAATTTGTAGGATTGCTTATATCACTGAAAAAGAGTAACTCGTGAGCGTGTGGATCAATGTAAATGAAACTGCTATGTATGTCTAGTTGAAATGTGATCTGGAAGAATGTGATTTGGTAGAAACAATGAATTAAGCAAAATCTGCATCTAATATTGTAGGGAATAAGCAAGATTTAAGTGATACTAAACACAATTTGTACTGTATAAGTACTGTAAAGTATAGTACAACTCATGGGTAAACCTGAACCAGCCTGTGAATTATGAAGTCTTACCTTTATTTAATTTCATGTTTGAGAAATCAGAAAATATTTATGCAAAATAATAACAAAACCAATCACAGCAGTTTGTAACAGTTGAGTAAGTGCTGGTACACCTTAAATGCATTTTCTTTTACATGCATTTAAGTCTTGGATATAGAAAAAAAATTATTTTTCGTGTCCCATGACCTACAGCCATTATGGTAGTCAACAATAAAACTTTAAAATTTTCAAGTTTAAACCTTGGCTTGGGGATTATCTGCCCCCGCCCCCTTCCAGGCTTTTTTTATTTTTTCCTAAATTATTTGGCTTATATTATAAGTATATATGGTAAATTGAAACTCAGTTTTTAAAATGCCAATGGTAACAGGCTTTAAAATTTCACTGTTACAAAAATCTGACATGCAAAAATGAAATACAGTATGAGCTGCACAACAACAGGTGTCATACTCAATCATATAGAGCCTTCCCATTTTCTGCCTTTGAATAGAATGAATAAATTTACCATTTATGTTTATGTTCCAAATAAAGCTAACAAACTTGAGTCAACTTAACACTTTTCATTTCATTTGCCTAGCACTGTTTTCTCCAAATGAGCAATTGCACAAATACTCACCAAAACTGAATTAAGCCCATCGTAAAAAAGATCAAGTTGCCACGAGTGTAACAAAGCCAAAACATTATTTAAAAAATATATTAAGCATTTATTTACACTCATCATTGATCAAAACTCCATCTCACGATCAGAACAGAACTTTATAATTATTACATACAACAGTATACTTCTAAACACTAACTATTTACATGTTTGTTATATATTTTTAATTCATTTACCTCTAGGGCAGCATCAACAAAAATCAGCTAAACTTAATGAAGATACGACTTAATACTAAATACATTAACGTATTTTGGAGTGAATTTCTTTTACAGCAATTATTTCCCAGGCGGCTTTAAAACTGATTTTCATGATTTACTGAAATAAAACACATAGTTATTAAAATACAAACTTGAAATACAAATATAAATATTGTTTACTGTAATATAATTTATGCAACTTGGTAATTTTACCATTTTTAAGAATAACAGCAGTCATTTTTAATAAACTTGTCAACGAAATTGAAGCAAATTTCTTTGCCATAAGCTGTGTTTGTTGGAGGTTAACTGATTGTCATGTCAGGTGATTATGTACGTGGCAAGATCTCTCTTCTGGCGTAAGATCAATTGGAAATATATATGAAGAAATTGGTTCACTTGTGGTAGAAAAGATCAACTCATCTTTTCACTCTTAAAACTCATCCGAGCACTAACTTTATAATGGTACAGTGTGCAGAATGATAGTGATGGAGAGTGAGCTTATGCAGATCATTATGCACAGTGGAACAAATTGTATAAATTTCTGCTTGACCTTATCCTGTAACTAAATGATTTACCATCTTGTGTCTCAGCCTCTCAACCTCTCCACCAATGAGAATATTAAAGAAGGCAAATAATGTAAACTCATAAATGTGTGGGAACATAATCTTGTGCAGTCACATTTTTTTACTTTAGGGATTGACCATTGGAATGTGTGTGTGAGTGTGTGTGTGTGACAAAGTTATCTTGCTCTTGCACTGATTTGCAGGTAAAAAAGAACAAATTATAATAGCAATTTTTTTAAAAAAAATAACTTGTGACACAAGAAAACCAAAATATCCTGGCTGGAAAGTAAAATCTCAAGCCCTAACCCATAAAAATAAAATGTTGGTCCATTATCTACAATACTATTTTTTTTCAGCAGATCTAACTTCACTGGATATTAGTAGTACCAGGAAAAAGAAAAGAATTAAATCCCCCATGAATATTTTAGATTTAACCATATCAAGATTTAGCACTAGCATTATTATAATATTTGCTGCTGAATAGAACACCCATTTCCTTCAAACATACTCTTCCTTGTGTATTAACACAGTCCCATCAATCATGTACTCAGTCTATTATCAGTCAATATGACATCCTGGTCCTCACACTCTCACATACACATTCCACTGCTGTACAAATATTTGGACTTCTCTGTAACACTTCGACTAGCTCCATGGTTCAACATATCGATCAAACTATTAAGTAATATATTTATTCGAATAAGTGTTTTGTGAATATTTAAATTTAGCTCTGTATTGTGTACTGCCGAAGTAAAATTATTATGTTGATATAATTATATCATATGATACTATCTCTCTGTGCATCTATAGACAATAAAGAATTGATCTGCACTAATGCAGACAATAGCATAAAGGCTTTGATCTACCAGAATACTTCATAGGAGTTGGGTGCTGAGAGTTTTGTATTCTTAGGTGTCTTGTTTTTAGGTGTTCATATTTTTTCCAATCGGACATTATTTTATCATATGTGAGAACTACAAATTCCTGAATTAGGAATACCGTATTTCTCTCAGAATTTAACTAGTGGACCTTCCTACATGTCTGTGAGTAGGGACGGGCCTGTTGTCAGACAATGATTCCAAAATATGTGCCAATGATGGTGCCAGTGGGCCTATCATTGGATAAATATGGTATGTCACCTTTAATTTTAGTATATATTTTAAGACTGAAAATTTTTTTAAAAGGCTCAGAAAGGAAACATTTGTCACTATATCAGATATTGTCAACTGAAAATAATGATCGGTGTCAACTAACTAGTCGTAAATCACAAAGATTTTAAAACTGAATTCAATGTGAAAAAGATCATCCAAACCAAAACAAAATGCTTCAGCCAAAAAAAGTTAATAATGACATACCAGGTTCTCCTGCTGAATGCTCGTATAACCATGAATACCCAGATCTGCCATCACATAATGTGCCTTAAGATCAATATCTATCTTGTTGCAAGCTAATTACGACTTAATCTGAATGCTGTAAATCCTGAGCTTGCTAGCAAAGAATGTGATGGCAGGTCTGGGTTTATGTTACTTATACAAACATGGAAACATTTGTAAATTTCCCAAAGCCCTTTAAATTCTTCCAGGCTATGATGATCACTTGTGTGTAACTGAAATTACAGTTCCTTAGTTAACCATATATACTCACTTATGAGTTCAACTGAAAACTGCACACTCAGATCTGCCATTGCACAATGCACTGGCAGATCTGGGTCTATGCAGTATGATAGGAGTAATCTGAAGAACAAACAATATAGACCGTGATCTACAGTCACATTATGCTATGGCAGATCAGGATCTTTTTGTTGTTTGCAGTTTGACTCAACATATAAGTGAGTACACAAGGAATTAAAAATTAGAATACACAGATCACCGAATATAACACCATTTAAAGGAGCCATACAAACGGACCATGTTATAGGTGAGGTCACCTTGTACTGTGGTACATTTTTTACAGTGGTCCCTCCATATAACTGTTAAAGGAGCCAAACACATGTACCATTGCCTTATGCAAGATTGTTCTTTCAACACTTTGGTTACTATTACATAATATAATGGGACATGTGACCATACCCAACAGGATCCAGGTTATAATGAGGTTACCTTATAACAGTGTTCTATTATACAAAAAAGGTTACTATTACCCTACCCACCAGCTAATGTAACAATCCATGGTATACAGAAATGCCTTATAGTGAAGCAAAACTGTACAATAGCAAAACCTGTCTTGAGAGACCACCTGTTTTGAGAGACCATTATTTTTTGGCAGAAGGGGTGGTCTTTCAAGACAGGTTCTACCGTACCATATATTCTTGTACATAATGGTACATTCAATTAGTGGTTAGCAGGGACCCAGCTCTGCAAGTATGTAATATTTTGGCCAATTGGTGTCTAACGGTCCAGTCTAGCAACAATTTCAAACAAGCTTGAGACCAAAATTTGGGGGTGCATTGAGTGATGGGTGTAATCTAGCACACTCTGCTCACAGTTGGATGTATATTATACAGATACAGCAAGAGACCCAAGCTACCCTGATATTGCTCATTCATCCTTAAAGGCAGACCCTGTAATAAGGCAGGTTACAAAGGTTCAAATACAACCATGCCCAGATATTTTCCAGCTTTTTGTTGGATCTAACTGCAAATAGCATAGACCTAAATCTGCCCTCACCTAAACGTGCCAGCATAACTGAGTCTATGCAGTTTGTTAGGAGTAATTATTAAAACAAATATATACCCTGATACACTGTTGCACCAGCACCCAGCTTCTAATCAAGTATACATGGTACATTATGGTCAAGTTGTAACGGGGCAAATAAACAACTTACATTTCGGACTTTTGTAGCAGCTTTCTTCAGATCCTCGTAGTCCGAGTGACTTGGATCTGTTTTTTCCAGCAAGTCATTCAAATACTTGTCATACTCTGGAATTCTTTTAACCTGGAATGAAAAAGACACTTCATGGATAATTCCTTGCAGAAAAAATATTCTTTTGT
The DNA here is from genome assembly GCA_016617855.1 of Megalonaias nervosa. Classification (NCBI taxonomy): domain Eukaryota; kingdom Metazoa; phylum Mollusca; class Bivalvia; order Unionida; family Unionidae; genus Megalonaias; species Megalonaias nervosa. Next base: position 146,847 of record JAECUM010000105.1, read on the forward strand.
TTCTATGTACTATTGCAGAGATTTACGTTTAAGCCATTTGGAATGGGACTGTGACATAAAAAAGAACAACACAAGTTTCAGGAGTAAATTGCTGAAATTGGGACTATTCTTTGTCCCTGAGGATCCATAAAAGATTTCCATATTTGGACACCAAGTAATTTTTTCAAGCAAAACATTAATTTTCTGGACTCAGTTGTAGACAAAGATATATTTTGTATTAAAAGCAAAAGTGTTTTATCAAATTACAAGGGAGTTGTAATCCAAAACAAACCATAATCCAAGGCCATATTTCACTAAACTTCTACAAATTTATCCTTTCACATTATCTAGCTTGTGATATTTCTGAAAATATTTGGACATTTCTCTGAGAGGATGATACAATACAAAGAATGAAATAGAACTCCATACTTATAGTTCTACCATTACGAGTCCTTCTACCGGGGTATTCACGAAAAGAAAATTAATTTTCTGAAATCTGATCCTCAATCTTTAAGATAAGATAAAATGAAACTGTTTTCAAGAAAATGCAGGATATTACGACTGCAAATTACTGCTTAATGACTCCTTGATGTATGAGGAAAAACTCAGAAAAAACCCCAACACAAAACCAAATACCCTGCAATTCCAAAAAAGATATCTGAAAATCTCTGAGGAAGAAAATTTGAGATGTCAAATGAAATGGACCCTCCAATTACATTTATCATTGCTTGATAATAATAATGATGATAATAATAATGATAATAATTATACTACTACTACTAATAATAATAATATTCACGATGATGCAAGGAAGGACAAATATCCTATAATTGCTATTGTTTGTTGGGTTTTAAAGACCTCTCAACACTTTATTTGACTATATCTTACTGAAAATATAAGACCTATATGTCCTTCCTAAGGCACATAAAGGCAGCTGACAAGAGTTTGTCTGGGGAAATATTAAATCGGCAGCTACCTCTGAATCATGAATCTGATGTGTGATCAACAAGTCCTGTAACAAAGTGACTGCTGCAAATTGATTTACTGCTGTACGTATAAATATCTTGTGGTTTTGCAAAAACACCCAATTTTGGTTGCACTTAAATATTCATATACTAGAAATGGCATTAAGGCACTTAAATATTCCTGTACCAGAAATGGCATTTATGGCACTTGAATATTCCTGTAACAGAAATGGCATTTACAGCATTTAAATATTCCTGTAACAGAAATGGCATTTACAGCATTTAAATATTCCTGTAACAGAAATGGCATTTATGGCACTTAAATATTCCTATAACAGAAATGGTATTTATGGCATTTAAATATTCCTGTAACAGAAATGGCATTTACAGCATTAAATATTCCTATAACAGAAATGCCATTTATAGCACTTAATTATTCCTGTAACAGAAATGCCATTATTACAGTTACCATCATCTTACTGTGGAGACCAAAGAAATTTCTTGCCGAAGTTTCTAAGGAGGTTTGAGGACCATGGCAATTACTGACTAAAAATACGAATGATGGCATACTGTACGTGGCCTTTCTTGTGCAGATAAAAAAAAGTCACTTCATAATTAACTATGAGTATTTCTGAGTTTAAAAACATACTGCACACACATTAAGCCAGGAATTTGTTTTCATGAAAAGAGGTATCTCTACATATATGCATTTATATTTTTGACATAAGATTTTAATTGAGGCAACAAAATTTTATATTCATAAATAACAATGACTCCCAGTGAAATATCAGACAAATATACTACAAAAATCCAGTCCAAAACCCAACATCATGCTGGCTTAACAAGTCAATAAATGTCAATGCTAAATCTTGCTTCTACGAAGGTAAACACTAAAAAAGTCACAATTTAGTAAACTAAGTCAACATGTGTGTGTGGCATATATATATATATATATATATATATATATATATATATATATATATATATATAAACACACACTTCTCCCTTATTGTCAATATATATTAGCCTCATGCTTGACTAACAAAAACAAAGCAGAAAGAACATCAAGATCAATACCTACTTCATATTATTGCCCTTGAAATTTTCAAGGACATAGACACGTGTATAACTCAGACTAGCTTCAGGTATCTTCTTTTAAATTCATGGAATTATTAAACTAAATCCCCTGTAATAAACAATAATTCCAAATAATTCCAGGTCTCATCTCTTCCCCTGTCTAACAGGTACACAATCACCACAATGACCTTGACCTTTGGGGTTCGGTGGAAAGACTGGCACATCGGTCTGAAAAATGGAAGATTTCTGATCCAATGGTCCAACAATTATTGCGCCAATGTGGTTATGTGAGAAAGCTTGCCAGTAGCTTCTCATGGGTCGGTGGTTCTTTCTGGGGTTTTCCTGGGTTCTTCCTCCACCATTAATACTGGCCACCATGTATAGCCTATCGTGTGCTGAAAAAATGGTGTTAAACCCCACAACAACAACAGCAGCAATGATTGCTATTCCTTCAAGGATTTAACAACTATGACCCGATACAGGAACATACAGAAAAACACCCAAATCTTATTAGAACTGCCACCTATGGAATTATTGGTCTCCATCTCATCTCTTGCAAAGTTATACTTTTGCTACCAAGTGAACAGCACAGGCTATTCTGCTGGTAGATTTTGTGAGAGCAGATCTAGGTCAATGCAGTTGACAAGTGGATATGCTGTGCACACCAGTTAATGTGGTATACTGTCATTCTGGACCAAGCTATCTGGAATTACCTAGAATAATGCTCCATACTTTTAGACAAACGGACATGATTATACACAGGAAAGTCTATAAGTGTGAAAGATCTCAGACCCATCCTTTTTGTTACTTGTAAAGAAGATGACAATTGTTTGGTTTTCACAGCACTTTTAACATTGCTGATTCATGTGTAGGAAATAGGAGCCAAGCACCTTTCCTAAAATGATCCAGACTGGCCTAATTAAATTATTAAGCCCAGGCTGAAGTGATTAAATTATTAAACCCAGACTGACCTGACTGAACTATTAAACCCAGACTGACCTGACTGAATTATTAAACCCAGACTACCTGATTGCATTATTAAACCCAGACTGGCCTGATTGAATTATTAAATCCAGACTGACCTGACTGGGGTATTAAATCCAAACTGGCCTGATTGGGGTATTAAACCCAGACTGGCCTGTTTGGATTATTAAAAGCAGACTGACCTGACTGGAGTACTAAATTAAACTGACCTGATTGGGACATTAAACCCAGACTGGCCTGATTGGGGTATTAAACCCAGACTGGCTCAATTGGGTATTAAACCCAGACTGACCTGATTGGGTTATCAAACCTAGACTGGCTAGATTGGGTATTGAACATTGACATGTGAATTACAATTCACATGCTCTATTAGTGGTGCGTACCTTTTAAAATATTATGAGTTCTGCAGATCAAATTATTGTACAATAATTTCATTCCAACTTTGCCAGATGTCTGTATGATATTTAGGGCCTGGGGGTTCTAAAACTTTTGAACTCAAACTGAGGCTCACAATGGAATGTTCTTTTACCAATAAATTTGTAACGATCCTTCCATAATTTACAAAATAAACAACAAAAAAACCCTTTTTTTTATTAAAAAAGACCTGCCTATCCAAATTTTGAAACCAGTGTAATAAAAAAAACAACACATTTTTTGGCCTTAATGTTATTTTTTCTTATTTTGATTTGTAAAAAGCTATATAACTGCCACATTTTGGTTACTTTTGTTCTGTAAATTTGTATGGATAAAATTCATGATAAAAGTCTTTATGCATTTTTTTTTAACTAGTTATTGGATCAAGTGAAAACATGTAACAGTGCATGCAAGTGCTAATGTGTCAATTTTTATGAAAGGACTAAAATGCATACAAAATTCTGAAAGGATTGCATAAAATATGCCCATGATACAGTATTTCTTGATTGTATGTGACAATTATCCTAGGGTATGGTGGTTTTTGACTAGTTCATTTAAAGGTTTACTGAAAGGAGTTTAATTCTTCTCAACTCACTTCAATTTGAAATATAATTATCTTCATTACTCCATTTCTTTCAATGAAGAAGTCTATACCCAAAGTGACTGGTTCTACTGCCTTTTGATATAAAAGTCAAGGCTGACCTTTTGATATCTGATGAATGGTGCAGTCTGTGGGAGTTGCCTAATAGGAATGCAAAGGAGTGGATATGAGATCATCAGCTTCAATCATGAAAATTAACTGGGGGGGGGGGCAATTAAAAACTCTCAATCACATTATGTAGGTTATGTCAACATCAGTCCATAGAAACTGACATCATTTCAATTTTAACAGACTGATGTCAAATATATTTGACTGAAATTTTGCTTTAGTTGTTGTACATATAATATGTTCCACTAAGACAGGAATTACTACATAGAATAAAATTGTATACATGTAGAATATTATTGTTAAATAAAGTGTTATATTGAATTACTCACAAACAACTGAATAATCTGGTAATAAATTATTAATGATCTCACTTTTCAATTATTTAGAGGTCATCAGGGACTCTGTCTTTATGAGAAATGTAAAAAATTCTTTAGTATTCACAGATTTAATAATTCACTACATAATTTATTATTCCCAATTGGTGATCTTTTCTTTCACCACAAATTTATGGATCAAAACCCATTCCCAGTCACCCTAGGAAAAATTGCTTCATCCCTAATGGACCCTCTGTTATATAAAACACATCAAGAAGAATTTGTTCAGATAACTGGGTACTCTACAAGATTTTGGTGGATGAGAGAGAGAGAGAGAGAGAGAGAGAGAGAGAGAGAGAGAGAGAGAGAATATATACATTTATAAACATTTTTTCCAACTGTCCAAGAAAAGGGGCTGTATAGATCAAATTTTGGGGGGCCCTTCTCACTTTAAAGGGGTCCTGCCTTTATTTAATTGTTTACAAATATTACTTGCTTCTGAAGCACCACAGTTATGATTATTTACATAAAATTCCTTTCAAATACACCAATATCATACTCATAATGCTCTCTCTTAATAAATTATTGTAAATCTTTGTTGTGATCTTACTCAAGTTAAGAATGTTGACAGGTGTATATAATATTCAAACAACTTGATGCTCACACAAAACTTCATGAATTGTTTCTTTCCAACTGAATAACAGCTGAAGAAACATTAAATCTTATATCTGAGGTTAGTCATTTTAGAGCCAGTGTTTTTTTATTTGGGATTATTAGCCATATTTTCCTATGCATTCTTTGCACTTCAACAGCCAAGCTATCACTCCTCAAATCTGTATCCGATGCTGAAGTAGTGCAATGAACATCGTCTTCTTTTGCTTCAGGTCAGTCTTCCCTACAGTCATTAAATACAAAGTAATTGCATTTATAGCAGATGACAATCATCAGTACCTTTATCAACGTAAGTATTAAATGCAGAAAGTCAGTTATTTGTTAAATCACTATGTTCATCTCACTCCAAATCCATAAAAATACAAGGTAATCTTGATCAATGAGAACCTTGCCACATGCTTCAAGTTTTATAATCAAGCTTCATGATAACTTATGAGGATCTGCCTAATAGGCATGAAGCTTGCAAGTGATCTAGATGGTTGCTTTTGTACACCTTTTACAACACACTGCTAATGCCTATGTGTGCAATTTCAAATACACCACATATAATTGACAAACTTTACTTTCCAGGTACATGTAACTATGACAGTTCAGACATGTGATATAGTGTTAGATGTATTGAATGCAAACAGGGCTGATTAATGCTTGCTGATATGCAGGCTGTCTAGTCAAGTAATTACTAACAGTGTATATCTACTGGAGTTTTCATTATACAAACTGATACACAAGCAATCCTAATGTTGGAATTCCTTACCAGAACCAAGAATGTTTAGCTATTGTTTGATCTGATATTTTCACCTGTATACCTTGAAATCTACAAAAGTGTCGCAAAGGATTGAAAAACATTAATTAAAAAAAAGACTGAAAATGAATCCTTAATCCAAAGTTTTCATAATTCTTTATGAGAGAAAAATACATTGTATAATGCATTTTGAAAATTACAAAGAAGGGTTCATCCTGAAATTTTCAACATCACATTGTTGCAAGGTACAAGCAGCAAACCACAATGCTCCTTTTACATCTGTGGCCACATGCAATAGATTTCTTTTGTTTGAATATCTATAAACATTTGTCATCAATAACACAATGTAAAACAATATCCTACACATCAATAAGGTGCCCCTTTTATACAATGATAGGTCACTATGTCTGGAAGAGAATCTTCAGTGAGTTTACAGAATAAGTGGTCATTTTGGGTCAAGCCTTGCGCATTCATGCCCATGGCTTGTAATGATGGTCAGGTCCTTATTTCATTATAAAGCTATTGTACAAAAAATCTTTACCTGGCTGTCAGTCCTACGTGACAATATGTAATGCCAGATTTACATATTAGCCACATATTCCCCGTTTCAGATATTATTTGGGTACAGTTATCGAGGTCTAAAGACTGCATGGTGGACAATGTCCCCACCATGTGTATGTATATACTAAGAGTTACTGCCTCCTTGTCCATATTGGGAGCTCTCCACTTTGGAGGTGCATTGTCTTCCCCAGTATGACTGTGCTCAGTAATGCACATGCACAATGTGATTTTTTAAACTGACATAACCCACTGTGTGCTAGTGAGAAATAAGACAAGTATAATGGTACTGTAAGTAAATCATGATGCTACACTGGGTTTCACCAGCCATTTTCCTTGTACAAAACAATTATAACATGCGCTGGTAATATGTTAAATATGGTAGACATTTTCAGCTAGCACCGTTTTAGATTACTCTAAAACCTCAAGTCCCAATTCCATAATGCTTCTCAACTTGTACATTTGTACTGTCTTAAAACGTTGATCCCCAAACATACAATTTCAACCACGATTTACACCTGGTACGTGTGTGTTGATGAAACCAATAAGTCTCAATGTATAGCTAGATTAATGAAATTCTTGTCATAGTTCACAAACCATCAGGGAAGTTTTTACTCAAGTTTTTAAAAAATCTAGAACCAAATCAGGGGCCAAAAAAAATAGTGCGAACCCTTCAGAGGGAACATTTGCTGCCTTGAAAAGCACTTATGTCCACATTACTGCTGATGTCCCCATAATTTTGATAGTTTCAATCTCTTTACTTATAATGTCTTGGAGGAACAATTGTTGGTATTGTTGTTATGGGCTTTATGAGGGATGGACAAAAGACAGTCAAATGGCCATACAATAAGCTCAGTTGACCTAACTCATCCAGTTACCTAATAAAAAATAATTAGGCTACAGAACCCCATCCCTTCCCATGTCTTGATTTCTGCTCCACTTTGATGCCAATCACACATCTCATGTGTGGTCAGTCAAAGTTTAAGATTTCTACTGCCCATCAAGGATCCGAGTCAGGGCAATTTTGCTGTTGCTGCTTCAAATAATTTTATGATATTTATGACGTATAATGCGATGGATCATAACCATGGACATTCATATACCAGACCATTATGACACTGCCTGTAATATTAACCTGATTCTATCTGTCTATATATTCCAATTACATCATATATCCATCAAATTCTTTCATGGTTGTTAAATCTTTCTATACCAGATATATCGTGAACAGACATGGCATGTTAACTTTTGTGGACTCTGATATTATCTATATACTCCACAGCAACTGGTTTGAGTGACTGATTAACAGCACATGAACACGTGAAAGGTTCTACTGTGCCTAAGGAGTTGTAACCCTAGTACACAACTGTTAACATAGCAGCTGACCATCATGGACTGCAAACACCCTTCTAGCAATTGCTAACCTCAAACTGGAACACAGACAGATACTTTTAAAACCAGTCAATAATGATCAATTAGTAAACGTTCACCACAATTTAAAATCTGTAATAAATAAGTACAATGTTCCCTTTTTATAACTATGTTCATGACAGTCATAAAAATACTCATGTTATATGAATGTGGGATCTTACACAGTGTAAAATTCCTATAAGGATGTCATAATAATGTGAAAACACATATATTGGGTATCTACTGAAGCGAAATCAAATTTTAATTGACACTGAGGTGTCATAATTAAAAATGACATGAAATAGTTCAACAGTATATCAAAGTCAATAAATAAAATTCAAAAGCAAAGTGATCCACAACCATGTCCATGTCACTAATAATGTGGGATGGAGGGTGGTATACTGAAATTTATTTGTTCACTTAAGTAGCATTCAATTAAAAAGTTATAATTTTTCAAACTGTTGCAAAACTTGCTTCATTATTAATCACTATACTTAAATTTATATGATAAATTATAACAACAGTCCCTCGCAGCCGGTCTGACACTCTATTGTCCCCAAAAAAATCCTTGAATTCAAGACAATTTATTCTTTTAAACTAAGGAATGTTATCTGAAAGGCTCATATATGTAATAACAAAATTATATCACTGTATGGTTTTACTTTATCTCATCCATTCCTTGATTTGGATTTTTATTCTGTGATTATTTTCCTGTGACTTTTTATCCCAGGCAAAAGTGAGAACTTTTATTTTTGACTTTGTAACCTTCTGTTTCCCATGTGGGATCTATTACACTTAATTATGGAAATGAATATTAATGATTAAGTTATGGAAATGAATATCAATGATCCATTCATGGATATGAAAAATAATGACAACACCATTTCTGATTATACCTTTTTCCATGAATTGGAACAGTGCTTTCAAATGAATCATGTATTGTACCAGTCATCATACGCATATCAAAGAACATCTCGATTCCTGAACACTTAATTTCACTTGAAAATCTTTCCACATGAGCTGACAGTCAAAACAAAATTGATATTCATTTAATGTGACATTGCCTCTATAATAGCCAGTGGTCAATTGGTCAGTGTACAAATGATCCCAGATTGTAAATGTAAATTAATGTCCAATATTTACAGAGCCATAATTTTGCTACTGGCAAACAATACTTTTGACATGGCAACAATTCTGTTGAACAATATTACAGTTATGTTTGACATAATGTTTATGGGACAAATGAGGTTCGTTCAGGTGAGCATACATTTACAAAAATCACTTTTCCGGTAATTAGTTCAGATAAAATGTTGTTCTTCATTGTGGTGACAACAATACTATATGCAATCAGAAAAGAAGTTTAATGGAGAAATACATGTACCCAAAATTTTTTCTTAATAGCTGAATTATGGATGTTGGGAAAGAGAGATAATTACCATATTTTATAAGTCAAGTCTAACTGCAAAAATTTTTTCTAATCTGCTATAGCATACTGCGCAGGGAGACCATGATCTATGTTGTTTATTCTATTGATTACTCCTAACAAACTGTACAGACCCAGATCTGACAGTGCAGTATGCTATGGCAAATCTATGTCTCTGCAGTTTGCAGTTGGACTCAACTTGTAAGCGAGTACAAATGGTATCTCCCCCTGCTGGCCAGTCATGAAAAGTTTTGAGGTAAATTGTGGACTGGAACCCTAGTGTTGTCATTGACAGCCAGGGAGCTTAGCTCCCTATTGTTTGAAGTGACAGTGTGGGGCTCAAGCTGGGGCTATAAACCAATATATTGGGTTCACACACCTGGGCTATTATGCATTAATGCCAATTAATCTTATTTCATCACTAATCATCCAAATACCGTTACTGCATAATAAATTTTAAATGGTGAATACTGTAAATACTGATGTAGAAGTAAAGTCCAACAGCAAAATACATTGAACCTGATATGCCATTACATAACATACCTGCTGATCAGAGTCTATGTTGTTCTTTTGATTACCTCTAATGAACTGCATACACACTGATCAGCCAGTGCATTATACAATGTCAGATCTGGGTCTGTACAATGCTGCACTTTGCTTAAAAGTGAGTAATGTTATACGAGTTCAATATTAGTTCATAAACTGGGTATTTTAACCTCTATAAATTTTTGGATCAAACTAATCTGGCTACAGGATGTAAACCATAAAGCAGCACCAAGTCTGCCACTGGCATAAAAACTGGAATGATTAATAATTACTTTATTTCCAGTGTGTTAATTATTTTGAAATAACTTGGATCTAAAGATAGTGGATTAGGATTCATCAGATTTCATTTCTGCCTTCTGATAAACTTTTTAAACTAAGATGTCTGGGAACAAGTCTGGGATACTTTTTAGACTAAGATGCCTGGGAACAAGTCTGGAATACTTTTTAAACTAAGATGCCTGGGAACAAGTTTGGAATACTTTTTAAACTAAGATACCTGAGAACAAGTCTGGGATACTTTTTAAACTAAGATTGGTAACAAGTCTAGAATACTTTTTAAACTATGATTTCTGGGCACAAGTCTGGAATACTTTTTAAACCAAGATTTCTGGGTACAAGTCTGGAATACTGTTTGAACAAAGATTGGGAACAAGCCTTTTTATTTCAAGATTATTGTGCAATAATTACTGTAAAAAATTAGATTCCTGTGTACAATATTGTGTTTTACAGAAAAAGTCTTCTTTTTACAAATGTACATTTTTCATGAGAAATGTTTTCTTTGGGAGGTGGTGTGTGGGGTACAGGGTGTGGATGGATATAAAAATCAAAAACAGCTTTGTTGAGGTGAATAATAAAATATAATATCTCTTGCCCTCAGAGAATGAAACACACACTAGGCTCTATAGTGATATGAAAACCATGCAAACAAACTGAGGCAGGCAAATTAACAAAGTTGTACACATAGGCTAACAATAATTACATCAGGTTGATCACACTAAGACAAAGTATTGGGGGCAATAGGACTTAGACCATACTGAAGCCTGAAACTTGGAAATTTTCGTATCTTCCCTCATTTTTAAACAAATATGGTGGTGGTTTGCAGTTGGACCCCTTTCTAATCAAGTATACACAGTAAATGTTTATTTGATGGTCCAAAAATATCTTGCATTGACTTGCAACATTAAGAATAATCTGCACATGTACAAGCAGCATCATACATGTTGTTGAACATAACAGTATTATCTGTAATTCAACATTTCACACCATATAAACAAAGAAAGATTTTTTTTAAATATGGCAGACAGACATATGTACCTGTATATATTTATCCACAATATGGCCCATAATGCTGGTCAATTCAAATTCTGACAGTGCCTCTTCAGAACTTAACTCGCCGTGTTTTTAGTCAACGATGTTTCAATAAACACAATGCACTAAAGGTATTTTCCATTGAGACAGTCATTACATGTCTTGCACTGTCCAAACCCTTTAACAGAATATACCATTTATTCACTGAACCCACCTACTATGTAAACAGTTCTTAAATAGTGACAAGGAAATGACCCCCTACTGATGGCAATGAGTGTGTACTACAGCTTAGTAATTGATTCAATGCTTCATGATATTTGAACAATCAAATACTGGATTAGTGACATAAGATTTTTCACATAAGTAACTTCTATAACCACTGTCTTAAACTGGAAAGTGGAATACTCAAAACAACCTATGTTTTCACTATCTTGTCATTCTACATGTTGATAATGTTCTTTAGTCAATCATGCTGGATTTTGTTTGGTGTTTTACAGCACAGCAACACAGGTAGGTTATTAGTGCTGAAGTAACTGCAGTGAAGGGCCTCGCCCAAGGACACACCATGTTTAAGCTGGCCCAGGTTGATTCAATGTTGGGATTCAAGCTTGTACCTCTCACTTGATAGTTTTGCATGCTTACCACTTTGCCACCACAGCTCCTTCTTTAATTAATCATTGAACAATTAATAGGTCACTGGATCTCTAGTGGCAACATTTAAGATAGTTATTAGTGGCATCAGTACCCCACACAGCAATAGCAAGAGCACTATAAAAGGTACAGGTTCGAATCCTGCCACTGGACCAACCTGGGTCAGCTACTGGCACTTTACACCAATTGCCCTGGCAATAAATAACCTACAAAATGGCTCTACTGTCTTGTCCAAACAGATAATCACAGGGTCATCTCAGCTGAGGTGGCAATTGATCTCAGCTGAGGTGTCTCTGCAATTGACATATGGACAACTGTCAATCACACATTGTTTATTGGGATCTGTTTTTTGGTGATCCCAGTAGACCCAGTGACCAGATTAGACCCAGCCAGGTGGCAGTTGCCACACAGTTACCTCTATTATGTGTTTATAGTTCTTGCTGAATAAGCTCTGATGTCTAGACATTTCTGCCAACATCACATGTACAAATTCACCTGCCTTTAACATTTCCATGAATCATGGTCACTCCATGAAATTAAGATGGGATCTGACCAGGAAGGGAGTGGGTTCAATACCCAGAATTGGGTTGCTCTAGATTAACTGTGGCATACCATATGCACTTGCTTATATGTTATGTCTGACTTCAAACTATGCAGGCCCAGATCTGCTGGTGCATAATGCAGTCTGTACAGTCTGGGTCTGTACAGTTTGCTAGAAATAATCAACAGAACAAACAACACAGACCTTGATCTACCTGCCCATTATGTGATATCAGATCTGGGTCTCTGCTGTTGGACTTGACTTGTACAAAAGAATATATACTTAACTTTAAAATAACTGTACTCTGAATTCATTCTGATGTACAAATTAGCTTTTTTTCATGAAATTATTCCATCTCAATCTACAAAACCTTAACAACGGGCCCCTGGGGTGGCTGAGTGGACTACTGGTGCTTGTCTTTACCGATCACTGACATCTCACTTCTGTCAGTGTGTCTTCAAGTCTCAGGCTCGGCCAATGAGGGTATATGAGAAAGCTTGCCAGCAGTTTCTGTGGGTCCATGGTTCTTCCAAGGGTTTTCCTGGGTTCTTCCTCACCAAATATTCTGGTTGCCATGTATAAGCCCATCATGTGCTGATTGGCGTTAAACCCATAAGAACAACATCAACAAAACCTTAACAGCACTCCAATAACGTTTTTAAAATACAAAAATTTTAACCCTTCCAAATGGCCAAGTATATTGCGATACTCCATTATAATGACATATTTGGGGTCCATGACTGCTGAGCATGTTGCGAACTGAACAGCAGTATCTTGAGAATTTTATCGGAAATTTGATGAATTCATCTAGGCGGTACAAGTGTGTGTGCATATGTGTGTGTGTGTGTGCTACAAACTACAAAGAAAGTGGTAGTATGGTAACAATTTAACTACCTGCCAATTTATATAACAACTTGGATTAAGATACCCATAGTCCCATACTTCATAAAAATGAATCCTATGTAAAAGATTAATTATAATCTGTTTGCTATATGTTTCTGAAACTTCACAAAATCATTTTGTTTTTCTTATCTATTTATCAAACTGGCTATTGTTTCAAGCAGTGTTGGGGAATTATTATGAGACACTGAAGACACAAAATTTATCCATAAACTTAAGTGACCGTGATAGCCCAATCCATACCAGAGGCATTATCATGGGGCTCCCATTGTAGCCAGAAGAACTGGACTGGATATGTTGCATAATATCCTGGTGCCTTGTGTTGTGTCCTTGTAAAATTCTCAAGTTATTCATAAACATAATAATCCCTTCTCTTTATTACTCATTCCAAAAGTTTAAGAAGATCGACTCTGTGATCAAGTCCAAACCGAATTACTTTCCTTTCAATTCCTACGATGTTATTACTACCCCAGGACACAGCAGTGAAGACCTGAATTCCTATAATGAAAAAGCTTTCTTCTCAATTCAATTAAATGTAGATTCCAATTAGATAAGCATCTCAGACAAAGCCTCTGGCATTTTTTACCATGATTTTGAGAGCTACTGGTATTTGTGGACACATTGGTCTTAAAATACCCTATAGTCAGGGTGAAACAGGACTGAAATGAATTGCAAATGAACTTTTCACCTGTTTGGTACAAATAATTAAGGACAAACAACCACTAAACTTGCAGGTCATAAGACGAAGAAAAACTAGAAATAAGTTTTTTTCATATTTTTTTCTTCTTTTCTTCCTTTCAGAAGTAGTCATGCTTTGCACTTGTGTAAATAATGCAAGACTGAAAACTATAATAAAAACTGCAATCTCAGCTGTATTCAGGACATTGTTTACGCTACACAAGATTTAGATATGTACAAAATATTTAAAAAAACTTTTATTCAATCACAGATTTTAATTATTAAAGCCCTTCTGTCTATAAAATTAGTTTTTGTATTGAAACACCCACTGAGTTATATCAAGCAGACAAGACTCTTTGTCCGGTGTTGCTAACTCGGAGACAATACCTTGTTTGTTTTTCTCTTACTTATTTCTAAACGAGAACCTCAGTTTGACTGATATGTATCTTTTATTCTGGAAAATGATACTGAAAAGTTATTAACAAGCCAAAGATATATTTCAAGTAATATTTCATCAATTATTTCTACCGTCATATATTAAATAAGTACAATGTAATTGACAAATCAAGAACATATATATTCCCTCTACACCTGTATCCAAAACTAATAGTTTTGTCATAAAATGTTTGGAGTACAACAGATTCACAGTTGAAAACCCATAAAAGAAACTGTTAATGACAGTGAAAAATAGTGACATACATAATTTCTTAATTCAAATGAACTTTATACACCAATATACAATTACAATGATAAATTATTAATTGTCTAGTGCAAATACTGTTTTGTATTGTATAAATCCAAATAAGAAACTGAAGCACTGAATTCTACCATTAATTTTGGCTCTTCATTTATAAACAAAAATATTACATTTTGAAAAGTCCATTAGTAACTGCCATTAAAGACTGCAGTATGTTCAAGACTTTAAAAAAATTTATGTATGCATTTGCTCCAGTAAGAATACATTTTGTTCCAACTTCTGATTGATTACATGTTTCCCTTAGCCTTCAAAGTAAATCTAGATGGTGACATCCATTAAAATATCATTTTTATTTCATTTTTTGAAGGACTGCAAGGGTGTAATTGAGATCACATGTTTAGAATGTGTACTCAGTGACCTTATGCTTTAAAATAAGAGTAATTTTTTTCCTTACAACTTAAACATGCAATGTATGTTACAATTACCTAGTGACACTATTTATTCAAAATAACACTGTTAGTTGAAGCTACACAAATAAATTACATCAAGTTATGTTTAATGTCTATACGATATTTATTCAACACAAAATGGTTACTGGGTACAGCATGTCATATTTTTGCCCAGAGAGGTTTCAAGTGTGAGGGCAGTGTTCATGTGTGAGATAAATATTATTCTGAGAACGTGACCTATGTTGTGAAAATTAACCAACTGACCTCAACCAGAAGATGCTGGTGAAAAATTCAGATGTGATGGAACAATATTATGTTTGTTGAAAGTAAGCCATTTATATTAGTATAAAAAATTTATTTGAATTAAAATCTGAGCTTGAAGTTGCTATTGTCTGCTATTTTAATTTAGGTTTAATAATAGTACAGAGTGGAATAATTGAAAAGTTTCAGGTAACATACACCTAACATAATCCAACAATCAGCCATTGGCAAGGACAGAACAGTTTATCCAATTGCAGATCAGTGAAATATGAGATGTTTCAAATTGGAAACCAGATCTAAACATCAGACAACGCTGCCATATGTGCAGTACTTCCGTACAAATCGGCTCAAACTGCAAACTTCACAAAGATCTGCCATCATAAAATAACCTGGCATATCAGAGTCTATGCAGTTTTCTCGGACTAATCAGTTTAACATAGACCCTAACCTGCTTGCACATTTAAGCGATGGAAGATCAGGGTCCATATTGTTTTTATTTGTTGAAAGTACAGGTGGTAATAATTTCTGAAAGCTAATACAGTTATATGGGTGGAGAACTCGAGGTTGTGAATGAATAATTATTATGTCTGGTTGACACCCAAATCTTCAAGAGATAAGCAAGTCACAAATCTTCATAACATAATAGATGCACACTCACATGGTTAACTCAGTGTAAGATTATCATCTCCAGATGCAAGCAAGATTGAAATAGCTAATGACTTTCATGAAACAGAGTTAGATAACATAATAAATCCAAAACATTGCATACAGAAGAAAGAAACAATCTCATCAAGTACGTGTCCTTTTAGTCACCAAGTACTGAATCAGATATGTGTACCATAGAACAATACTGAATTTCTACCTTTTTTGTGGCAGTAAGCTGTAACATGCTGTACCAGCGTGTTATATACTTAGATTCAGTGATCCTGAAATTACTGTACTAAATGTCAGACATATCCAGCAAATCAAAAGCCTCTTCGACTAGTACATACTCCAACCAAAGTATAGTATTTCAAAGATTTTGAATGGCTCTTATTCTGAGCAACTGGACAATGGTCATAATTGTTCTCAAATATCATTTATATTAACTTTGCTTTGATTTGTTGATTCATTATAATACCAAATAAATTCCTTAATGAAGTACAGTTAAAAGGCCACAAGTTTACATATTATTTCTTTGTCAGACAATCATAAAGATGTCGCCAACTAAGCTTACTTCAGTGGTGATTAGGTCTAGGTTACACATTGTTTCTTTGTTGGGCTGTCAATGGAGGTGTTGCCGATCCAGCTTCTTTGGCGATTATGTTTTCCCAATTCTTTAAACACTCTACAACCATAAAGCATAAATCAAAACTTAAAAAAAAAAAGACTCCAATCAATGAATGAATGATTGCCCCTTGGCATCTGCGTTATTCATCAGTCCCAACACCACATTTCTCACCTATACTGAGTCACTGTGTCGTCAGCGCATCATAACTTTAGAACAAAATATGTGAAGCCAATAAATAAATATAAAAGATACCAGCAACAACAACTTGCATTATTATCATCCTTCAAAACTTTTTTGAGACCTCAACAAATGAAACTTCATCTGACTTTACCAGAAATGGCTGTCAATTTGGTGAAATTTAATTTTGAGATAACATCAGTCTGCCTGTTGTCAATTAATAACAAGTTTTTTAATAAAATAATACTGATGGGTGAAATTCAACATGACACACATCATAAGAAGTCTTTTAGTGAAAACCCCATGTTGATATGACTATATTCAGAAATAGTGATAACAAGATTTTCAAGAATGTGGCCGTATTGGATGTCTGAGTAGCACCATTTTCATTTAGGACCAAGTAGACAATGGAATGTAGGTACAAGTTTCATGGCAATCCTTCTAGTAGTTTAGGAGCAGTAGCGATAACAACCTTGTGCTAAAGATGGATGAAGAACTGATAACAGATCATCACGTAAGTTCTTTTAATCTATAACCAGCAGGGAAAAAAAAAAAACCCCAAAAAACAATCCCAACAATTCTAGTCCAGGTAAGTACAAAAGTTTAATTGCTGATTCTCTTTTTTGTTTAAAAATAAAACTTGTGGATTTTTTAAAATCAAGTTCTTGGGGTCATTCTGACAATGGAAAATAGAAACTGAAACAAGTAAAGCCTGAGGCTGATAAGTCATCTGAAAAAGAGTAATGTGCACTAATACTGACTTGTATATTAACCAGAAAAGCCTTACCTTATGCATTAGCATATGAACTTCTATAAAATCAAGGATTTCTTTGCTCCTCTTTTGTAAACATTCTGAAAACTTCACCAAATCTTGTAACAAGGGTTGAAATGACCAAGTGATCAATGATGGGCATTAGTTAAGTTTATTTCGAAAGTCAAAATATTTGGACTTTGCTTATTTCATGATTGTAGAATATGTATATGATGTAACCAAAATAAATTTATTTCCTTTGCAAAGGTTTACAAACATCCAGTTTTGAATGATTACAAATTGATTCAAACATCAACGACATTAAAAGTTATCAGTGGTGGATTGCATAACAGACAATACAATGAATACATGCTAATAACTACAACAAATGACTGAAAGTTTCTTAATTGGTTTGCTGGTTACTCATTTTGTAATCACAAAAAGGTAAAGACACTGACCATTGTATAACAGTTTTTTTGCATGTCAGAAATATTTGGACTTTATTTTCAAATCAAGATAATCAATAAAAAAAATAGTTGATTATGAAATTCATTCAGTGGTATAACTGAGACTAAATTCGATTTATGAAATAACCATGGGACATGACACTTTTCCACAGAATTAAAATTTTGTACTAAATAAAATCCAGAAACAGTTGGTCAATTTATAATATGCTGCTCTACATTGATTAATTAGCAAAACCAATTAATTTGTTCCAGATGTTAACATCAGACAACAAATTAAGTGATGGTAGATCAGGATTGATGATGTTTGCAGTAAGATTTATGTATCTACGGTAATTAATTATTGAAATTTGTGACTAAGGTGAAAAGATTACATTTCGAAAATTCACATTTTTCATCAGTCAGTAGTTTGAAAAAGTTCCCCCATTACACATTTCATGACAAACTGCACAGACCCAGATCTGCCAGCGCATTATGCGATGGCAGATCTGGGTCTGTCCAGTTTGCAGATGGAATCTTCTTATAAGTGAGTGTATAAGGTATATGGTTCCAAACACATTACACTGAAAACATCATATTACATCATATCCATTCACTCTCATTCCAGTAGGCATGAACTGGTGCTCAAAGTATGCAACCCAACCCCCCCCAATTTAACACTGAGAAGATCAAGGGACATTTCTTATCTGTCCTTAGTGGAATTGCATACCTGCTGGAAAGTATGGACAGATATATTATCTTATCCATCAATCCAAATTGATGGAATTCAATTGACCCTTAATGGATGGTCAGACTTTCCAAAAACTGACCACTGTACTCCACAGTATGTTTATATACCCAAGGCAAATTTGATAATGCATTACAGGTCAGATATAAAAGGAATATGAGACCCTCAAAGGGATTTATGTCCTACTGTCTAAAAACAATTTCCAGGAATAAATTCAATAAAAAAGGTAATTTCTTCTTTTTAACTGCCAAGTCCTGAAACCTGACCTCTGATATTCTGTGTTACTTTCAAATTAGTCACTGTGGCAGCCATATTGGATGTAACGCTGGCAATATTTTCATCAAGGAGCAAGTAGATGACCTAAGTCTTTTGGTGAAAACTCTTATATCAATATGACTTTTTGTTCAGGAAAAACTGCAACATGATTTTCAAGATCACTGGAATGATGGCCACAGTGGCCATCAGATCTGGACCATTTCATTCAGGAACAAGTAGACCTCATAAAATGTCTTTTTGACAACCCAATGTCAATATTTTCATCCATTCAGGAGGAACAGCAAGAAGATTTTCAAGATGGCTGCAATGTCTGCCATACTGAATGTCCAAGCAGTACCATTTTCATCTAGGACCAATTAGTTTCAGGGCAATCCTCTAAACAGTTTCTTCCCAACAGTGATAACAAACTTGTGCCAAAGGATGGGCAGACATCAGGCAGTAGAGCTAATTACTTGGAGTGAGCATAAGAACTGTGTGAACACCTTATAGCTTCTTAACTTCAGTCAAACTTGTCAAATAATAAAAAGCAATCAACTGAATGTTAAGTTAAAGAAGTTGCACCAGCCCAGCATGGATGGGTTTAACTGCCCCACCATGACCAATGAAGGGAGAAACAAATAATCATGTAAGATGTGCTGTAATTAACCAAATCACTTAAACTGGTACATGTACAGGAATTCAATTACAGAATATTGTTATTAGTACTCCAATTTAGCCATGAAAGTCCAAAATGAGGTCATCAAGAACACTATATTGTGAAACAGTTGTGTTGGAGATATTGACCAGTTTATTACAAATAAATGTAAACACAATTTAATTTACTTGAAATGGGACAACAAAGATAATAATCCACATGCACTTTTAAACACTTTATATCACACATTATTTATTCCACTTTGTGACAATAGGAATTGATTCACATTACTGCTTTGTCTCAATGTGTACACTCTCCAGCACTTTAAGAAGCATGCAATCACCTGTTGGATTGATGCAATGCAGATGACCATTAATTCTGCAGCTCTCAAAGTGATTCACTAATTAATTCAAACAACTGTTGTACAAGGAAAGATTATATTTCCTTGAGTATTACCTTCATCAAGCTTGCAGTTCACATTTATTCAGGAACTGTTTTGATCATGAGTTAAAGGACATGTCAACTCTTTTCATTATTAACTACATACAACACATTCAGTTAAAAATTTTATAATTTGGGTAATCAAAGTAGTTTCATGTAAAGACTCTTCAATCCCCAGTTTTTGTGAACAGTTAATAGATTTCTTAGGTGATGTTCCAACTTGAACTTGTATTTTTTGTCATCTGGAAAAATAACTTGCTTTCAATTTTTTTTGTTTTTGTTTAAAATAATGAAATATTTTGAAAATATGGTGTCTTGAAAATTTGGGAGCCCTGTTGTTTAGGTTAATTACAGTAACAAGTAAATATGTGTTATTAGGTACATCTTCAATTATTGAAAATTTGGATTATTAAAGTATTTCACAACCCCAAAACTCAGTATGTAACTCTTGCAAGTAGTGTTAGTTGTGATCTCTCTCTCTCTGTCTCTCTCTCTCTGTCTCTCTCTCTGTCTCTCTCTCTCTCTCTCTCGCTCACTGGTGTTGTTGTTGTTGTGGGGCTTAACGCCATTTTTCAGCACACGACAGGCTATACATGGCGGCCAGTATTAATGGTGGAGGAAGAAACTGGGAAATCCCCGGAAAGAACCACCGATCCACGAGAAGCTACTGGCAAGCTTTCTCACATATCCACATTCGCCGAATCCTAGACTCGAACCCACGTAGACAGAGGTGAGATGGCAGTGATCCGTAACGGAGAGCGCTTTAAACCACTCGGCCACTCGGGGCCCCCTCTCACTGGTACAGTTAGATAACATCATGGATGATACCAGGGAATAAATCTGAACAAGAACAGCAAACTGATCTACTTTTGACTTCGGCTTTTTGAAGAATTACACACATTATATATATCTCAGAAATGAAAATTTGTGTAGTGCAAGTCAGGATAAAGCTTACCAAAAATCCCAAAACATTTTTCAATGGCTATTACAGTTTAATGAGTGGAAAGTATCCTGCAATGTGGTGGGCCAACACCAATGCTACAGAATACTCAGCAGCATTTTGAAAGTTCAGAGCCACCATCTTGCTCAAAATGGGTTTCAAAAATTGAAAAGTGAAGGTCCCAAACAGAAATTTGAGAGTCTAGTACCAAGTGAAGCTGTTAGTAAAAGTTTTCCACCTGCAGTCTAATCAAACGATCAAATTAGCTGATCAGCTGACCATGCTTGTTAATGTGATACACTGTGTATGAATGGACCATGATGCACTTGTCATACTATTGGTATCATAGCACTTCATCCAAGACTGAAGAAAAAGTCCATCTTTTCTGAAATAGTTTTTCCCTCAACAGCCGGCAAGTGATCTCTGCTCAATTTAAGGTGTGAGCAGCAGGTGCCTGGAACTGGTAGTTCTGAAAGGCTTGTTTGTCCTTGCTTTACAGTAAAAACTGCTCTTTGATAAAACATCCATCACCTTTCCACTTTGTAAAGCCAATTGAATGTTTCTGACTAATTATTGTCCCATTGCTGAACCTTCACTTTTTTATGGGCTTGTCCATTTGCTTTGGACAATTGGATGACAATATTCCTTTTTAGCCTCACTTTCATGACTGCAGGGATCTGTCCTTAACCCTTCCACATTGTCAGCTTCTTCTCTACATATTTTCCTGTTTCTATATTGACTTGGTACGCTTTGTCTGCCACATGGCCATATTCATTATTTAGTGGAGTATAAATCAAATGTCACATTTGCTTATAATTTATTAATTTAACCTCACCAAAGCACCATGCCTATGATTTGCATTGGACAAACTAAACATTTTTAAAATAAGACCAATCAAAGCTGACAATTTTTAAAACCCAGTCTATTTAGAATCCATTTAAAGCTGTTTGCCAAGATGAAAAGACTACTCTGCCCAGTAATTATTCTTAGCCATAAGTGCCAGATAATTTCTTGTCCTGGGTATTTGATAGGAGATTAAAGGGCCATCAACAAGCATTATAACTGGTTTGTTTACCTCATGCTAATCCACTTTAATTGGCCTTATTGTTGCCTTACCTACTCAGGGATGTTATTCCAAAGATTCTTTGAAAACTGGGGGTACCAAGGACTAAACATTGAGGATCCCTGATGTGGGAGAACTAGATTACCAAAAATTCTGACATAATTTCTGGACATTCTAATGGGAGATATAAAACTAAATAGATCTGATAAATCTGATTAAAATCGATATTTATGTGTATAATAAAATTGATCTTATAGGCACCAATAAAGGTTCATGTTCTGCCCATCTTAGAAAATCGTGGCTCACCTACACGTACTTTAGTAACCTATCTGATTACAGCATTGCATTGTGTGTTAGAGAGGGTCATCATTATAAACATTATACTCCAAAAATGAAATTTACTACTTTCGTAAACGTGAAAGCTGTACACTGACTGGTGAATGGAAAGGTCATCCAAAAACATGACCTTGTTTTAGTGTCCATCAGATCTTCATTTCATCGGAGATCTTGATTTTAATCAGACTGTGCATCCACCATGTGCCTGTCATAGACAAGATCATACAAGTCAATCCAGCCAATGGCTGTCACATTTTTGTTTAAATGAGATCACTTGTAATTAGCCCTGTCAACATTTACAAAATTCACCTTCTGTTTACGCAATAAATATAGCACATGACAAAATGATGCAACTTTGTATCCATTTCTTATTCAAAGTGGGTCAAGGTAAGCACGGCAATAATCTCCAGTTAGGAAATAATTTCACAATCTGTCGATGCAGACAGCAAACAGAACGTTAAACGTGATATATGCTCTACAGAGATTGCCTACACTGGGGCTAGAACTAGTGTGATGGCTGACCACCTGAAAAGTAAAATACTCATGAAATCATGCAAATAGACTTTGGCAAAAATGCACTTGCCCAATACCTGTTACTACATTTAAGTTGCCAGGGGTAGCCACAAAGTCCAAAGTGTACTGATAAACAAGCCCCCATGTGTGCACATGATCTCTGTCTGTTCAGTATTCACTGAGGTGGAGGAATTTAAAGGGTTTTTTTTGTATCAAATTATATTCAATGGACTAAAGTACCAGGAAAACAATAATGTCCAATTTGTTTCTGCCAGTGATGACCATTTATACTTGGGAGTCAATTTTCAGCTGACCCCCTCCCCCACTGTATGCCGTAAGAGCCATGCGGGAGACATATTACTGGTGGGAAAAAACTGTACCTGGAACAATTTTTTTCCCAAAGGTATGCAGAGTTGGGTCTACAAATATCATGGTGGGGTTGGAGAGAGAGACAGGGGTTGACGAAGAAAATGGAAAGTTCCTGCAGTTTAAGCATTTCAAGGGCATAATTTTAACAATCTAACTGTAAAGAAAACTTACTAAAGGAAACATGCCAGTTTTTTCAGGAGCATTGGGGGGGGGGGGGAATGCTCCTGATTACTAAAAAAGAACACAAAGAAAAAATTACTACATTTGTTTGCTTGTTAATTCTAGGTGACTGAATTTGCACATTTCTGCATTCTGTCTTTGAGGCAGAATGTTGTACTGGGCTTCACTTTTCTTTAACAATGCAGACATCAAACACATGATTTGTAACATTTGGTCTACATGTACAACTGATATTTAAGGAAATTTACATAACAGGACTGATTCCATCTAGCTGGATATAGATGGGCATGTTTGATTCTTGCTTTAAACTCAGTAGCATTGATGTCATTTATGGAATCAATAAAGTAACTAATCAATTCGTATATCGTAATATACCTATTCTTGCTAAGTTGCTTGATACATGTAGCAGTCATTTTACTTTCAAAATTAAAGCGAAACATTGACAAAGAAGTAAACAGTCTTAAAAAGTATTCTGAATTATTGTCGACAATACTTTTTTTCAGACTTAAGACATTACCTTTTAATATCCATAGTGAAAAACTCACATTTGCCACAAACCGACAATTTTTGCAAAATTTAATTGCATTTGAACCAAGTCATTTTATGTTCCAATAGTTGTGTAAACATTAACAATTTTGTGTAAACTTGACAGTCTTCACTTGCAGTAATGTCAGATCCATGGCAGACACATTGCAATAGATTAAATATCAAACACTATCACAGATACTGCATTATTATTGGAGGTAAGGGGAAGCAAACCCCATCTAAATCTGTCCCTGCTTGCTCCTATCCCTTCATCCATCCATGTTATACTGGGTAAGGATCACAATAGCTCTGAAATTTGATACATTTACTAATTTTAATTATGTAGTATAAAATATTCTACTTCCAAAACAGCATTTGTTTTTGACATTTCCATTTGATAATTCCAAAACACTATATCTGAGACCACCTTATTATGAAGGTACAATGTGTCCTTAAATACAGATGCTGTACTTCAGAAAATACAATCTTATGACAGGGATAAAACGTATACATGTATGTGAAACAATATACAGACCTAGAAATGAAGACTTAACAAAATGCAGGCTGACTTAGTGTCTGAAAAGAAAAGCATCTCATTGAAACTTTCGTACCCTAAGGGACCCCATTAGATGATACATAGGTCACATGACAAAGTCAATATGCAAGCCTAAAGCGATGGTCAGTTTGTTGTTTTAGTGTCTGAAAAAAGGCATCATAAACTACCCCAACATCTAAAATTATCATAAATTGTAATTTATCTTGATCTGCTCAATGCTGAAGAGTTCAATCAGAATACATATGTATCCAAATGCTAAATCACTTAGGCTCTTTGAATGAATATTTTTATAATACATGTAAGCATCAAGTTGATCTGGTTGTACCTCAAACCAATGAGCATTACCAATACAGACACAGTGTGTACCAAGGTGTCTAACCTTTTCAATCAAGGGCCTCATTGCAGTTATTGTCTTACTTGCAGGGTTGTTATAAACCTGACCAATATTTTCCACTACCAGTTAGTACAAGTTAAGAAAGGTTGGCAGACCAGATAGAAATCATTGGTGGGCTGGGTTCTGGCCAGTGGGACACACGTTGGACAACAGTCTGACCAGAAAATTTGCCATTTTTAGAGCTCTCTGTAGGATTGTGACATTTCAAGTTCAGGTCCATCCTTTGCCAAAAACTTATGAATCCTGGGCAAAAAAATAAAGGTCCTGGAAGCAGGGACATTCACTACAGAGATCTCTGGTCATAATTTGGTTTTTAATAAAATTTGGAGCAATGGCTTTTCAAACATCAACTGGAGTCATTACTGATACAGGGTGTCCTTCCAGTTGGATTACTCCCATGTATGCAATTTTGGTCAAGTAAACCATTTTCACATTTTTCCAGCCCTGATGTTTAACTTCACACCAAAAGACTAAAGAATCTTTCCAATTTGCTAGTTACCATATATACTTGCTTATACAATGAGTCCAGCTGCTAACTGCACAGACCCAGATCTGCCAGTGCATAATGCACCAGCAAATCTGTGTCTATGCAGTTTGTTAGGAGTAATCAATAGAACAAAACAGACCCTGATCTGTAGGCACATTATGCTATGAAGATCAGGATCTTTGTTTGCAGTTTTGTTAGACTTATAAATGAGTGTAGTACAGTACTCGAATCATCAGCACCATTATATTGCCTACCTATATGAACAAAGACATGGCCTGCACCACTAAAGTCATACCCATGCCTACCAACAATGCAGCTTTATGTTGTGAAATTGACACTCCTTTCATTCATTATATTCCTGTTAATTTTCAATGCCTCCAAGACCTTAGCAATTGGTCAACTCTGAACAAAGATCAATTTTTAAAAAAAAATTTTAATGGCATAAAAATTAAATAATTTTAAGGTAGGAGATTTTAATTTAAATGTTTGAGAGAGAGAGAGAGAGTGTCAAAAAGAATCATAATGATAAACCAGAATGATGGAAAATTGACCTTACACCAAGAATTTATCAGATCTATACTGGTATTTCTTTTTTCTCAACTTTGCAATAAATTAACATCAAACTCCTGTGTTTTAACACTAATCCAGTCATCAACATTTCTACTTATACATGTCTGTTTAACTGCATGCATTTCAGATGTGTGTGTATGTGTGTGTGTGTGTGTGTGTGTGTGTGTGTGTGTGTGTGTGTGTGAGAGAGAGAGACAGAGAGAGGAGTTTCAATTGCCAGCTACATGCAAATAGCTTTTAAAATTGACTTTTCATATTGCAGTCTACCTTAATGCATGCTTTTTGAGAGATCGAGTGAGAGATTAATGCAAAGAAAGCTGACGTTATATTTATGCACTTAACATTGCTGCTTTCATGCAGGCTTGACAGAGGATGCTTTTTAAGAGAGAGAGAGAGAGAGAGAGAGAGAGAGAGAGAGAGAGAGAGAGAGAGTACCACTGACAAAGCAACTGCAATAATCATTGACCATACATGTATGCAATTCAAAACATTGCTACTTACTCATTGGTCCTGACTGCGTGTTTTTCAAGGAAAGTCTGACCAATGTAGCCTAACATCATAATCCGGTAAGTTGTTGATTATTACATATCCTTATTGCATCTACTACTATTCCCAAATCCAGTATGTTACAAAAATTAATCTGCACAAAACTTTCTCAAATCAAAATACTGTGGGATTTTAGCTACTGTGCTCCATCCATCTGACACGAAAGTTAAGTCATTTTCCTGTAACAGTGAATGTAGCTTTTGTTTAGACCTGTGCATGGTCACGACTGTGTTCAGTCGCCTGGAACCCAATGGCTAGCTCAACCTGTCCACATGTACATAGGCAGGACTGTACAGGACTGACTGACCAATATAAAAGGTCATTCAATCAATCCACCTGGGGCAAAAGTGTTACCTACCCAACCAGGTGAAAATGTACTTTCATGATTTTTTTCGGTGAAAAGATATCACACATATACAAGGCTTGCTGTAATGAATTTCCTTAAGATTATAAGCCCATAACTGTTAAGCTTGTAATGCTTATTTAAGATCTCAAGACCCTTGTTTAAAATATACACAAAATTAAAATATATACAATAAAATATATACAAAATTTGTATTTAAGGAAATGATGTTTTAAAAGCACACCAACAGTGGATATAACTTCTCTAATTATAATGTGGGATACATTTAACTCATTCAAGGTGTCATCACCAAATAATGACATTGAATAAATTAAACTCATTTAAGGTGTCACTGCCAAATTATGAGCAATAAATTTAACTCATTGAAAGTGTCATCACCAAATGATGACATGGAATACATTTAACTCATTCATGGCATCAACAAGATGCATGACGAGTTGAAATCCAACATTCCTTAGTAATGTTATGCTGTAAGAAACAAGGGAAGAACAAAATCATATATATATATATATATATATATATATATATATATATATATATATATATATAGAGAGAGAGAGAGAGAGAGAGAGAGAGAGAGAGACATAATAAAATCTTTTGTAAGACCAGTCTCAAGTCTTTAAAATCTTATTTATATTTCTTAATATTCTTGTTGAAAAAGTAAAAATTAATAAAAATCATTGGGATGTTATACAACATTCCCAGCTAAATGAAAATATTTTTTCTTTCTTTCTTTCTTTGTGTAGAATATTCAATTACTATCAAGTTAGATATTTTACAAGCCTCTTATCTTACTGCTTCAGTTAGAACACACTCAGCTGTTTTGAATATTTTTGCAAGCATTAAAATGAGGTTAATGTTTAACAAAAATATAATAATGCAAAAATACCATGTTCTACATATTTAACTCCCCTTTTAATTTTAACACACTTGAAAAAAAAAATAAATTACAGCTCCTTCATTATAACATGCTTCATTATAAAGTGAATCTAGCTAGAATTGGGTACTGCTAAGAACTCTGTGACTAAGCCACTGTATTTGAATTGGTTTATTACATGTATGACAATATGGTTGGAGTGTGTATGTGATCTGGATTTTTAACGTAGCTTTAAAAATTTTCCGGCCATATCGCTATGATGTCTGCAGGCAGTTCATAGTGATGTCGAGCACTAGGGCATCATGCCACAGACATGTAGCATCATGTCCCACCCAGTCACACTATCCTGACACCAGGTCAGCCAGTCCAAACACTAACCTCTTAACGCTGAGCGCCAAACAAGGCAACTGCTCGTACCATTTTGTTAATAAATCTTTAGTATGACTCAGCTGGGGTTCAAACCCGTGACCTCTTGCATCCGAGGCAGACGCTCTAACTACTTAGGCCACCAGAGTGGTACAATATGGTCAGAACAGGAAGCTTAGTATTATATCTTTATTTTCTTTTTAAAACATTTTTATTGAACAAATTTTCATCATTCCCTCTATATCAAGGTCTGGTACATAACACTGTTCTTCTTACACTCCGGCCCTAAGTAGCCAAGTGGTCTAACATGCTGGCCTCTACGGATTACTCACACACCTGCCCACAGCCTGACAGCCATTGTGGATATGTGAGAATTAGCTTGCCAGTAGTGTCCCATGGATCAGCGGATGTCAGATCAACACCATTTCATTTAGGGCCAGCTATACATCATAAGAAGTCTTTTAATGAAATTACACAAAGTCAATATGACCATGTGTTTAAGAGTAGCAATAACAAGATTTTCAAGATGGCCAACATAGTGACTATATTGGATATGTGTGGTGCACCATTTTCATTTAGGACCAACTAGTCATCATATTCAGTGTTTCAGTGAAAACGCTATTTAAGTAAAATCACCCATTCAGGAGGAGGAGTGATAACAAGATTTTAAAGATGGCTGCCATGGTGATATGACCATCTATTGAGTAGTAGCAATAATAAGAGTTCAGCCAATTTTAGCCTGATTACGACTATAGTAATATTAAAGATGGATGCCTTGGCAACAACTCTGGGTCTGCAAGGGGCACCATTTTCATCCAGAGCCAACTTAAGACCTCCTAGGATATGTGTGTTTGTCCAATTTTGTGGCAATCCACCCTGTAGTCTATAAAAATCAGTTTCTGATTGCTTTGTGACTTTTTTGTTTTGTTCTATGATGTTAACATTTTTTCTCAACTTATAAGCAAGTACATATGGTACCTTATTTCCTGCTGACTATCATGTTTATTAACATATAATGCAGTGGCCTTTATGGCTTAGTGGGTATGGTGTTGGACTCCTAACCAGAAGTGGGGGGGGGTTCCTGCCATTAGATCAGCCTGGATTGGATAATGTGGTTTGTCCTTGGATATGGCATTTTACTCTACTTACCACATATTTTGTAAAATTTTGTACAAGTATATCTACCAAGAAACTTCTTATTCTCTCAAAATGCATCAGAACATATTTTCTACCAAATTCTCTTATAAACTTACAAGTATTTAATTAAACATCTATTTTAAACTGATGCTGATGCAGGAGGTATGTCCTAAATAATGAAACTGACATTGTTTCTGGAAACATTCTGGCATCTCATCATGACAATGATGTTATACATCACCACATCTCATCCGCCAATAAAACCACTTTTCCAACTTTTTGCTGTCTCATTCTGGTGTTACAAGGAAGACTTTTCTGGTCAAGGAATGTGATCTAGAATTACGGGTACATTAAAACCTAATAACTGGGACACCTATTCATTTGATACTAACCCACAAACTCATCTTCAAAATGCCTCTTACTACAATCCTGCAAACATATATATCTGAGTGGAAAATTGCTTCTCGCTTGAGTACAGCCCCTGCTGAGGACGTGTCCCCCCCTCCAAAACTAAAGAATCCTGACAATTGGGGTAAAAGTACAGGTCACCCACAGAAATAACAGGTGAAACACAGGTGAAAGGGGAAAATACCTGGTAGTCAATGAATTCCTTTTTCCTATATACCAGTTACTATCAATTTTGTTGAAAGGCTAGAATGGGATGGGGCACAGACCAGACCAGTATAATAGGGAACTAGCAATATAATGAGGTCTGTCAGATCAATTGTTCAATATCAATGCTTATTTGTGATTATTGTAATGAAAATGAACCCCAAAGGTGATGCAAATTAACATAGATACAAAGGACCATTATTTATGCTAATAATGTCTTTTGAAACTTTTGTTCTCTCACTAATAGGACAGCTACCTACACCATTCAAGTGAGGCAGAAAGGTGGCAAAAATGCTTTCATTCATTCTTTTGGGAAAATGTCAAAACTTATGTGTTAGTTTACAACTGAAACAAGATCAAAAACAGCAACGAGACTGATTAGTGGTACAATACAACCTGTCTGATAGTACTCTGTAAATAAATATTCTAATGCTGCAGGCATGTGCAACTTTCTTAGGGTGCGGACTGGATAAGCACTTTTTAAAGCCACACCCTATGATGTAAATAAGCAGATAATACCAGGCTGTATGCCAGATCTGGCCAATGGGCTGTATGTTGCACATGACAGAAATACCTCTTTTATCTTAAATACAATTGTTTGCAAGCATTTATACATCTCCCTCATTACTTTACCCTCATTATAATGCCCTTCATTACAATGTGATTCCTAACATTTTGCTCTACCACTATGGACCCCATGACCAAAATGAAACCATTATACTTGAATTAGTCAATGGAACGCATGACAATATGAGCTGAAATAAAACAAATAAATAAAAAGTTTAATAATGTATCTTATTTCCTGTTTACAACATAAATAGATGACAAAATTAAAAGCACAAATACTCAAAAGTGAAAAAACATATCTAACGTTCATACAAAAATTCACATAACAAAAATTATCACTAAACATTTGACAGACATCATGTTCACCCTCCCCCTACAAACATACTTGTAAGGCAAAAAGAATATGTGTTTCTGGTCGACCAGCTGGCCCTGTTTTTCAATGCCAACCCCAGCACTTTTCTCCACACCCCACCACCATTTAAATTTTTTTTTTTAAATCCTGAAATTGATTAGTGCATCTAATTGAGCTGGTTTAGCCCAGTACTTCAGGTGCTTAGTACATTACGTATACTGAAATTTATAATATCTATAACGTTTAAAAAAACAAACTACCTACATACTCTAATTTTAAAACCAGAGCAATAGGAAACACATCTTTTTTTGGCTAATCATGAAATTTTGAATCATCATGCTATGCCATGGTTCAGTACACAACATGGTTATCAGTTATGGCCCCTAACTACCATATTTAGATGCGGGAGGTTGCGGGTTCGAACCCAGACCAGGTCATACCAAAAACTTATAGAAATAGTACAGTACTAACAGCTGCATTTTGTAAGATGGGAAGGCTGGATAGGCCCAATGCAGTCACCTGCATGATGTAAGAGGCAACTAATTAAGGCAGATGCTATGGTGGCTGATTGGTTAACATGCCAGACTTGCAATGGAAAAGGTGCCTACCATTGCAGAGCTTTCCTTACCAGCCAGAAGTTGGGTGATTTACCTGACTACTTTTACATTACTCTTGGCTACTTAAAACAAAAACAAAAACCTGTATCCCGACCAGGAGAGTCCCCCCCCACCCAGCCTTCTTTGGCAACTCACCTTCCAACTATAAATCTAATGAAGTCCCTGCATTAGAATAACCTTGGTCAGCTACCTGGGCATGTTGTAGGGCAAGGCATTTTACACTAATTACTTTGGCCCTAAATAACCAACTTGCATTGCTCTGCCATTTAACACTTAAACAAACTGGAGGGCCCTGGAGTCCAAGTGGTCTAAGAGGTTGCCTTTATAGATCTCAGATATCTCACCTCTGTCCATGTGAGTTTGAGTCTCAGCTCAACCAAGATGGGTATGTGAGAAAGCTTGCCAGTAGCTTCCATTAGGTCAGTGGTTCTTCTTGGAGTCTTCTTAGGTTCTCTCTCCACCAAATATACTGGCCAGTATGTGTAGCCTCATATGTGCTGACAAATGTTACTAAATCCCACAAAACCAAACTGAGCCAATACTACTGTCACAATTACAACAGATTTATAAATTGTCACAGCAAGATAAAGCTTCCAGCAATGTTGTAAGGCACGTTTGTTTGCTATAAGATTTTACTCAGCGCTTGTACACATCAGGAGGCTGTTTATGCAAGGGAGATAACTCTAATTTTTAATTCCATAATCCATATCACTTCGCTTTTCTTCTTTTTTTCTTTTGTGAGTCATGTACATGTGACAGTTACCTGTACGGGGGAATTTTAAAAACTTAGAAAACCAAAAGGTAAGAAATTTTAAAAGCATATCATGTTATCTTATTTGATAATCTTATGAAAATGATACAGTACTTTTCAATGTAATCTTATCTCTAATTTCAAAATCAGAAAGCAGATATGTCTTAAAGAGATATGAAGTTTTTAAATGTAATAACATAAAAAAGCTGGACTGACTAAAATCTATTTTATTTTGAAACCTTTTTGATGATAATTGTGTGAACCATTTTATGCAATTTTAAAGAATCTAAATTTCTATATGTAAAACTGCATACATGAGGAAAAAATTCACTACTCTTATTTTGTTTATTTTTAAATTCATATCTATTCACCAATTCAGCAGCTATCTCCCCCTTTGAAAATAGTGATCTTAACAAAAGAAAATGAAGATTCCTATCCACCATATACTGTCCCTACATTCATGTCAGGATTTGACATTTTGGCAACCAATCAAACTAGGACCATGAACAGTGTCTTGTATGAGACACATCAACAATGATCATTTAATTTCAAGTCATCAGAAAAAGCAACCATACAGATGATGAAAATGGTCATGCTTATGCTTTCTAATTCAGTAAAAATGAAACCCTAGGATGTCCATCATTCTTGGTCAGTTAGCATGGCAGGTCAACAAAAGGTTGAAATTTAAATGCTTTCTACCAACGTGGTACTTACTGAACAAACCTAATGCTTATTCCAATACCATGAAGTTAATCTGTTTATATGTCCCCATACATGCAACTGTAAAAATATGAAGGTGAGGTGAAGGTTAAAGTGGCCGTAATTACCTGTCATAAACAGTCTACTGAACATGGACAAAAACTGGCTTTTTCTTTAATGGACAGAGATTAATAGGTGGAAAAAGAAATTTTCCTTAGTGAAAAGCTTCCACTGCACGAACCATACATCTTTGGTATCGTAATTTTTTTTTAAGGCAAATGTGGTGCACATTGTATGTTGTTTTACAGCACATTAATGCATGAAAATTATTTAGCGCTGAGGCAGTTAGAGTGAAGAGCTTTGCCCAGGGACACAAAATGCAATCTGACCTGGGATGCCAAACAAAACTAGGAATCGTAGTATGCATTTTACAGGATCCAGGCAGACCATCTGGAATGCATAACAATGTCATTAAAAGTAACAAACTTCCAAACAATCATATTACATCATCCCATGAAACTATAACCGACTGGTATACACTCAGTAATAATTTTGAGGGTCCAATAAGAATAAATGGTTTATCCATGCCTCCCACGTCAGAACATTGAATTCCTTCAATTTCCTGGGGACAAAACAAAAGTCACAAACATTACTTCTCATCAGAAATGGTATGCATATTTCTTTTCTCTTCAGCTCTGCTGCCAGTTTTCACATATTTGGCCTAGTTTAGTGACTTCTAACATTTTTTTTTATTTCTATATTAATTACCTGTTAAGAAAATACTTGCAAGGTATAGTTTTTAATTTTAAAATATCAACCTTAAACAAATTTAAAACAAGAAATCTATTATTTTTGTGAGAAACGGAAATCAGATGTGAGACAGTGAAATGGTCCCAAATTACATGCGAGATTTTTTATAAACATGTATGGTTGTGTTTCCACAGTAGAAATGGTTCTGGTCATGATGCCAGCAGAAGACTAACACCTCCCACACAAAAGACAACATATCAAAACTTATAAATGTATATGTTCTCTTTCAACAGGTAGTCTTCTGATACAGATTTTATGATGCATTTCAAGTATCCAATTTTGTGGTCCCTTAAGACAGGTAGTCTCTTTCAAGACAGATTTTAGCACAGATCTGACTTAGTGTAACCAGTTAATACATGGCACATATGGAACTGAAAATTTCTGTCATTTATATACAGTTGTAATTCATATAAAGTTTAATGAGAAAACAGAATTTAGATTTTACAAATGTTGCTGTCTTTTATTAACAGGTGTCCCTATGAAAGGTGTCCATTAAAACCAAATTTACCAATCACCTAAAAAATTCCTCCATCTGTCCCTGTACAATGATAAACACCAACATTTAACAAGGCTACTTTTGTAAAATAATGCATTATACAAAAAAAGCAACATACACACCTATGGACAAAATCTAAGCAAACATGTTGATTTAAATTACTGAAACATGTCTTTGTTCAACATTTTTGAATACTATTATAGACAACCATCCATCCAAACAAACAAACTCTACATTCTAAATATTACAAAAGCACATGCTGTACCATAGAATCGCAGAATGATACAAAGATGATGTCTGTATGTATGTATTAGAGTAGATGAACAAAAGCAGGAATATATGCTGGCATACGAAACACCTGTACTGTGTATTGATATGAGTCTGGATACACAGCCTACGATATGATCGATTATTGATACACATACCAATTTTGATCTATCAAAGGTCTGTCAGTGGTACAGTGGTGCCATTTTATGTGTTGACATCATGGTTGTATGCTGCGGCAAGAAGTAATATATAATACCACATCCAAGTTATGACAGTAACGTTTTATCCTGTCCTCTCTCTTTAAGCACGTTCACCTACAGTTCATTCATCTACTGTGTTTCTGTGTGTGCATCTGTCAGAGGGCTGATAAAAGCTACAAATTTTACAAATTTCCAATTAAAACAAAAGCTTGGTTTCTAAATGCATCAATCATACTATTTAGGAATATCTTACTTAAAACTGTTTATAAAAATGATAGTGAATTTAAAATTATGCTAATGAAAACTATAAATCTGTTCATAGACTTTATATGCCCCATTCACAGTGCCTTATAAGTAA
Source organism: Megalonaias nervosa (assembly GCA_016617855.1). Taxonomy (NCBI): domain Eukaryota; kingdom Metazoa; phylum Mollusca; class Bivalvia; order Unionida; family Unionidae; genus Megalonaias; species Megalonaias nervosa. The sequence goes on from JAECUM010000105.1 coordinate 181,817, forward strand.
CCTACATGCAAAACTTAAAACAAGATGGCAGACAGGCAGATGGACATACAAGGGTAGCAAAGTGAATTTAAAAATGATGTTAATAAAAAAAATATAATCTGTTCACAGACCATCTATGCCCCATTGCAGTACCTTAAAAGTAACCTACATGCAAAACTTAAAACTAGATGGCAGACAGACATAGGGACAGATAAGGGTAGCACTAAATGCTCTGCCACTGGTGTGGTAGGTATTAAAAATGATATAGAAAGCAAAGAAGTTAATGCATGCTTTGCACCAATTGGGTGTTTAAACATCAAGAGGTTAAAGGTCAAAGAGGAAAAAGAACTTGTTGAATTATGTGTGACTTTACCAGTCCTTTAAAGGATAAATCATGCACTTCACATATAAAAGATGATTCAAGTGTGTTTGTTCACAGTGGTTGATCACCTACCAAAATGTTTACCTCTGCCTTCAATAAACTCACCAGGAACCTATCCATTCAAAGACATTATATTTGGAATCATCAGAGTGCCATGAACTGATAAAAAAAATCCAGTTATAATTACAATGTCAGCCAAGCAGCCCTAGTTTACAATTTTTAAATGGCATTATTTGATTGTAATGAAAACTGATATGTTAGGTTTTCATGATATACTGTGTTTTCATGAAATAGTACTGTACTTGTTGATAACTGAGAACTATAAGAATTATACATACTGCCTGTACAGCTGCTTGGTAAAGAAGCAATGTCTGATATGAAACTGTATTATGATGCCTAACAACCAGTTAGAATCTCTTTTTTAGCATGCTATCATAATAGGTGACTATATACTGTAATTCATAAATTAGTAATGTGCCCATATGACATGTATGCCCTTACCTAAATGAGCCATGTGAAGGGCATAGTGGGATATACGTCATGCAACTGCACTTCAAGTTATTTTATGATAATCAAAAATTATACTGTATGACAAGATTCTTTAGGAACATATGCCTTTACTCCATTTTATATCAAAATGCCCTTCACAAACAATTATTACTTTCAACAATTTAACCAAGTCTCAACATTGATACCACCACAATTATCACCAGGTAAGTTGATGTGTGTCTATCTGTATAGACTAGTGCAGACAAAGAACATCACCCACCCAACCCCACCACAAAACTGAAAAACTAGAGCCACTGGTGATCGGCGCCATTGCAAAATTTTCTCAGATGGGCCTTAAACTTTGGAACTTTGCAGACACAAATGGGAATGTTCTTCAACAATAATAGGCCATAACTTTGACAAAATTATGATGTAAAACCCTGGCAAGAGTTCAACGAGTTATAACTCCTGGATCTCCTGATGCATAAGGAACAAAGTTGGAAAAATAGGCAAGGTTTCCACTGATTTATGATGAATATAATGTCACAATAAATAGAACGGTAAGTAGGCATGTAAAACAAAATTCATATGAGATATTATCAATATAAAGCAGCACAAAACATCTGGTTCAAATCCAGCAATGTTAGGTAAGTCATGTAGTTTTCGGATAACAAGCAATCCAAGCCATAACTCTTGTAAATGATGTCATGTAATGCTAGAAATAGAATCACTCCAAACTTCATCAATATAAATCTCCGTACCAAATCTAGATGAAACTCAACAATTCTTGTAAAGTTATGTTGAGAAACTAAAGGTACAAGATTAGGCAATCAGGGGCCACAACTCCTGCAAAAGATGTCATGGAATACTGGAGGTCAATTACTATAAAGGTATCATAAAAATAAAGCTGCATTCTAAATTTAGCAGAAATCAATCCTCAGTAAAGTTATACTGCTGAAACCAATGTTAGGAGGATGGGGAATCAGGGGTTATAACTCCAGTAAATGTTGTTTTACACGATGGAAGTAAACCTCTTTTAACGTCTCCAAAAGTAAGTTCTGCTGCAGTAAGTATGGCCTGAAGGTGAGAATCTCAGGTTGTAACTTGTCCAAATTGGAATTCAGTCAGTATAGCTTGGAGACGAGTATCTGGGAATATAACTCATCCAAATTACAATTCAGAAGGCTAAAAATCAAACTCCTTTGCTGTTTGTCAATACAAACCGCAGACCAAGTCTGGCTGAAAAGAAACTATTTGCAGTTAAGTTATATTGTAGAAACCAAACTGTAGATGGATAAACATTATTACTTTATGACTTCTCTAACTTTACTGGGCAGGGCTCTACCTAGCTTTTGGAATCCATCATTGTTGAAAAATTGTATAAAAAAAAATAATAATAATTATAAAACAAATACTGCAAAGCTGTTGATATCCAGATAAAACCAACAGGAACTTAGGGCAGTGAAAAGTATATATTTTACCTATGTCTGTCGCCCCATTTATCACTCCTGTCTGATCAAATGCATTTTAATTTCAAGTAATGAGTCTGTATTGTACAATGAATGACTAACTCCATTCAAATTCTTCTTGGAGAAAATGACACTTATTAATTTACCTGGCATCCATCAATACTGGTCCCTAATTGTTACTGCAAGTTTTCATTTCGTGAATGTCCTCAGAGGTGACCAAATACTTTAAATATAGCATGTCTAAATTTATCAATCAACAAAAGTGTTACAGGTGAAGCATGTTCCTCATCTAATATGTCCAATTATCTTCAATTATCCCACTCAAATCTGAACCAGGAACAAACAACAAAAGAAATGGTGACAATCAAAGAGTGAACACAATCATGTGAAGATGGATAAATCATTAGAAATCTCTACATTCATGCTTACTGTCCAGCTCACGAGTGGAGTGGAAAATGGACATAGAGCATTTGCTTCTCCTGTGCTGATGACACATAATTTTGTAGGTTTTCAGTTAACTCTTTACATTTGCATCTTTTTCGTAAATCCCTCGAATTGATTCTCAGTATACTTGGAATAAATCATTATGGAGCCATGACAATATATTCTGTGACACACCCATTTGTTACTCTGATATTTGGGTCAAGGTGTCACAGAAAATCTGCATTACTCTCTCATGAATGCTTTCATTTGCTATCAGCTCCAAAACCTTAACTGAATCTTGTTAAATCCAGAATGAATCATTATGAAATCAACACACAATTTATTATGTGACAGGTTTGCTCAACCTTTAACATAGGGGTCAAAGTCGCACATGTTTGGACAAAGGGTTCAAAGTCACACGTTTTAAAATTGGTATCAATGTCACACATGTTTTGACATAGGGGTCAATGTCACACACGTTTTGACATAAGGATCAAAGTCACACATGCTTTGACATAGGGGTCAGTCACACATGCTTTGAGATAGGGATCATCACACATGCTTTGACATATGGGTCAGTCACACATGCTTTGACAGAGGGGTCAGTCACACATGTTTTGACAGAGGGGTCAGTCACACATGCTTTGACATAGGGGTCAGTCACACATGCTTTAACATGGGGGTCAGTCACACATGCTTTGACACAAGGGTCTGTCACATGTTTTGACACAGGGGTCAGTCACACATGCTTTGACATAGGGGTCAGTCATATGTTTTGACATAGGGGTTAGTCACATGTTTTGACATAGGGGTCAGTCACTCATGCTTTGACACTGGGTCAGTCACATGTTTTGACATAGGGGTCAGTCACACATGCTTTGACATAGGGGTCAGTCACACATGTTTTGACATAGGGGTCAATCACACATGCTTTGACATAGGCGTCAGTCACACATGCTTTGACATAGGGGTCAGTCACACATGTTGCATGGCAATGCTTAGATGGTGGGCTTGAAGTGTAGACCCTCGTCTTCTTGTACGGACAGTTTTCACTACCCACATTCAACCAATGCATAATATGTAAGTATTTATTTTAGAAGACAATGATAATGCACACCCAACTGCAAACAGTACAGACCCAGCTCTACTGTTATGTACCATGCCTGTAGATCAGGGTCTTTGCTGCATGTTTGAATTTGTAAGTAGAACTATCTGCATAGACCCTGATATATTCAAACATTAAGTTATGGCAGATCTAGGTCTATACACTTTATAACATATATCCAAGCATATAAGTTGAGTCCAAAGCATAGATCCTGATCTGCAAATCACATAATGTCAGTAGATTTGGGTCTATGCAGCTTTCTGAGACTAATGAATAGAACAAACAACAAAGATCCTGATCTGCTAGCACAGTGCACAATAGTAAATCAGGGTCCAAGCTGAATGCAGTTAGGTCTGACGTGTACATTGCCATATACTCAACAATATACAATACTTCCACTTTTGACTGACCCATCTTTTAAAGTGTGATTATCAATAATAGCTCTTAAATTACAACGTTTATTCATATACATGCAAAGCATACATTTCCTCCTGAGTGCAATTTTCCCCCACTTAAAAATGGGCTATAATCACTCAAAATTCGGATGATAATGTATGGCCTTTACCAAAATAAAAAAGAATTCAATGAAGGGTTAAGTTTCAAATTTCACATAAAGGTTCAAATTTTTGCCATTTAAATACATGTATGAAGTCCTGACAAGTGAATTGCTATGGTTGAATGCTAATAATGGGCACCTTACAACTAAAATTCATAACCATATGTCCAGTGGATATTTACATCTTAAAGAAAACTGTGTACATTTAATTTTTTTATATTGATTCTTTTTTATAGAAATTCAATACATGAAATGTTGGAATGCCAGTTTTCTTTTCTTTCTGTTTATTTTTTCCTTATTTGGTTTTTAGGAATGTCGTTATGATGCCTTCGTCGGCATATTTAACCTGTTAATGGATATACCTTAGCAGACTCTTTTAATTGCCAGACCTTAATGATATGTCACCTGTAAAAACTATTTAAAAACACTCTAATATCTATATTTGTACAATTAAGTTTTCAAACATACCGTATATACTCGCGTATAAGCCCGTTGGCGTATAAGCCGACCCCCCCCCAACTTAATATGTTGTTGTTGTGTGTTGGATTTTTAACGTAGCTTCAACAATTTTTCAGTCATTTCGCTACGATGTCTGCAGTGTGGCAGTTTATAGTGATGTCTAGCACTGGGGCATCATGCTGCAGACATGTAGCATGACGTCCCACCCAGTCACATTATCCTGACACCAGGCCGACCAGTCCTAACACTAACCTCTTAATGCTGAGCGCCAAGCGAGGCAGCTGTTAGTACCATTTTTGTCAACTTAATAGGTATAAACACTTAAAAGTGCATGACCCGCGTATAACCCAACCCACAACTCCGAGACATCACAAGATGCACGCGGTAAGTTCTAAATGCATTTATTTAGGCAAACTTATATTAACAAAAAGTACATATATACTTATCTCCGGCTTGGCATGTATGAAATGGTATAAACTTGTTTGAAAAGTAATTTAGTTTTCTGTTTTCGTATTGTTTCTGTTTAATTTAGATTTGTGTATAATTTGATCGAACGATGACAGGAATTCAGCAATCGCGAGTTGCTTTAACACTACCTCTCCCCTTTGACTCAATTATTGTTTGTTTATGCATTATTACATTGGACATTTTATATCAGTGTACCAGTAATTACGTTTTTATTTTGCCTTAAAATCTAACTCAGTTACTCATTAAAATTTGATCTCTATATGACAACACAACGAACAACAAATACGGATTGTTTCAGTGCTCGCAATTAGGCTACTGAACGTATTTACGTAATAGATCCATTACATGTACATTGTAGGTTTGAACACGTGCTGAATGAAGCACATTCCGCTGAATGAAGTACATTCCTTGAAGTCGAATCATGGGCACCTCTGCACTAAACTTTAATAATATCTCCAAAATACAGTAATGACGTTTTAGAAATAATCCTTCGAAAATTATGCTAATACCGTAAAAACCGGGTTTTAGTTTGATTTGATGTAAGCAATCTTACACTATACCTGCCAACTCTCAGGCCGGGAGAGAAAAAAAAAAAAAAAAAACTCCCGAATTTTGAGGTCACTCCACTCCTACCTCCCGATATCACAATATCTCCCGATTTTTGCAGAGACCT
>JAECUM010000106.1:0-329359 GCA_016617855.1 Megalonaias nervosa
TAATAAACTTACTTAGGATAAAATTTATCTAGTGTTCTGACACAAGTCAGGTGTATCCATCGTATATTGAACACAGTGTGTTTGTTAGATTGCCAATATCTTATTTGTTTTCAGAGTTTACTATTACAGCCCATCTGCTGCATTTTATGGAATCATAAAATTGTTTGGTACCATGCTTTCTTTACTATGTGTGTAATCTAGTTAAATGGGCTGTGTACCACTAAAACAATTTTAAGGTACAGTACATAACGGACATGCTCATGGTCTGTCTGGTTGTATTTATATGGTTTATGTTTTTGTCAGAGGACAGCCAAGTACAAAAGCTTGGCATATCAGCCATAAATTAAACTGTGACTCATGCTTTCTTTAATGTAAATAATAATAAGAATGTAAATAATAATAATAATAATAATAAAAATAATAATGATGTAAATAATAATAATAATAATAATAATAATAATAATAATAAAATAATGATGTAAATAATAATAATAATAATAATAATAATAATAATAATAATAATAATGTAAATAATAATAATAATAATAATAATAATAATAATGTAAATAATAATAATAACAATGTAAATGATAATAATAATAATAATAATAATAATAATAATAATAATAATAATAATAATGAGGACTTTGTATAGCGCCTAATCTTTAGAAGCTCTAAGCGCTTTACAACATTAGACAAACATATATAATAATATTACAAACAACAAACACCATGAAATTAGAAAACAGAAAACATGCTGAAAATATTTCAGGTAAGGAAACATTATTAATCATGCAAAAAGATGAGAAGCAAGTCTTAAAAATATACATACAGGACTGGGGAATTTGAGAAGCTGAATTGTAATGCATAATGCATCAAATTAAGAAAAGTAAGTTTGGGTTCACAAGTTAACGATCAATCTTTTCTTACAGTTGTCAAATTATTTGGTATGCTTGTTGAATAAAATACACCTCTTCCTCAACAACTTATGAACCAACTTATAACGTGTGGTCAGGAGTGGATCCCATTGTTTTTTCTTGAAAATACCAAAAGAATTAGCCCTTATTTGCTGAAAATGAGAAGAATCAAAATTGGCAAATAAAACTATAAGACTTTCATTTTATTGTCAAAATTGGCAGTTAGTGCCTGGAAATTTGAACCAGCTTCATGAAATTTACAGATTTTAATAAGTCTTTTATTTTGTTAAATTGCCTATGTAAAAAAAAATTCTCTGCACTGTAAATAATTTCAACAATATTTCAGTCCATGAAAAATCTGTAATGCCTACAGGTATCAGCAATTTAATAAATAAATACCAATTAAATAAGTTTTGTCAAGTGAAATTTGTATTTAAGTTCTATCTTTTAATTTGGTTTCAGGCAATCATCACAAATGCGATATGTCTTTTGTATTCAAACACAGAAAATATCAATCTGCTAACAGAGCTTTGACTGTGAGTGTTATATGAGAACCACATTAAGTGCCAACTGTGTTTTCATCTTCGATTTGTGGAAATGTTTGTTGTATTGTTATGATGAATTAAACATAGTCCCACTTTAAATTATTACATTTATTACAACTTTTATATCAAATTGAATCAATGGAGCAGAATAGAAAAAAAGATACAAAGCATGAAAATCCTACACCTGTTAGGGCTTGTGGTCATTGGTAGTATACTATCAGATCAGCTTATTTCAATTGACCAATCGAACACCATTATAAATATTATGGTAACAGTATTAATGTATCTAATATTAGTTAGTGGTTTATCCCACTAATTTTCAAATGTGATCAAGGAGCAAGGAAAGCAAGCACAAGGAATACTTGGTGCATGTAAAGCTTTGTTTCAATTTGGAGAAGCGAGTTCCAAAGTTTGTAGTGAACTTAAAATTCACATTTTGGCCTTCAGAGGTTTGCTCAAGGATGAGCAGAAAATTTCACTATTACTCAAAATGAAACGGCGGCACAAGTCTTTATACTAATTGAACAATAAAAAAGAAAATTGAGTTTCAGATTGAGGGCTGTTGTTTCACAAATTATATGTTCCTTGTTTCTGAAAAAAGGAAATCTTGTTTTGTCGTGAGTCAACAACAAAACTCAAATGTATCTACATTTACAAGCAAAAGGCAGTGGCATATTACACAGTGTTTCAGAACCGCACATGTATGTTGAAACTGCCATGAGTAATATTTTTGTTAAGATCTTTCAAAGGCTAACTTAAAAATAGAGGTAATTTAGAGATTAAATGTGACCAACTTTGTTAGAAAAATCATTTTATTGACAGTTATTCCAAACACGATTTTAAACTGAGTATCAAACCATTAAATGTAGAACCCCTCCAACTCCCCAATCATTTTCTTGTTGTCAATATCCAGCCAGGATGCAATTGGTTTTTGATTTTTGATGTAGCTTTAACAATTTGAGTCATATTGCTATGATGTCTGCAGTGTGGCAGTTTATAGTGATGTCTAGCATTGGGGAAAATTCTGCCAATATGTTTTAAGGAATTTACATGTGTTACCATTTTCTTTTTTATGTTCCTGTTACGAAATTTGACACTTTTACTGTTATATTTTATTTGGAAGGGTTTTTCTTCCTAAAGTTTAGTGCAGTTTTTTTTTGTTGTTGACAATATTTTATCTTTATTTTTGGTTGGTACTATGGAGTCACTGTTGTGCAGGGGTGCCAAAAAATGCTGCTAGATACATACATACTTACACCACTACTGAAATCAATATACAGTTTATATACAGTTACATGTATGCAAAAGAGTCCTCACTCCTGAATCATCCTCCCAGTGGGTATGGATCTTACTACTTAATGTTGTTAACATGTCGAGAACACCTCCAGTTTTGTCCCTAAGTTTGTAATTTCTGTCTTAAACACTGTCTGATGCAATGAGTGGCATAATGAACACATGCATGGACAGGATCACCTAATCCCCACCTTTTCTTTCATGGGGATGAAAATAATACAATTATTGGTCAGACGAATAGATGCATTTTGCACAAATATACAGGATACCGACTAGCCGAATTAGCTTCCTTCCAATGTGGTTTATACTCTAACTTGCAAAATATATTGAATGTCCAGACTAATTGTGTAGTTTGACATTCAGGGATATGATTGATTGGACAGTTTCCAACAGGTTATAAATTCAAGAAGATATACTGGCCAGTCAATAACCTGCCAAAGACAGAAATAGTCTGGCAGTATATTTAAAGAAGAATTCCATATTTGCTGGCCTATAAGTCAATACTTTTGGACCAGAAAATCTGGCCTTCATCTTTTATTACAAATTGACTTATATATGGATCATGTCATTCAAATCGCTTTATTGTACGTCTTGTTAATTTTAATTTTGACTCCTTAGTAGAGTGGCACAACAATAGTTGTATTTCAGATTGACTCCTTAGTAGAGTGGCACAACAATAGTTGTATTTGAGACTGACTCCTTAGTAGAGTGGCACAACAGTAGTTGTATTTGAGACTGACTCATTAGTATTGTGGCACAACAGTAGTTGTATTTGAGACTGACCCATTAGTATTGTGGCACAATAGTAGTTGTATTTGAGATTGACTCCTTAGTAGAGTGGCACAACAATAGTTGTATTTGAGATTGACTCCTTAGTAGAGTGGCACAACAATAGTTGTATTTGAGATTGACTCCTTAGTAGAGTGGCACAACAGTAGTTGTATTTGAGACTGACTCATTAGTATTGTGGCACAACAGTAGTTGTATTTGAGACGGACTCATTAGTAGAGTGGCACAACAGTAATTGTATTTGAGACTGACTCATTCGTAGGGTGGCACAACAGTAATTGTATTTGAGACTGACTCATTAGTAGAGTGGCACAACAGTAGTTGTATTTGAGACTGACTCATGAGTAGAATGGCACAACAGTAGTTGTATTTGAGACTGACTCATTCGTAGAGTGGCACAACAGTAGTTGTATTTGAGACTGACTCATTCGTAGGGTGGCACAACAGTAGTTTTATTTGAGACTGACTCATTAGTAGAGTGGCACAACAGTAGTTTTATTTGAGACTGACTCATTAGTAGAGTGGCACAACAGTAGTTGTATTTGAGACAGACTCGGTAGACTGACACAACATGGAAGTATTTGAAACATAAATCATGAGTAGAGTGAAAAAATAGTAGTATTTGAGACAATCATTAATAGAGTGGAGTGGCAGAACCCTAGTATTTGAGACATAATCACTAGCAGAGTGACAAAATAATAGTAGTTTTAGATACCATATTGTTAGTAGAGTGGCAAAATATAGTTGTATTTGATACCAAATTATTAGAAGAATACTGAAACATAGTAGTATTCCAGACAGACTTATTGGTGGATTGGCAAAACATGATAGTGTTTAATACAGTAATTAGTAGAGTGACTAAACAGTAGTTATTCTTGAGACAGACTCATCAATAGAATGGCAACATCATTAGTATTGAGACATAAAATTGCTACTATAGTCACAAAACAATAATATTTAAGACACAGAATCATTAATGGAGAAGACAAAACATAGTAGTATTTGTGAAATCATGTCATTAGTAGAGTGGCAAAACTACTTTTTGAGACACAGAATCACTAATAGAGTGGCAAAACATTATATTTGATACCAAATCATTAGTAGAGTGGCAAAACATTCAAGTATTTGAGAGATATAATCATTACTGGAGTGACAAATCAAAGTAGTATTTGATAAATCATGTCATTAGTAGAGTGGCAGAACAGTAGTAATTTATACATACTATTAGTAAAGTGGCAAAACAGTAGTAATTTATACATACTATTAGTAGAGTGGCAGAACAGTAGAGTGGCAGAACAGTAGTAATTTACACATACTATTAGTAGAGTGGCAAAATAGTAGTAATTTATACATACTATTAGTAGAGTGGCAATAGAATAGAGTGGCAAAGCAGCAGTAATTTATACATACTATTAGCAGAGTGGCAAAATAGTAGATTGGCAAAACAGTAGTAATTTATACCTACTATTAGTACAGTGGCAAAACTGTAGTAACTTATACATACTATTAGTAGAGTGGCAAAACAGTAGTAATTTATACATACTATTAGTAGAGTGGCAGAACAATAGTAATTTATATGTACTATTAGTAAAGTGACAAAACCGTAGTAATTTATACATACTATTAGTAAAGTGGCAAAACAGTAGTAATTTATATATACAATTAGTAGAGTGGCAAAACAGTAGTAATTTATATGTACTATTAGTAAAGTGGCAGAACAGTAGTAATTTATACATACTATTAGTAGAGTGGCAAAACAGTAGAGTGGCAAAACAGTAGTAATTTATACCTACTATTAGTAGAGTGGCAAAACAGTAGTAATTTATACATACTATTAGTAAAGTGGCAAAACAGTAGTAATTTATACATGCTATTAGTAAAGTGGCAAAACAGTAGTAATTTATATATGCTATTAGTAAAGTGGTAAAACAGTAGTAATTTATATGTACTATTAGTAGTGGCTAACAGTTGTAATTTATACATAGTAGTATTTGATAAATGATGGCATTAGTAGAGTGGCAGAACAGTAGTAATTTATATGTACTATTAGTAAAGTGGCAGAACAGAAGTATTTTATACATACTATTAATAAAGTGGCAGCACAGTAGCAGTTTATATGTATTATTAGTAGAGAGGCAGAACAGTAGTAATTTATACATACTGTTTGTAGCGTGGCAGAACAGTAGTAATTTATACGTACTATTAGTAGAGTGGCAAAACAGTAGTAATTTATACATACTATTAGTAGAGTGGCAAAACAATAGTAATTTATACGTACTATTAGTAGAGTGGCAAAACAGTAGTAATTTATACATACTATTAGTAGAGTGGCAAAACAGTAGTAATTTATACATACTATTAGTAAAGTGGCAAAACAGTAGTAATTTATACATACTATGTACTATTAGTAAAGTGGCAGAACAGTAGTAATTTATACATACTATTAGTAAAGTGGCAGAACAGTAGGAATTTATGTGTACTATTAGTAAAGTGGCAAAACAGTAGTAATTTATACATACTATTAGTAAAGTGGCAGAACAGTAGCAATTTATGTGTACTATTAGTAAAGTGGCAAAATAGTAGTAATTTATACATACTTTTAGTAAAGTGGCAAAACAGTAGTAATTTATACATACTATTAGTAGAGTGGCAGAACAGTAGTAATTTATACATACTTTTAGTAGAGTGGCAAAACAGTAGTACTTTATACATACTATTAGTAAAGTGGCAAAATAGTAGTAATTTATACATACTATTAGTAAAGTGGCAGAACAGTAGCAATTTATGTGTACTATTAGTAAAGTGGCAAAATAGTAGTAATTTATACATACTTTTAGTAAAGTGGCAAAACAGTACTAATTTATACATACTATTAGTAGAGTGGCAGAACAGAAGTAATTTATACATACTATTAGTAGAGTGGCAAAGCAGTAGTACTTTATACATACTATTAGTAGAGTGGCAGAACAGTAGCAATTTATGTGTACTATTAGTAAAGTGGCAGAACAGTAGTAAATTATCCATACTATTATTAGAGTGGCAGAACAGTAGTAATTTATACGTACTATTAGTAAAGTGGTAGAACAGTAGTAAATTATACATATTATTAGTAGAGTGGCAGAACAGTAGTACTTTATACGTACTATTAGTAAAGTGGCAGAACAGTAGTAATTTATACATACTATGTACTATTAGTAAAGTGGCAAAATAGTATTAATTTATACATACTTTTAGTAAAGTGGCAAAACAGTAGTAAATTATACATACTATTAGTAGAGTGGCAGAACAGTAGTAATTTATACATACTATTAGTAAAGTGGCAGAACAGTAGTAATTTATGCATACTATGTACTATTAGTAAAGTGGAAAAATAGTAATAATTTATATATACTTTTAGTAAAGTGGCAAAACAGTAGTAATTTATGCATACTATTAGTAGTGTGGCAGAACAGTAGTAATTTATACATACTATGTACTATTAGTAAAGTGGCAGAACAGTAGTAATTGATACAGACAATTAGAAAAGTGGCAGAACAGTAGTAATTTATACATACTATTAGTAAAGTGGCAGAGCAGTAGTAATTTATACATAGTATGTATTATTAGTAAAGTGGCAGAATAGTAGTAATTTATACATACTATTAGTAAAGTGGCAAAACAGTAGTAATTTATACGTACTATTAGTAGAGTGGCAGAACAGTAGTAATTTATATGTACTATTAGTAGAGTGGCAAAACAGTAGTAATTTATACGTACTATTAGTAGAGTGGCAGAACAGTAGTAACTTATACGTACTATTAGTAGAGTGGCAGAACAGTAGTAATTTATACGTACTATTAGTAGTGGCAGAACAGTAGTAATTTATACGTACTATTAGTAAGTGGCAGAACAGTAGCAATTTATACGTACTATTAGTAAAGTGGCAGAACAGTAGTAATTTATACATGCTATGTACTATTAGTAAAGTGGCAAAATGGTAGTAATTTATACATACTTTTAGTAAAGTGGCAAAACAGTAGTAATTTATACATACTATTAGTAGAGTGGCAAAACAGTAGTAATTTATGCATACTATTAGTAAAGTGGCAGGACAGTAGTAATTTATACATACTATTAGTAAAGTGGCAGAGCAGTAGTAATTTATACATACTATGTACTGTTAGTAAAGTGGCAGAACAGTAGGAATTTGTACATACTATTAATTGAGTGGCAGAATAGTAGTAATTTATACATACTATTAGTAAAGTGGCAAAACAGTAGTAATTTATACATACTATTAGTAGAGTGGCAGAACAGTGTGTGTGTGTGTAATATTTAGATTTTTGACGTAGCTTTAACAATTTTTCAGTCATATCGCTACGATGTCTGCAGTGTGACAGTTTATAGTGATATCTAGCACTGAGGCATCATGCCGCAGACATGTGGCATGATGTCCCACCCAGTCACATTATCCTGACACCAGGCAGACCAGTCCTAACACTAACCTCTTAATGCTGAGCGCCAAGCGAGGCAGCTGTTAGTACCATTTTTATAAGTCTTTGATATGACTCGGCCGGGGTTCGAATGTGGCAGAACAGTAGTAATTTATACATACTGTTAGTAAAGTGGCAGAACAGTAGTAATTTATACATACTATGTACTATTAGTAAAGTGGCAGAACGGTAGTCATTTATACATACTATTAGTAGAGTGGCAAAACACTAGTAATTTATGCATACTGTTAGTTGCGTGGCAGAACAGTAGTAATTTATATGTACTATTAGCAGAGTGGCAAAACAGTAGTAATTTATATGTACTATTAGTAGAGTGGCAAAACAGTAGTAATTTATACGTACTATTACTAGAGTGGCAAAACAGTAGTAATTTATACGTACTATTAGTAGAGTGGCAGAACAGTAGTAATTTATACGTACTATTACTAGAGTGGCAAAACAGTAGTAATTTATACGTACTATTAGTAGAGTGGCAGAACAGTAGTAATTTATACATACTATTAGTAAAGTGGCAAAACAGTAGTAAATTATACATGCTATTAGTAGAGTGGCAGAACAGTAGTAATTTATATGTACTATTAGTAAAGTGGCAGAACAGTAGTAATTTATACATACTATGTACTATTAGTAAAGTGGCAAAATAGTAGTAATTTAGACATACTTTTAGTAAAGTGGCAAAACAGTAGTAATTTATACATACTATTAATAGAGTGGCAGAACAGTAGTAATTTATACATAATATTAGTAGAGTGGGAAAACAGTAGTAATTTATATATACTATTAGTAGAGTGACAAAACAGTAGTAATTTATACATACTATTAGCAGAGTGGCAAAAGAGTAGATTGACAGAACAGTAATAATTTATACATACTGTTAGTAGAGTGGCATAACAGTAGTAAATTATACATACTATTAGCAGAGGGGCAAAACAGTAGAGGGGCAGAACAGTAGTAATTTATACGTACTATTAGTAGAGTGGCAGAACAGTAGTAATTTATACGTACTATTAGAGTGGCAGAATAATAGTAATTTATACACACTATTAGTAAAGTGGCAGAATAGTAGTAATTTATACATAGTAGTATTTGATAAATCATGGCATTAGTAGAGTGGCAAAGCAGTAATAATTTATATCTACTATTGGTAGAGTGGCAGAACAGTAGTAATTTATGCATACTATTAGCAGAGTGGCAAAACAGTAGTAATTTATACATAGTATTAGTAAGAGTGGCAAAACGGTAGTAATTTGTACGTACTATTAGCAGAGTGGCAAAACGGTAGAGTGGCAGAAGAGCAATAATTTATACAAACTATTAGTAGAGTGGCAGAACAGTAGTAATTTATACATACTATTAGTAGAGTGGCAGAACAGTGGTAATTTATACATAATGTTAGTAGAGTGGCAGAACAGTGGTAATTTATACATAATGTTAGTAGAGTGGCAGAACAGTAATAATTTATACAAACTATTAGTAGAGTGTGGCAGAACAGTAGTAAGTTATACATACTATTAGCAGAGTGGCAAAACAGTAGAGTGGCAAAACAGTAGTAATTTATACATACTATTAGTAGTGTGGCAGAACAGTAGTAATTTATACATACTATTAGTAGAGTGGCAGGACAGTAATACTTTATACACACTATTAGTAGAGTGGCAAAACAGTGGTAATTTATATATACTATCAGTAGAGTGGCAAAACAGTAGTAATTTATACATACTATTAGCAGAGTGGCAAAACAGTAGATTGGCAGAACAGTAATAATTTATACATACAGTTAGTAGAGTGGCATAACAGTAGATTGCAGAACAGTAGTAATTTATACATGCTATTAGTAGAGTGGCAGAACAGTAGAGTGGCAGAACAGTAGTAATTTATACATACTATTAGTAGAGTGGCAGAACAGTAGTAATTTATACATACTATTAGTAGAGTGGGAGAACAGTAATAATTTATACATACTATTAGTAGAGTGGCATAACAGTAGAGTGGCAGAACAGTAGTAATTTATACATGCTATTAGTAGAGTGGCATAACAGTAGAGTGGCAGAACAGTAGTAATTTATACATGCTATTAGTAGAGTGGCAGAACAGTAGAGTGGCAGAACAGTAGTAATTTATACATACTATTAGTTGAGTGGCAGAACAGTAGTAATTTATACATACTATTAGTAGAGTGGGAGAACAGTAGTAATTTTACATACTATTAGTAGAGTGGCAGAAGAGTAATAATTTGTACACACTATTAGTAGAGTGGCAGAACAATAGTAATTTATACGTAGTATTAGTAGAGTGGCAGAACAGTAGTAATTTATACATAGTATTAGTAGAGTGGCAGAACAGTAGTAATTTACACATAATGTTAGTAGAGTGGCAAAACAGCAGTAATTTATATATACTATTAGTAGAGTAGCAGAACAGTAGTAATTTATATGTACTGTTAGTAGAGAGGCAGAACAGTAGTAATTTATATGTACTATTAGTAGAGTGGCAGAACAGTAATTTATACTTACTATTAGTAGAGTGGCGAAACAGTAGTAATTTATACATACTATTAGTAGAGTGGCAGAACAGTAGTAATTTATGCATACTATTAGTAGAGTGGCAGAACAGTAGTAATTTATATATACTATTAGTAGAGTGGCAGAACAGTAGTAATTTATACGTAGTATTAGTAGAGTGGCAGAACAGTAGTAATTTTACATACTATTAGTAGAGTGGCAGAACAGTAGTAATTTATACATACTATTAGTAAAGAGGCAGAACAGAAGTAATTTATACATGCTGTTAGTAGAGTGGCTAAACAGAAGTAATTTATACATACTATTAGTAAAGTGGCAGAACGGTAGTAATTTATACACTATTAGTAGAGTGGCTAAACAGAAGTAATTTATGCATAGTATTAGTAGAGTGGCAAAACAGTAGTGATTTATACATACTATTAGCAGAGTGGCAAAACAGTAGAGTGGCAAAACAGTAGAAACAGTAGAGTGGCAAAACAGTAGAGTTGCAAAACTAATAATTTATACATACTGTTAGTAGAGTGTCAGAACAGTTGTTGTATTTGAGAATGAATCATTAACAGAGTGGCACAACAGTAGTTGTATTTGAGACTGACTCATTAGTAGAGTGGCACAACAGTAGCTGTATTTGAGAATGAATCATTAATAGAGTGGGACAACAGTAGTTGTATTCGAGACTGACTTATTGGTAGAGTTGCAAAACAGTAGTTGTATTTGAGAATGAATTGTTAATAGAGTTGCACAACAGTAGCTGTATTTGAGACTGACTCATTAGTAGAGGGCAAAACAGTAGTTGTATTTGAGACTGACTCATTAGCAGAGTGGCAAAACAGTAAAGTGGCAAAACTAATAATTTATACATACTGTTAGTAGAGTGTCAGAACAGTTGTTGCATTTGAGAATGAATCATTAATAGAGTGGCACAACAGTAGTTGTATTTGAGACTGACTCATTAGTAGAGTGGCACAACAGTAGTTGTATTTGAGAATGAATCATTAATAGAGTGGGACAAAAGTAGTTGTATTCAAGACTGACTTATTAGTAGAGTGGCAAAACAATAGGTGTATTTGAGAATGAATCATTAATAGAGTGGTAAAACAGTTGTAATCTTATACATGCTATTAGCAGAGAGGCAAAATAGTATTTGAGATATAATGATAAGTAGAGGTGCGTGGTATTACCAGTATACCAGTTGACTGCAGTATTGTTTCCGGTGATACTTACCACAGGACTTTTTTAATGTACTGGTACATCGGTAGTTTCTGTCTGTAAGAAATCTATGGAAATTCCTGAGGAATCTTGTTACAACTTCAATGATATGAACATTGTGCTTTCATTATTCATTGCAAAATAGTTTAACAGATAACTTTCTTTTTTATAAAATGGTTGTATCTGTCACAAATTAATTATGGTGAATATTACAAATATAAGTTTATTATGTAGCCTGTAATCTTATGTGACTGATCTAGCATGCAATACAGGTATTCAGCTGGTAATTCTGTATTACACACCTAATTATTTCCATATTGCATATCCAGCCTGGAACAAATTTTACAACTTGAAATATTGAACACTAGTCCACTTATAAAATATCTGGATTGATTTATTGCTATACATTTTAAATTATTCAAACAAGCCTACACATGTTTGTAATTTTAAGAAATGCAGTCATGAAAATTGTTCCTTTTGCTGCTGGGGATAATGGAAGAGTACTGTATACAGTGAAGGGCAGTTTTTGTGCATTTCATGGTATAGGTTGAAAAATTAGAGTTGAGGTGGACAACAATGTATTGGAAAATGTTTGGCAGTGAAGTCTCAGTTGAAGCTGGTGTGCAAAGTGACATCAAAGGAGAGAGAGAGAGAGAGAGAGAGAGAGAGAGAGAGAGAGAGAGACTGGGGGAGTAATGTCAGAACTCAAGCCATGGTTAGAAATGCTCCATGTTTGGAGAAAACTTTACCCCATGTTTAATTTCCAAGAGATAACAGTGTTAATCATTTAAAATAAACTTGGCGAAAATCCATTTCAGCTTCAGAGTTTGAAAATTGTGGTCTACGGAATCATGTTTTTAAGGAGCAAGTTTAAGCGGAGGGACTTAGGATTTGCCTATTAAAATTACAGAGGAATCAGATTTTTTAGGAAATTTGAGGATAACACTGACAAACACTTGCAGCATAAAGGTAGGGGTATTACAGAGAGCAGCAGCTGTTTTGAATATGATGCCAAGTTAGAAAAATTACATTTTGTTACAAAATTGTTTGTTGAGACTTTTTCATTTTTGGGAGCCATATTAGGAATTGTGTGTTTGTTTACATTTTAAATTCTTGCTACTGTTCAAGTAGAAGATAAAGAGAAAAAAACAGAACAATATTGTTTAGAACTTCTTGTTAAAAACTATCCAGATGAGTCTTAAAAGTCAAGTGCACTTGTTAGAAAGAGACTGAATCTTTGTTTTGTTAAAATATGTTTAAATTATCACCTTCAAGTTGAATTAATAAGTAGAGAGTATGAAAGTACTATAAAATAATGAGCTTTCTGTATAAAACTGGATGTATGTAAGTAGCCTACTGTTAGGTTGTGAAATTTGCCCTGAATTTGGCTAAGAAGTTGAGTGTGTATTCAGTAAGTATGTTGTTGTTGTTGTTGTAGGGTTTAATGCCATTTTTCAGCATAAGATAGGCTATACATGGCAGCCAGTATAAATGGTGGAGGAAGAACCCGGGAAACCCCGGAAAGAACCACTGACCCACAAGAAGCTACTGGCAAGCTTTCTCGCGTACCCACATTGTCCAAACCCGACAGTGAGCACTTTAGACCACTCGGACACTTTGGGCCCCAATAAGTATGTTGTATATAAAAGGGTCACTTGTCCGAAATCTATGTTCCATTTGAGAAGTAAGTTCAAATCCACTTGCCTTAGGCATGACTGCAGTCGAAATCAAATTGTGTATTTGATTTTTAAAAAAAATTTCAGAGCTAAAGTGTAAATTACCATCTCTCCAATGCAGACTGATTGATGACACAACTGCACAGATTATATCTAGGCCTGGTCCTGGTTATGAATGTCACATAGGGATTTTTCAGAGGGTTGTACAACATCTTTCATAAAGCACCAAATGCCTAATTCATATTTGTAAAAGTACACATTATTAAAATTGAAAAGAATCACAGTGTGACTAAAAAGGGGATATGCAGTTAATACAAAACCACGTGTTTTGTTCCGAGTTGGGGAAGGAACTCATTTGATATGGTGTAGGAACATATGGCCTCGACATTCCTACCCACATCAAACTTGTTCGTTCTGCCCACTCAGAACAAAACACGTGTAGCTTTAAGTATTTATTTATGATCCTTTAATTACTTGTTTCACATGTGCCACGTACACCAACATGGTGGCCAAATGGAATATTATGAAACATCAGCCAAATACAACTTTCAGAAAATTTAAGATTTGAAAAAAGAACAAAAAAACCACATATCATGTCTTGGTTATTTATTTGTATGTGTGAATGTGTTAAGTATATGTATTCTTTTGTAAGGCTGTGAATCATCCTACAGTTTTCATAAATGCACTTGTTTCCTGTCTGAACTTCACATAATTTTCTCCCGACCACTAAATATTTTCTTGTTTGTTGAGTGTGTTTTATGTTTACTGTTTTCTCCCTATTATACCAATAGCTTGCCAAGTAAATTCTTTACTTCAGTATTAACCCATTTGATTTTTATCAATATGCTTTCTAATGTCAGCATGATGTCTTTAACAGTATCAACTATTGTGTAAGACTAACCATCCCACTTTAGTTACAGCTTTTAGATTGCAACATATACAAAAGTTACTATACACATAGCAAATTCTTCTACTATAAGGTGCTGACCATTTAAGTTTTGGGGTGGGGTGGGACAGTGATTTTCTTTTGAGCTGAAATATTTTCTTTCCTTTTATCTCAAGACAATATTGTTTCCAAATAATATCATGGATATAATATGGTGTTAATTAATTTTCCAGCTATTGACAGATAGAAATTATACAAATAAGTGTCCTGCCTCTGCCCCAAAACATCGAATTGTTGTGGTATACCGTGGTACATATCACCATATGTTCAGAAATACTGCGGTACAAAACTTTTTGTGGTACCCAGCTCTAATCATTAGTAAAGTGGCAAAAGATAGTAGTATGTGACATAGAATCATTAATAGAATGTTTAAACATAGTATTTGCAACAAAATCACTTGCAGAGTGGCATGATGGTATTCGAGACAGTGTAGTAAAACAGTAGGCAAAGCAGAAGAAATTTGATACATAGAATCATTAGTTCAATACCAAAACAGTAATATTTGAGACTAAATCATTAGAAGAATGGCAAAACATAGAATCATTGAGTTGTAGAATAACTAGTAAAGTGGCAAAACAGTAGTATGGGTCATTTAACAGTAGTAATGGGTCATATAACAGTAGTATGGGTCATGTAACCACTGGTAGAGTGGCAGAACATTGTCATATCTGGTATAGAATCACTAGTAGAGTGGCAAAACAGTAGTATGAGGCATAGAATCACTAGAAGATTGGCAAAACGATAGTATGAGAAATAGAATCACTAGTTGAGTGGTAAAACATACTAGTATGAAGCATAGAATCACTAGTAGAGTGGCAAAACAGTACTATGAATCATATAATGATTAGGAGAGTGCAAAACATTGTTGTTTTTGGGACAGAATTACTAGTAGTGTGGAATAACAGTTGTATTTGAAACAGAATCATTAGTAGTAGTAAAACAGTAGTATCTGAGACATAGTCTTTAGAGGAGTGGAAAAATATATTAGAATCATCAGTGGAGTGGAATTAAATAGTAATATAAGATTCCTTAGTAAGAGTGGCAGAACAGTTGTACTTCAGGCAAAATGTAGTAGCATGTGATATAAAATAACTAGTAGAGTGGCAAAACAGTAGCATTTGAGACAGAGACTCATTAGTAGAGGGGCAACACAATAGTATATTTGAGACAAATAGTAGTATTGGAGACATAAAATCATTATCTGTGGCAAAACGATAATATTTGAGATGCAGAATTACATGTATTAGTACAGCAGCAAAGCACCGTATTTGAAACATAGAATCAATAATAGAGTGGCTATTGTAGTATTTGAAATATAGAATCACCTAGTAAAGTGGCAGAACAGTAGAATTTGAAACAATCATCAGTTGTGGCAAAAAATGGTATTTGATGCAGAATTACTATTAGAGCAAAAAAACATTATGTTTGAGAAATAGAATCATTAGTACAGTGGCAAGACATAGTAGAATTTGTGACATGGGATCATTATTAGAGTTGCACAACATAGTAGACAGAATCATTTGTAGATTGGCAAACAGTAGAATTTGAGATAGAATCAGTAATAGAGTGGCAAAACAGTAATATTTGAGACATGTAATCATTATTTGTGGCAAAACAATAATATTTGAGATACAGAATTATTAGTAAAAGCAGCTGGACATCGTATCTGAGGCATAGAATCATTAGTAGAGTGGCAAAACAGTAGTATTTGAGACCAAATCATTAGTAGAATGGCAAGACATACTAGCATTTGAGACACAAGATCATTAGTAGCATTGCAAAACACAGTACACAGAATTATTAGTAGAGTGGCAAAACAGTAGAATCTTTTAGACATCATCATTAGTAGGGTGGCAAAACTGTAGTATTTGAGACAGAATTATTAGCAGAGTTGCAGAACTGTATTTAAGGCACAGAATCACTGAAGTGTGCTCCCATATGATAATATGTTTATAATGAGTCCTAAAAGTGACCATTATTACAGGTGAGGTAGCATTACCATGTGTATTTGCTTATAAGACAATTCCAACTACAAACTACATAGACCCAGATCTGCCGGTACCTAATGCACTGGCAGTTCTGGGTCTGTGCAGTTTGTTAGGAGTAATTAATAGAACAAACAGCATAGACCCTGCTCTGCAGGTATTTTATGCTACAGCAGATCAGAATCTTTGTTGTTTGCAGTTTGTGCTGACTTATAACTGAGTATATATGGTATATTGAAACTTGTACCAACAAATCTGAATCATAACGAGACATTATAAAGAACAAAAATATGTTATCTGTGATGGGAAACTTCATCATGATTGGTTTTTGAAGAGCTACATTATAATTGGTTTTTAAAGTGCTTAGAGCTATAATTAAGTGAAATAAATTAAGTTGCAATAATAAAATAAAATTCTATCAACTGAATGTGATGTACCACACCAGCATTATAAAGGGGGCAGCAGTATAGTGAGTAGCTTTATAGTGAGGTATGACCTTTGTTTAGCTTCTGATCAGATTTGTACTGTTGTACTTTGACATTTGTATATTCAATTTGATACAAGTACAGGCATTATCAGAAATGAGGGATTGTATTGATTCCAACCCTCATAGTTATTTCTTTTATGATCCATTTAGTTAATGGAGAGTTGCCCATGAGTTTCTAGCAATAATTATAGTAAAATATAATGGGCTTTGAAATGTGATGTTGTTATTCTAGTACATGGCAAAAGATGTTACATGCCCTGAAATGTGGTGTCTTTATTTTAGCACATGGCAAATAAGATTTTACATACCCTGAAATATGGTGTCTTTATTTTAGTACATGGCAAATAAGATGTTACATACCCTGAAATGTGGTGTCTTTATTTTAGTACATGGCAAATAAATGTCAATGGTCTTGAAAAGTGAAGTCTTTGTTCCTGTACATGACAAGTAGATGTCACTGGCCTTGAAATGTGGTAGCTTTATTCTAGCACATGGCAAACGGATGTCACTGGCCTTGCATATGTCTGTTTATCTGGCACACAGTCTTTTAAGTCCAACTAGATCTGCAGTTTTGGAAGGATTACCTTGAAACTTTGCAGATATTGTGGTCATCACCCAATGATGTTTATATTGACAAATGACATTACTTTTGGAAGTTTGATAAGAGTTATTGGCTTATTGCCCTTTTGACATTTAACTGGACACTATAGACCTTTTTGTATTCTCATTTGATTGCTGTGAAACTTGGTAAATGTTAAGATCATCATCGGGAGATGTGCATATTTACAAATCCCTTTGCTCCAACAGTTTAGTTAGAGTTATTGCCCTTTCTGTTTTATAGCTGATTGTAATGCATGACTGACTGTTGTGAATGCAAATAGTCTCCGAGTTTTTTTTATGGATTGCAGCAGAGCTAGGTATATATTATGGTCATCATGTGGTCAAGATGTGCATTATGGACAGATCACTGTGATCCTATGACTTTTGTCGCTAGTGATCATAGACCAGAAGAGTGTATGGGATGGCATGTTGCCTTTCATCTGTTGTCTGTCTGCCAGTTTCTATCCATCCATTAGCACAAGTTTGTTAGTTAGTCTTAAGCAGATGGTCATATCAGCATGGGGATTTTGCTGAAAGACATCTTATGATGTCTAGTTCATCCTAAATGAAAATGGACATGCTCAGACATTCAGTATAGCCACCATAGCAGCCATGTTGAAAATCTTGTTATCATTACTCCTCATAAGCGGATGGGGTTTTGTTGAAAGACTTCTTACGATGTCTAGTTGGGCCTAGATGAAAATAGCGCTGATCTTACTTCATATTTTGAAGACATGGCAGCCATCTTGAAAATCTTGTCATTGCTTCTACTCTTGAATGGAAAGTCATATTAACATGGAGTTTCCACCAGAAGTCTTCTTATGAAAATGGTTTTGCTTGGAGTTCAAGTATTGTACAACTGATGCCTAATCATTATCAAATATTGCCACCAGTGCTAAAAATAGAAGTAATGAAAACATTTAAAAGACTTCTTCAAAACAGTTGTACAGATTTTGACCAAACCTGACATCTGAAATGTTTACAAATAACGTCAATTCACCATCAGCTTTACCTACCATAATTAATGATGCCTTTTCAAAACAGATCAAAATAATTTAATGACATTGTACAGAAGACATTCTGGGATAAGGTGCTTTTAAATTTGTGCAAATTATGCCATCAGATATGGTTTCTTTAACAAAAACAGACATTAAAGAAATTCTTATAAATAATTGCTTGACAGCATTTGTCCTAATTTGACAGAACATGCCTTAATTTGAATGCTTTTTAAATTTATACAAACGATGTTATGATGTCAAATCCTAGAATACTGTCCTTTCAATAATAATAATAATCATATGTGCAATCAAATTTGGATGAAGATACAAAAACTAGCGAACCTTGAACAGTCACTTTCATAATATGGGATCAATAGCATTTGAGAAATATTTAACAGAATCCTACCAACCCCAAATTTTTTGTCAGCAGCTCTTGCATTTTACTGTTTGGCAGATGTCAGCTAGGTGACCAATCTCAGGATGATAGGACAGCGTGTTTATGGATTGAAGTGTAACTCGGAAAATATCGTGGTCATCATGAAAAAGATGTACATATTGACAAAATATTTGTGCTCATAGAATTTATGAAAGAGTTATCTCCCTGTTAGCTTACAGCTGGTTGCAGTTACAGTATTTGAAAGAAGTTTGTGAATATTGCATTTCAGTGGATTGCCGTGAAACTTATGTAGTAGAGCCATCATCAGAAGATTATGCTTGTTGTCAAAGCTTTCTCGGAAGAGCAGTGCAATTTATTTTACTCTGGACTAGTCTCCAACAGGGGGAGAGATGCACGAAGGACAAATTATTCATGTGTTTATGCGAGTCAACTGCTTTGTCTAGTTTTAGTATATGGTAAATGATTTTTCCAGTCATCCATAATATCAAAGCTGGTTTGATTTTAATATTAGAAGACATCTATAGTCTAGAATTCAGGAGATTAACAATATTTTATCAGGAGATTTTGTCTTGGATCAGGAGTATTTTCATCTACCTAATTTTTATATAAAAAGAAGATAATTGGCAACAACAAAATGTATTTAGATTTGTTTGTATTTAAATCTGATTGGGTAGCATACAACCAAACAATTTTGGAGAATATCTGTGCACAGTAAAACACATGACATTGCTACTTTCATCTGGAACTTAATAGATTTAGAAGTAATCTTGGTCCCAGCACATGTAGTTGAGGTCCCTGCAGTAAACATTTTCAAAGCTTGCAGTGATAAATCTTACCTAGATATATTTTTACCACATAATATCAATTTCTTCCTTTTTTCAGCATGTTGATAGTGTGTATATTTTCATAAAAGCATATAAAACAATTAAGCAACAGGAGTGCAGTACTTGTGATGTCTGCCATAAGTAAACTGGAAGTCATGGTTGGATAACCCCCAGTGAGTTATATCAGGTGTGAATTCCGTACAGTACTTTAATTTAATGAAATTATTGGTCATCAGATTTTCTCACCTTCTGTTTCGATTCCTGACAAATTCTATTCATGTTTTGTATCATTACTGTTGCGTCAACATGAAAGTAAAAATTTCTTCAACTTTTTTGAGTTGATCTGAAGCTTTTAGAGCAAACAAGTTTGTGATAACTGAACTATCACTGATGTGTGTCTTGTAAATGAAGTGGTAATACAAGTGTTGCAGTAAGTTTCAAAACAAGCATGGGTATTATTCTTTCTCTGAAAATGTGGTTTAACCCATCTAAACAGTGACTTAACTGCATTATGAAGATGCCTAAGAAGAAAAGAAGCAACCTCCCCCCAAAGAACCAACCAGACTAGTGTGCAAGGAAATGTATAAATTTGGTAAGATATTGTGTTCGGGGCACACAATGGTACTATGTTAAAGTAACCCAAAGAAGCATCTCTGTGATAGAGATTAAGATTTATCCTAAAGTATATCTAAAAGTAGAAGCATCTATCTGATAGAGATTAAGATGTATCCTAAAGTATATCTAAATGTATAAACAGCTGGGTGTGAGTTTTTTTGTGACAGAGAATGACACAAAGATTCAGAGATTTCAGAGTTTGTCAAAGCTGCTTCCAGGACCAAAAAAAGGATCAAAGCATCTTAACATGGAAAAGTGGTAGAAAGGGGAAGGGCTTAAGAGACAGTGTAAGGAGGTGCAAAAGACAATGGAGTTGAAGAAAGCTGATAAAGAAGGTAAAGCAAAACAGAAATTTGAAACAGGACTTCCCAAAATCATTTGATTTTGTTGCATGAATTATAACATTGTAAAAATCCATTAATGAAATTACAGTTACTATAAATGATTTAGACAAAATGTGAGATTTAGAAAAGCAGACAAATTGGCCGATGTAAAGACTATGGTTGGTCTCAAGGAGTGCCAAACATACAGGAGGTGCTTTAGACAGTGGCTCAGATTCCAGAAATATTTCCTCCAGTAGTATTACAAATTCTCACCAATGAAATGCCTGTAAAATCAAGCAAGCAAAAAATCTAAGCACAGTAAGAAATTTGGTGATAGCAAAAGTAATGGACAAAGTTCGGTTTCCTCAAGCTTGGCCTTGTACCACTCTACAGTATGAATTTAAGTGCAGAAAGGTCATGTTTAACTTGATAGATTAGAATTTTGGTGAACTGGAAATCATCTTCATAGTATTTCATTTAGAGGGAAATTTGGTACCATATGTAGTCACTTATAAGTCGGGTCCAACTGCAAATAACATATATTCTGATCTTTCAATGCATTATGTGATGGCACATCAGGCTCTGTGTAGTTGGACTTATAAATAAGTAGATACAGTAGGTTAAAATTTATGTACATCATCTGTGAGTGGAAAGGTCAGATTGATTATTGTGCAGCATGGGTAAGAACAGTAGTGATTGGCAAAAATACTTGGGCAGAAGATTCATCAATTATTGAAATCCCAGTGTTACCAAAAGATACTGTAAAAGCTCAAAAGAAAACTTACAAGTCAGGGTATTTATCAAAATCAGATCAGGTCTGGTGGCGTCTTGATTACCAGAGACAAAAAGTATTCTTTCAGAGTTTCAGAACACCAGATAATGTTAAGAATACTGTCTATACTTGCTTATAAGACAATTCCAGCTGCAAACTGAATACACCTAGATCTGGCATCACATAATACACCAACAGATCTGGGTCTGTGCAGTTTGTAAGAAGTAAAAAGTAGAAGAAACAACATAGACCCTGATCTGCAGGCGCATTATGCTTATTGATATGGCAGGTCATGATCTTTGTTTGCAATTTGACTTGAATTATAAGCGAGTATGTGTGGTATCTAATATGCAGTTTGCCTGGAGAGAAGACGAAGCCAAGCTAGAACACCCAGAATCCCCATCAACCTGTCGGCATTAGAAACCTTAATCAAAATGTACAAGTTTTGCCACATATTGCAAATAATACTGTAAATGCAGATGGTGCACATTTTTCTTGGCAAGCAATCATAAATAAACCAAGAATGATTTTAGTAATTTGTCGACTTACTTTAGGGAGGAACAAACTTTTATGTATATTTATTTTAATGTTTTGAAATCAAAGAAATTTAATATGATAAAGTGCAAGTCAATTCCCTTGCAGACTAATTTGTACAAAGATTTGTTTCTTTTTTTCAGTAATTATGCAGACATCTGCTTGTCTGAATATTTGGAGTATGGTTTTCCCTGCTAGTTATCAGTGCTAAGGTATAACAGTGTCCGACAAGATTGACAGTCATAATGGCATATTGCTAAGCTAATAGATACATACTTAAAGAACCATGCTATTGGGACCTTCTGACAGCATCATTGTCACATCATATTTTGGAATTTCTCCATTGAATACCGAAGAAAACTTTGCATATGATTGGCTGTGACTAAAGACTGTATTTCTGACTTAGTTTTGATCAGATTTGGTTAATGGTCTGAAATCGGTAAGGTTTTGGACAAGTACATCCATGAGCAAGATCCATGGATCATAATGAGTTGATTCCGAATATGATTGGTTATGTTTGTCAACACTTTAATGACTATTTCTGATCATATTTGTATAAAACTTGGTAAACAGGTTTTTATATATATATATATATATATATATATATATATATATATATATATATATATATATGGGCATTTTTTTTTAGCAAAGTCTATTCAGATTCAGGTTAATGAGTTGATTTTGCATATGAATGGCTGAGCTTTTTACCACCTGAGAGACTTTATTTCTCACCTGATTTTATTCAGAGTTGATAAATAGGCTAATATCGTTAAAATGCTGGATGATTTTTATTATGCATATTTATGAAGTCATCTTGCATATGACTGAGGTTTTCAGCACCCTAGAGAATTTAGTTTTTATTGCATTTTGTTCAAATTTGTAAATACATCTGTGTCATCAAGATCCTAGTTGAGTATGATCATGAGTGAAGTTCACGCATATTAAGGCTCAGCCAGTGTGGGTATGTGAGTCTTAGGCTCAGCCAGTGTGGGTAAGTGAGTCTTAGGCTCAGCCAGTGTGGGTATGTGAGAAAGCTTTCCAGTAGCTTCCAGTGGGTTGGTGGTCCTTAGTGAATTTCACGGTTCTTCCTCCATCACTCCTACTGTCCACTATGTGTACCGGTAGCCTATAATGCCATCAAGGTTTTTGATGACTTTGAATTTGAGCAAGAGGCTATACTTAATGATTGTGTTTTTGTCTTCAGAAGTATTTTTTCTTCATATTTAATAAAATAGGTAAGATCAATATGCTATAATGCTTGGTAGATAGTTTACATAGGTTTTGTTCTTATAGTACTACATAATCCCATTTTGCGCATTGGTCAATTGTTATGTTATTTAAGTCAGATGAGGGATGTCAGGCCCACTTGGATATCTTGTTTGACATATTAAAATTTCATAACTGCATTTTCATGGGGAAAACATGCCTATGTTACGAAAATTCAGTTTTGTATTTCAAATACAAGTAAACATAGTATGCTTGGCGCTATTTTCAAGTACATTCCCTGAGCACAGCAAAGCAATCATTTTCATGAAGCTGTCTGATTCAGACAGCACATGGTATTCCATAACCAATCAGAAATATATGTAAATCCAAGCAGGTGAAAGATATGTGTGTGCTAACTTTTTCTACATTTTTATAGAGTATATAGCTTGCCCTGAGTCATCCCAATTTTCAGGAGCACTCCAAAATTCCATATTGGAAACTCAATACACTGTATTGGAATAATAATGAGCTTAATTTCCAGCATCCTACAATAGTATTTACAAGAGCTATATTTAGTTGATGTTACATGTGACTGGTTTAGTTTTAATTATTGTTACTTCTGACAGGTTTAGATTTAGTTGATGTTATGTCTGACTAGTTTAGATTTAGTTGATGCTACATATGGCTGGTTTAGATTTAGTTGATGTTACATGTGACTGGTTTAGATTTAGTTGATGTTACATATGACTGGTTTATATTTAGTTGATGTTACATCTGACTGGTTTATATTTAGTTGATGTTACATGTGACTGGTTTAGTTTTAGTTGTTGTTACTTCCGACAGGTTTAGATTTAGTTGATGTTATGTCTGACTAGTTTAGATTTAGTTGATGTTACATATGGCTGGATTAGATTTAGTTGATGTTACATCTGACTGGTTTAGATTTAGTGGATGTCACAGCAGACTGGTTTAAAGTTAGTTAATGTTACATCTAACTGGTTTAGTTTAGTTGTTACATCTGACTGGTTTAGATTTAGTTGATGTTACATATGACTGGTTTAGCTTTAGTTGAAGTTACATCTGGCTGATTTAGATTTAGTCGATGTTACATCTGACTTTGGAGGATTACATTATTTAGTGCAAAATTCATGTCAGTATAGCTAATGTATGCATCAGTAATAAGGATGCTTTGATTACATTGTGCTTCAAATTTTGGCCCTTTGTTCCTTTGTCATTCTTTCTAGCTGAAATGGCATCCATCAAGCGTTCTCTTTTTCAGAACGAAATTTTCCTTGTTTTCTAATGCAAAGTTTGGATCATATTTTCAGGTGACAGATTTTGCCTGGTCTCATGATGGACGTATGGCTCTGATCTGTTACTGTGATGGCTTTGTCCTCGTGGGGTCAGTGGCAGGACAGCGGTTTTGGTCATCCATGTTGAACCTGGATGGTACTAGCATCACCTGTGGTGTATGGTCACCAGATGATCAGAAGGTGAGCTTGTAGAGGATCCCAGTTATGTCAATCACAAAATATCAGCAAACTTAATGTTTTTACCAATTTTTTTTGTTGGGCATTTTATTCATTCAAATGTTGTTGATGTTTGATACTTATTGCAAGATTACAATCTGCTTAACGCTTTATTAAGTTTAGAGAATTGTACATCCATATGCCTCATGTATGAAATTTAGAAAAATTCAGTGAAACTAACTTGGCATAATTTATAGTAAATGTACATTAGATATTAAATGGTTGAAAGGAGATTGTGAGGTTGTGTTTTGTTTATTAATTTCATGGACACAAGTTTGAAGCTCCTTGCTTTTTGTATTAATTCCAAAAATTTGCATTATTTATGACACTTATTCGCCACATTGTAATGTATTATGCTACAGTGTGTTATTCTGTGTTTACAAGACAGCATTATTCATAAAAATGACCAATCTAGTGATAAATATTTTGTATGTGATCAATTGGTATATTACATTACTGCCAGGATGCAATTAAAATATCATGATCAATCATCATTTTCTGTTAGTGGATATCAATTAATAATCAGTTAATTGTCCACATGATGTCATGCTTAAACCAGGGGTATTGTTTAGCAGCCTGGAGTCTTTAATAATAATAATAATAATAATAATAATAATGACATTATTTAAAGAAGCTCATTTGATCAACTGACCAATCTTCCATGAGGCTATCTACAATGACATTTGTACAAATATATATATATATATATATATATATATATATATATTTACAAGATGAGGTGTCTTTAGACAACAAATGCTGTTATAAACTAGACAATTGTTCTGCTGCTACAACAAAATATATACAAGGCTGTGGAAGTGGTGTGGAATTGGATTTTGATAACAAAAATGATCACAGATGTAATAATTGGTTAATTCATTATTTCTTTGAAAGTAACCAATAACTGACTGACTCATTTGATTGGATAAACACTGTACTACAGTAATAAACTTTGTTTTTCAAAAGAAATAGTTTGTTAAAAAAATGTGAAACCCAGATTTAGATGGAATAAAGAAGAGAAATTGTCATCTGTATCTAGTTAAATTTTGTTATTCTGCTAGATAGCAGAATGGCATTTTCAGCTTATCATCCAACTGTCTTTGTCATTGACATTATTCCCCAAAATGGCAAAAAATGAAGAAAAGTTGCCACCAAAAATGAAGCTTAAAAATCTGCAGAGATTGAATAGAAAGTTTTTGCATCTGCAGTTTGTTTTAATATAGTAATGCTTGATGTAGTTATTTGCATTCTGTACTTGAATGTTGAAGGATTATGATTCATTCCTCAGGTAATGTTTGGCACAACAGATGGCCAAATAATTGTGATGAACTCTACTGGGGCCATGGTATCTCAGGTCACTATTCATGATGGAATGGAGATCTCCACAATGGCCTGGTCATGTGAGAAATTCAACATGGAGGAAAATGACGCCAATAAAGACAGTAGTATCCATGTGTCTCCTAGAGAACAAGGTAATTGCTATGATAACAGCTCAAGGCCATACTGATATCTGACCTAAGCTTAACTCTTTCTCTGTTTTCATGTAAAGTACAACTTTAAGACATTGAATGGTTGCAGGTCCAAAAAGTTTGTTTTGTATAAAGGACCCGTTAGCTTATGATTTTATTTTAATATGACTTACCAGTAAATCTGTTGAACTAGATTGTAAATAACATGCTATCGACCTCGTGGTTGAGTCAGGAGTCAAGGTCTGGACTTCGGTTTTTGTGTGTACTGGCTTATGAGCATAATAAGAGCATAATAATATGCATGTGTATATATGGACTTTATCAAATACAGTTTGCAGATGTATTGGAAGAATACCTTCAGTAGTGTCACTTAAATAACTTCATTTTAGTTTTAAATCATGAGGATGCCCCTGTGAACTGTGTCAAGGAAAACTTTACTACTTACTCTTGCCTTAGCCAAGCAGATGTAGATTTGCATGTTGAGAATAAATCTGTGTGCATTTTTTTCCTCTAAACATGTTGCATGCATCAACAGTCAATTACTTTTGTCTATTTTGTCTACTTGTGTCAATGAAGAACATTTTGCAGAGAAAGCAGACTTCGTGTTGTTACATGATGAAAGTTTGATACATGTACTATAATGGTCAAACACGAGAAAATATTAGGTTTGTAGTGAAGACAGCAGGTTTGTAATTGTTTGATACTTGGCTCAAATATATGAGACAGTGTATGAGGTAGTGTTGGTATATTTCCTTGAGAAATTGCAGTTTTGCACCTAGCCCTTCATTTCCTAATGCTATTTACATTTACATTGACGCTTTTCAATAATTTAGGCATCATTTTAATGTGAAAAATTTTTCTCTTTCATTATGCTATCAGGCATCTTAAGGAGCTAGATTTTAAGAGCTAGAGATTATCAGAATTTTGTGATTTTTTCCAGCTACTCTTTACCAGAAAACTGTATGTTCTTTTTTTCTAAATTACATAAGAGCAAGTGTAGTAACCGATGATATTGACTGTTGAGAATCATAATTCAGGGATTATTGAGTTCTGATCCATCATTAAATATGATGATTATTTCTAGATATATAGGAAAAACTTTATCGATTTTAGGGTCCAAGTTCACATGTCACTGAGAAAGGAGAAAATGGTGTTTACACAATAACTTGAGGTCTCAACCATCTACACTTACAAAACTTTGTGGATAGCTTGTACCACAGGCGAAAAGGAAGCATCTCAATTTTGGGGTCAGAAGGTCAAAGGCCAAGGTTACTGTGACTCAAAGACAAAAAATGATTTCTGCACAATAACATTACTTCTATATCACAGACTTGGACCTAACACTGTGAACAAGTTACACTTGGGGCAAGTAAGAAGCCTATATGTTTTTGTGGATTACTTGCATGTTGGGTAAGAAAGAAGCCTGTTGATTTTGGGGTCAAAAGGGTGAAAGATCATTGTGACTAAAAAGAAGAACAAAAAAATTGGGTTTACATAATAATTTTAGTTCAAGACCACATTCCTTGACCAAAGTTTTGTAGTGGGCTTGCCCATAGCAAAAAAAAACAAAAAAAGCTTTTGGGGAAAAAAGTCAAAGTGGCTCAGACAAAATGGTTTTTATACAATAACTTTTGTTCTCATGTAAGTTCTTTGACAAAGCTTTCCAGATGGTTGCACTTAGGGTATTGAAGGAAAATCTATAGATTCTGTGATCTAAAGGTCAGAGGTCATGGTCATAGTAAATCTAATCAAAAACAATGATTTCTGCACAAGATGTCATTCAAGACTACATACTTGGACCAAAGGTTGAGGTCACAGAAACCCATTGGTCAGTAATCACCAGGGTCAACCATACTCTAAAAACACCTACATAGAGGAATAGAGGATTATTAAACACAGGACAGATGTATAATGTTTTGTTCACAGTATTCTTGTTTAGACAGTGTTTGTATTTGTATTTCTGTGT
Organism: Megalonaias nervosa; assembly: GCA_016617855.1. Classification (NCBI taxonomy): domain Eukaryota; kingdom Metazoa; phylum Mollusca; class Bivalvia; order Unionida; family Unionidae; genus Megalonaias; species Megalonaias nervosa. The sequence goes on from JAECUM010000106.1 coordinate 28,099, forward strand.
CTCTGTCAGCAAGTATTTGGATAAGATTAGTGGTGAGCAACACATTTGAGTATAAAAGATGTGGCCTTGTATCTGATTGGTTGACCTTGGTAACTCAGCATGAAATGGTTCAGACAACCTTGAAAAATCTTTGAGTGAGAGATTTTCACTTGAAATCTCCTTGGATTTAAAAAAAGTAGGATTAATCCATAAACAGCCCTTGAATTGGTTGAGAAACTGTTTGAATTTTGACCAAAACTCCTTGATTTTATCTAGGAAATGAATGCAAAATGTTAAAACTAATTAAAATATATGGCACTTTTTAAAATATTCAGAAATTTTGTTATCCGTTTATGTTAAATAAATAAATAAATAATAAAATTGGGTGCACCAATGAGAGAGAGAGAGAGAGAAAGAGAGAGAGAGAGAGATGGTCGGGAATGCCAAATAAGAAGTTTTACAAAATCTGATGAGATTTCCTCTCAGTGCAGGAGGATTTTTATGGATGCATCTTTCTGACAAATATATCAACAGTTAAATGAATGTGTGTGTGTGTGTGTGTGTGTGTGTGTGTATATATATATATATATATATATATATATATATATATATAGAGGGATTTACAAATCCCTTTGCCTGGGACAAGCTCAAATTCCTGCAGTAAGGCAAGTTCAAATTTGTGAGGTACTTGCCCATGGGCATGTCCCAAATATTGAGAGACCAATATACAAAAATTTTTATTTAACATTGGTGGTCTGGGTTAAATTGCGAGATAATTTACCAACAAGGGGCCGTGTTTAGTTCTTAATGTTTTATGTTCTGCAAGTTATATCCACTATGATCTCACTATACATATACATATATCAGCTATATTTATTTAGCATTTATATGTAGCTTATTCTTCATCCTAATAGCTGGCTACATTCAGCTGCTGTATGTGTCATTTCCATCTTGTAGTCAGTGTCTAGGTCAGTTTCACATTTTCTCACACAGATTTGATAATGTGAATATTTACTGTTTAAAGCACGTTTTGATGAATAAGAAACACGGTCATGGTGTGGCTCCCGAAATTTTATATACATGTATTTTTCTCTTACACGAGAAACAAAAATTTCTTTCTTAAAAGTACGAAAAAAAACGTAAAAGGTTTATTATCATTTTGGGGAAGAGATCACGTATGAATAATACAAGACGATTGTGGTGTGACTCCTGAAATTTTATATGTATTTTTCTAATACATGAAAAAGTAGCTTTTTTCTTCGTAAAAGTACAAAAAATAATGTGTAAAAAGTTTATTCTGGGATTGCATAGGGCTTTGCCAATGTCACAAACTGTGATTTTTTTTCCCTTATTGGCAGCAAAAGATACCATCTGGCAATTTTTTTTTATTGGTGACATTGTTGGCTGTTTAAACTTGTATATACAACCATTGGTTTGGAATGGAGAAATTCAGAGGCCCCATGAAAGGAAGCCGCAAACTTGATATAAAATGCACTGAAAATTATCTATTGCTACATAAACAAATTCTTTGTCCATATTGACAAACTATCTTAACAGTGCATTGTTATATCATAATCCGCTTATGTTGACATCTAGCGTGAGTACTGTATGTTGTGAGATATCCGCTTTTTTTTTTTGTTGTTGACATTTCTGGTAGTGGAGATCAACCGGATGAGGCATTATCTCGTAATCTATCTTTTTTGGATTTTCAGTTGCTCGCTAGTAATTAATATATTTACATAGACTGACATTTGTATGTGGATGGTAAGTAAAATTCCTCTTCTTTTCACTCAGAATTAAATCCTTCAGAACTCAAACATTTTCTGTAGTAATCCCAGTCATCAGACCAGAACATCTGTGTCTCTATCATCTGTTGACCCTTTCTTAAATTTCTAACGCATGCGTGGAAGGCAGCATTACTCCACTACCACAAATGTAAAAAAAACCAAAACAAACAAAAAACAAACCAAAAAAACCCACAACAACATCTTACTTGTTGGTCTATTCAATAGGCAGGGAGGAACAGTAACTGCAATCGACCAAGCGACAACCAATTCCTATTTTAAAAATGTACCCAGATAAAATAGTTTGCTGAAATTTCAAAGAAAACATTACCTTTAAAGTACCGATTGTGATGAAAATGTACTAAGCAAAAGGAAATAAAATCAGTCTCAATCATGCAACACAATTATTTGATGTTGCCACCACAATAAGAAATGGGCATTTGTTTGGTTCTCCAAAGCTGTCCTTTAGTGGTGACTTCAATAATGCATGCACCCATCATCAAAGAAAGCCAACTACAATCTTCAATAAATACAAAGAACCTTTCTTTAAAGGAAGTCAGTACCAAACTTAAATAAACGCAGTGGAATCTGATAGATTTTTTTCATTTTCCAACGTGACTGGAACAAGTTTAGTGTGCCGTGAAAGTTTCATTGTAGCAGGGAAAAAGTTTGTGCTTACGAATGCTACCAACGGCGGCTTAAAACACACACTAACTTTTACCAACTTGAGACTTACTGAAAAGTAAATGTGCTTCATCATTCATTACATGATTGTGCTATGTTTTTCCACTGTATTCAGACCTATATGACCTGTGAAAAATTATTGAATATTTTAAATCTGTGCATGTGCATATTTTTGATGGAATTACTTGTATTGTGGAATCAGTGTATGTGATGAGATTCATGGGTGAGTACAGTGTTGATACTCTATTCATGCTATACATTAGACATGTATATATAAACAGTATACACATATATGTACCAGTCCGTGGTTCTCTAAATAAAGTAAATAATGTAAATATTATATATGCCTTGTCTGTTTTCACTACAGGTGTATTTCTCATTTAATATGCATCAATTTAAGATGGTAACTGTGCCAATGAAGCAAATATTTTACTGCCTGCGTTTATTACCTACCTCCCCCCCCCCAAATTTTTTGGGGTACATGCATCATTTTCTTCAGCTAACTGACCTGGTTGCGTGTAACACGGTTCAGTCTATAACATGGTTGGGTTCTATGGCTTCCAGTTACTACCATGTTATAGCGGGGTCACACTGCATGTATGTGTGTGTGTGTATATATATATAAAGAATACAAATTGTATGGCGAATAACAGTCCTTTCAAGTGCACTGGATCCAGCAAGGGATCACGTATGTCAGGGATTGATTAAGATAAATGCAATAAACTGACAGTGAACAGTGCAAAAGTAGTATCTAACTAGCCTGAGCGCATTTGACTCTAATAATGAGTCTTTTTCAAAGGCATATACAAAACATAGACAAGACAAACAAATAAAACAGAAAAACCATATTGTTTGCAAAACTTTACATGACTGTTTCTATAAGAATTAAACCTCCAAATGTATTATGTTTCAACTAGTTTATATCAACTTGTTGCAGATACTGGAAATTATTTGTATTAACCTAGAAATCGATGAGCCATAATGACATCTGGTATTATGTGTACATTTATGTAAGCGCATAATACCAGATGTTATGGCTCATGAAGGGCCTTCATCATTTAATTGCAATTATGTTATAGAAATGATACAAAGACTTAAGGGCCTGGACCCATAAAAAAGTCTGTAAGTTCACATATCCTTTATTACCATGCAGATTTTTAAAAAGATGATTCTATGATAATCTGTTGACTGAAATTTGGGTGAGAGGCGAGAGTCCAGCAGGATGTAACTGGGATGTTTTGTACCCAGCATTCCTACACATCTATTTTCCACTAACATTAATTGAATTTTATATAAAATAATTACTAATGTCTATAATTATGTATTTTTATTATTAAAAATGAAAATTAAGTCAAATTTTAAAATAGTTGAAAGTACAATAAAACAATAAAATCAGAAAAATACATAATGAGTCTAAAATAGATCTTAAAATAACAGTTTCTGCACATAACTATTAATTGTGCATTAAGTCACAAGAAGTTTGTAACTAGTGGTCAAAATGTATGAATGGAACAGAACAGCCTTGTGTATAAGTTGATAGGCAAATAGAAAAGTATGTACAAAGCAATCGGTCAGATTAATTACTGTTTTGTTATATTATTATATTGATTAAAAGTTAATTTGCTGTATTCATTTTCTCTTAGTATGGTATTTTTTAACGTAAATAATTAAACTTGGCCATCGTATTATTATCTCTTTGTCTGGAGTTGGGGTCTACATTCTATTTTTAGATGTAAGGTAGTGATTCGTGACATCACATGAAGGCCACTGCTAAACAACACTTTATAAATAATTTGTCAGTTCTGTTTTGTGTTTGCATTCTAATCCACATGTATTTTGCCGATTTTACCAAGAATTTTGAGCAGCCACTGATCCAGGTTAGTAGCAAAAATAAATTTCTTTTTTCATACAGTGTGTAATAAATAGATTAATCTTTTATGCTTAGATTATGCTTTTTTTCTTTGTTGGTATGGATGGGCTAGTAAATTTTCTGTGTTGGTATGTATGGGCTAGTAAATTTACTGTGTTGGTATGGATGGGCTAATAAATATTTTGTGTTGGTCTGTATGGGCTAGTAAATTTTCTGTCACACTAGTGGTTTTCATTATTTCAATAGTCCCATGGCTAGTTAATCTTGATATCTGTCCAACATCGTTATGTAGGTAGGAGTACATTTATGTAAGCGTATAATACCAGATGTCGTTATGGCTGATCGATTTCTAGGTTAATATAAATAATTTCCAGTGTCCGCAACAAGTTGATATAAACTAGTTGAAACATAATACATTTAGAGGTTTAATTCCTGTAGAAACAGCCATGTAAAGTTTTGCAAACACTATGGTTTTTCTGTTTTATTTGTTTGTCTTGTTTATGTTTTGTATATGCCTTTGAAAAAGACTCATTAAGAGTCGAAAGCACTCAGGCTAGTTAGATACTACTTTTGCACTGTTCGTTGTTAGTTTATTGGATATATATATATATATATATATATATATATTTTGTTATGTCTCTAGATCTTAAACTATGTAACAGAAAGGAAGTGACACCAACGATTTAAGTAGAATTAGCAAACAATTTATTTCTTTGGTGGCCAAATGGTTAGAGCATCTGCCTCGGATGTGGGAGGTCACAGGTTCTAACCCCGGCCTAGTCATACCAAGGACTTAGTAAAAAATGGTACTAACAACATTAAGAGGTTAGTGTTAGGACTGCTTGGCCTGGTGTCAGGATAACATGACTGGGTGGGACATCATGCTACATGTCTGCAGCATGATGCCCCAATGCTAGAAAACACTATAAACTGCCACAATGCAGACATTGTAGTGATATGACCGAAAAATTGTTAAAGCTACATTAAAAATCCAAATCACACACACACACACACACACACACACACACACACACACACACACACACACACACACATTTCTCTAAAGTGAAAAGTTAAGAGACACTTCTGTTAAGAGACACTTCTAGTATTGTGAATTAAATTCTAAATAATTCTAAATGTCATATCACAAATCCAAAATTATAGACTGTTTAGAATGAATTCCAATAGTCTTGAATGTCCTGATGCACCAATAGTCTTGAATGTCCTGATATACCAAGTCTTGAATGTCATGATGTACCACAATGATGCAGTTCAGAATATCTTTGAATGAGTTCTCAATAATTCCAAAATAATGTTAATTCACATGTCACTGAGCACTTAATAATTCCAGTGAATGATTTAAATAAATAATTTCTCTTGAATTATATCTAAACACAACTGTAAGCTCTGATAACAGATGGATTCCAGAAATGATCTTCAGATAGGAATGAATTGTTTATTTACCAAGTCCCCAGTGTATGCACATCACCACTTGACCTATGATGCAATAGAATGTTGTTTTCCACTGTCTTGTAAACAAGGTTAGGCCTTGATCTCAAATTCTCCTAAACATCTTGTTTACAATTTACAGCTAAAAACTGCGTCCACAACCATGAATCATAGTAGTCAAGAACATAATATAAATTAAATATACATAGCTATATATCTATTGTTACTTTAGTAAAGGGCGCCCCGAGTGGCTGAGTGGTCTAAAGCGCTCTTCGTTACGGATCACTGCCATCTCACCACTGTCTGCGTGGGTTCGAGTCTCGGATTTGGCGAATGTGGATATGTGAGAAAGCTTGCCAGTAGCTTCTCGTGGGTCGGTGGTTCTTTCTGGGGATTTCCCAGTTTCTTCCTCCACCATTAATACTGGCTGCCATGTATAGCCTATCATGTGCTGAAAAATGGCGTTAAGCCCTACAACAACAACAACAACAACTTTAGTAAAAATTTTTCTATTTACATTAGGAAAACATTCTAGCATCACTACTTTTTCACAGTAAGCATCCTAGACAACAGGATTCAGGGTTAGAATTTAATATAAATTTCTTTTTTAGCCAGAAGGACTAGTATGGTAGATTGAGATATTTACTTGCCAGCTGAGTCTTTATTAGTCCATCCCACAAATGATGACTGTCAAAAATGGAAACTTTACAGGCCATTAGACTATTGACAGTATGACAACTACTATCACCCACCCCGTAAATATGTGTGTTTCCTATTGCACTGGTTTTAAAATTAGGATAGTTGGGTTGGTTTTCTTTTATAAGTAATATATTATATAATGATTACTGGTAGTATATATAATTTACTATGTGCTGGGCAAAACTAAGTACTGGGCAAAACTGGCTCATTTATCTTTTTACCTTGGGGAGAGAAAGGTGCTAGGGTTGGCAACGAAAAACGGGGATAATCGGCCAACTTGAAACACACATTTTGCAGGGGGTGGGGTTTGGCTTAGTCTGACAAGAAATTTATTAGCCTTAGCCTGGTGGACTGCTGCTAATTTTGAGACCTGGTATATGCCACTTCTACTTTGGTACTGTTGAAATCTGTAAAAGGCATCAGTTATGTCCACTTGGGCATTTATGGTAAACTCTTGTTTGGTTCTCTGTCTCAGTTCCCAGTTTGATTTGTGGTTGTTTAGTGTAAATATAGTCACTTTTGCTCATAATTGTTATTATTTTGGGGGGAAAAAAATGATATAACATTATGGTATATAACTGAAGATTTAAAAGAGCAAACTAACTTAGTATGTGAACAGTATATTTTAAACTACAGCAAGAACTTAAAATGTTTTCATAAATAGGTGTTTTTATTTTGTTTTGTACTGAGAGTTTATAGTACAGCTTGAAGATATAGGCAGATTTGAAACAATATTTATAATAGCAGACAACAACAAATACTTTTAATAAAAATGTAGATACTCTGGTACAAATTTAAATGTGTTCAAAACAAAATCATATGACTTTTATATCATAAGACAGTTTTCAGAGTAAATTCTGAAATACATTTTATTTTGGTAATGCATTTCATATATTACTTGTGCTTTTATACTTAATGTAAAAGCATGCTATACTATTTTCTTTTTGTATTTTCTAAAGTTTGTTCATCCTGAAGACATCATGAGAGACTAGTATATTATAACTGAGTTACCCTCATAAAATAAAGCATTTATTATTATTATTATTATTATTATTATTATTATTTGTATTATTATTTGACTGATAGAAGTAAACAGTTTTTTGAAAAAAATTGTTTCATTCTTTGACACGCTTTGAAGGACAAAGTTGGTACATGACATGTCAACGACAGTCACAGTTTCAATAAATTTAGATGGAAAAGTTATTGGTCATGCAGATGAACAAATTGCCATAGCTTCTTTTTTGTTATGCCATAGTGTTTCCGTCATCTAGAATTGGCAAGTTCTGAAATATGTCAGCAAAGGCTCTCGCACCCTTCATTTTCAAAATTGTGTTTTTCATTTTTATTATCATCTCTTTAATCTCACTCATCATATAAATTAGAGAATCTTCTGCTGCATAAGAATAGTGTAAGAGTAAATTTGCCTATCCGAGACCTACACATACTTTCCTGACTGTCTATCTAAAGCTATAGTATATTACATATTTCCAAGAAAACAGATGGGTTTCTCTAATTTGAAATTTGCCTGAGAGATTCATTATATTGATACTACATGTATATGGTTATTTAGTGAACCAGCCTGTACCATTAAACAAAATTGTAGTAGATGTTAATGGAAACAGGCTTTTACATTGTGACTTGTACATGTTATATGACTGAAAATTGTTCAAACTTTCTTTTAAACTTGCTTATCCCAATTTTTTATTTATTTATTTTTTGTTTTTGTTTTTTTTACTTTTTAAAAACTTTTATGCTGAAACTTTCTTTTATCACTCTTGGCTTACAAACAAGAAGTTGCGAGTTCAAAACTTGCTGCATCCCATTTGTACATTTTTTAAAAAAATTTCTTTTAATGTTGAAACTTTCTTTTTAACTTGCACATCCCAATTTTTAAATTTATTTTAAATTTTTTTTATTTTCAAAATTTCTTTTTTGACTCCTCTCTGCCAAACAAAAGGTCATGAGTTCGAAACCCCTGCATCAGAATTTTATTTTTTTATACTTTTTTAAAATAATTTTTATGTTCAAACTTTCTTTTAAACTCATGCTTCCTGATTTTTTTCATTTTTTTAAATACTTTTCTTTTATGCTAAGACTTTCTTTTATGACTCCCATCCTTGAACATGGAATTAACCTAGTTATTATTATGATTATTTGATCTTTGTATGATTCAGTTGTAAATCTTTGGAAGTGAATTACAAGAATGAAATACATTTAATAATAAAAATTGTTTCATTGCACCTATTTTGAATAGAGTAAAACAAACTAACCCTTTCAAATTCAATCTTAAACACCACACTCACTTCAGAAAAATTCTTTGATTTTAACTGACAGCAAAAAAGTATATTTTCCCATGTTAGAGCACAAGATACTTCATCATTTAATTGCCATTATGTTGTAGAAATGATACAATGACTTAAGGGCCTTCATCATTTAATTGCCATTATGTTGTAGAAATGATACAAAGACTTAAGAGCCTTCATCATTTAATTGCCATTATGTTGTAGAAATGATACAAAGACTTAAGGGCCTTCATCATTTAATTGCCATTATGTTGTAGAAATGATACAAAGACTTAAGGGCCTTCATCATTTAATTACCAGTATGTTGTTGAAATGATACAAAGACTTAAAGGCCTTCATCATTTAATTGCCATTATGTTGTACAAGTGATACAAAGATTTAAGGGCCTTCATCATTTAATTGCCATTATGTTGTAGAAATGATGCAAAGACTTAAAGGCCTTCATCATTTAATTGCCATTATGTTGTAGAAATGATACAAAGACTTAAGGGCCTTCATCATTGAATTGCCATTATGTTGTAGAAATGATACAAAGACTTAAGGGCCTTCATCATTGAATTGCCATTATGGTGTAGAAAAGATAGAGAGACTTAAGGGCCTTCATCATTTAATTGCCATTATGGTGTAGAAAAGATAGAGAGACTTAAGGGCCTTCATCATTTAATTGCCATTATGTTATAGAAATGATACAAAGACTTAAGGGCCTTCATCATTTAATTGCAGTTATGTTATAGAAATGATACAAAGACTTAAGGGCCTTCATGATTTAATTGCCATTATGTTGTAGAAATGATACAAAGACTTAAGGGCCTTCATCATTTAATTGCAATTATGTTATAGAAATGATACAAAGACTTAAGGGTCTTCTTCATTTAATTGCAATTATGTTATAGAAATGATACAAGGACTTAAGGGCCTGGACCCATAAAAAGGTCTGTTAAGTTCACATATCCTTTATTACCATGCAGTTTTTGAAAAAAATGATTCGATGATAATCTTTTGACTGAAATTTGGGTGAGAGGCAAGAGTCCAGCAGGATGTAACTGGGATGTTTTGTACCCAGCATTCCTACACATCTATTTTCCACTAACATTAATTGAATTTTATATAAAATAATTACTAATGTCTATAATTATGTATTTTTATTATTAAAAATGAAAATTAAGTCAAATTTTAAAATAGTTGAAAGTACAATAAAACAATAAAATCGGAAAAATACATAATGAGTCTAAAATAGATCTTAAAATAACAGTTTCTGCACATAACTATTAATTGTGCATTAAGTCACAAGAAGTTTGTAACTAGTGGTCAAAATGTATGAATGGAACAGAACAGCCTTGTGTATAAGTTGATAGGCAAATAGAAAAGTATTTACAAAGCAATCAATCAGATTAATTACTGTTTCGTTATATTATTATATTGATTAAAAGTTAATTTGCTGTATTCATTTTCTCTTAGTATGGTATTTTTAACGTAAATAATTAAACTTGGCCATCAGATTATTATCTCTTTGTCTGGAGTTGGGGTCTACATTCTATTTTTAGATGTAAGGTAGTGATTCGTGACATCACATGAAGGCCACTGCTAAACAATGCTTTATAAATAATTTGTCAGTTCTGTTTTGTGTTTGCATTCTAATCCACATGTATTTTGCCGATTTTACCAAGAATTTTGAGCAGCCACTGATTCAGGTTAGTAGCAAAAATAAATTTCTTTTTTCATACATTGTGTAATAAATAGATTAATCTTTTATGCTTAGATTATGCTTTTTTTTTTCTGTGTTGGTATGGATGGGCTAGTAAATTTTCTGTGTTGGTATGTATGGGCTAGTAAATTTTCTGTGTTGGTATGGATGGGCTAATAAATATTTTGTGTTGGTATGTATGGGCTAGTAAATTTTCTGTCACATTAGTGGTTTTCAATAGTCCCATGACTAGTCTATCTTGATATCTGTCCAACATTGTTATGTAGGTAGTGAACATTCAGCAGGACAAGTAAATTTTTTAGTCTACTTGTCCTTCTGGCTACAAAGAAATTTATGTTAAATTCTAGGCCTGCAGGTGTTGGTTTTGAAGAAGAACTTTCCAGCATTGTTCAGATCTTCATGGGAAGTTTCCAGATAACACTTACCAGTACTTGGGAAAAATGGCAGATATCAAAGCATTTGTTTGTTGGAAGTGGAGATCCTTCATGTCCTGCTATAGGACTAGAAACCATCCATCATTCTTGTGTAATCTAGGGCAGATAGACTGTGGTGATCCTTTCCTCCTACATGATATTTCTAGGAAAATTGATTTTATCTGGAAGATTGACAGCTGACCTTGTCTTTAGAACTTTGATGTTTGAGCTGATGGTATTCGCCTGCATTTATGAGTTGCACTTAATTATCTATTAGCTGTCTTACACATTACACATATCTGACTCCCCCTTGCCATGTGCAGAAAAACCCTGTATTCATGTGCTGCATTTCATTGCCTAATAGCTATCTGGTGAAGATACTAATTTTCATTTATTTCTTAATAGTGCCTTACCAGTGTTTACCTGCAACATCCTTGCTCATCCATTGTCTTTTATATTCTACAATCCACTATCTAGTTTTGCTACTTAAGTGTGTGTGTGTGTGTGCGTGTGTGTGTGTGTGTGTGTGTGTGTGTGTGTGTGTGATTTAGAATTTTAACATAGCTTTAACAATTTTTCAGTCACATTGCTATGATGTCTGCAGTGTGGCAGTTTATAGTGATGTGTAGCACTGGGGCATCATGCCTCAGACATGTAGCATAATATCTCACCCAGTCACATTTATCCAGACACCAGGCTGACCAGTCCGAACACTAACCTCTTAATTGTGAGCACCAAGCAAGGCAGTTGCTAGTACCATTTTTATAAATCTTTGGTATGACTCAGCTGGGGTTTGATCCCACTGCCTTCCACATCTAAGGCTTGACACTCTAACCAAATTGGATATAAAAAGACAAGTATGGAATACGTTAGTATGTATGGTACATGTATATCAGCTTCTAATATACATTGCTAAACCAATGTTTTAACACATTGGACTTGAATTATCCCCGTTCTCTGAGGTTACACAATTTTCTTGCACCCAGCACTCAAATTGACAAGAATAGAACAGAAATAAAAAAAAAAGAATGTGGCAGTCATAAACTTATGTACCTGAAATTATTAATAAGTTTTGTAGTTACTCTCTTACACATGGCATTCCTTGAAAGTATTGGGAAACAACAGTTTCTGTCCTATACCATACATCTATTACAAACTCTGATCTCAAATGTACACTGTACATGGCTGATGTTAAACTTTGAAGCATAGTGTACATTTTTCTGTAGACAATTGCACAGCTTAATTAATGGATGCTTTTGAATGGAAACTGAATAGGTGATCAGTCTCAATTTTGTACAGAACTATCATATACGCCACAGACAGTTTTTCCATTTCAGCCTCAATCTGGTATCTACATCAGGTTGCAGTACTCAGTTCTGTAGTGAACTGTCAATATCCCATATCAACTTGACCAACAACATTCCGACCAGTCATTCCAATTTAATATCAGTAATGCACAGTAATACCAGTTGCTATTGTGTAGGTGGTGATTTCCAGAAGGAAAATACACTGACCTTATGAAGAGAATTTGTTCTCTCATTAGGGTGTACATTCTAGAACACAAGATTACCCCTGGTCCACCCCACAGATACATTGTCCATTCCATGTGCACTGTCCATCATCTTTTTATGGTCACATGGCTATAATGTCTAGCTTGTTTTTTGTCTGTGAAGAATCCTATTCACTTTGTGGATTAACACAATGATTTTTCTGTTTTCATTGTGTTTAATATGATCATTGTTTGGAATTTCCTGTAACCAAGAATTTTCTCAGTTTAACTTTGGCTCTCTCTTGAGTTATTAGCAACTTTTATGGTACACATTGTGTACTGCCTTGCATTTTATTTTGTTTCTCTCCACACAAAGGTGTTGGTGGTCAAATTTTGTTTACAATTATTTCTAGTTAGGGTTGTGGACCAGCATCTTCTTTCAAAGTTAGGTCAAAAAAGAGGGAGGATAATGGACCTTTTTCCCTCAAATACCATGTGAGGGTAGAGAATCATTCTCTGTTGACTCTGCTGCCAGGGGTAGTTGCTCAACAGGAAGAATTATGTTCAAGTTCCTCTTCCCTCCAACCTCCACTAACATAGAGACATTGAGTCACATACTGGGTAGTCCTGCCTCCCAAGGAGAGAGGGCAGGACAAGACATCCTTTCTGTCCTGGTCACCAGTTTGATACAGAATGAGCGGATGTGGCACTCTCCCACTTCAGGTCCCTTCAGCCTCTCACCTGTCAGTCAGGGTGGAAGAGGAGGAAGAGAGCTGGTCATTTGACAGAGTAGTAAATGAGATTTATTATCTCTTGCCCAGTGAACTGCATTCCAAGCATTCAGGTTCTGGTGACTCTAAAATTCTTTCCAGTTTGGAAAAACTTTTTGGGGCAAACTCTTCATCAGATTTCTTGCTGCTTCTGCACTCAGTTATGATTCAGGAGCTTTCCCAAAGGTTTTGCAAGGGCCTAGAATTTGTTAGCTTAGGTGGTGATTTTTTCCCTCTCTCAACATTGTTTCCATTGGTTGCTGCATTTAGCTACAATGTTCATAACCCTTCCTGGAACATTAAACTGTCCACTTTCGGTGCTGAAGTGGCTCAGGTGGGCATTTCTACAACAACCCTGTTTCAGGGCTGCAGCAGTCGGGCCCTAATAATGTGCACCACAAAAGCCCTGGGAGGAAGTTTACAGGCCTGTAACCCTTTCCTAAGGACAAGGGTGCACAGCCCTGGATACTTGCTCCCTCTGTTGTAGAGTGTCCCTTTTCCATTGATTGCCAAAGTGCCAGACTAAACCACTTTTCAAAGGCTTGGTCTGCTGTAATAATTGATGGCTGTTTTTCTATCATGAAAGATAGTGACCAACTTCGTTTTTGGGGATTTAAATGTAAGGTACCCCATGTTCCACTAATTGAATCTAGTGCAATTAAAGGAAGAGTTTCACTTTCTTCTTCAGAAAGGTGCAGGAGGGAGGATGTTATATGACCAATGTCTGGTCTTTTACTCCTGTATTTTCAGGTTCCCAAGAAAGGAGGAAAGTTCCATCTAATTATTGACCTTTCCCCCTTAAAGGGATTTCTGCTGGAGAAACATTTCAAGATACAGACCATAGCTTCAGTTGAGAATGCCATTTGACCTGGTGACTGGGCAGTCTCCATCTATCTTCAGATTGCCTATTTGTGTATCCCTATCTTTCCTCCAAACAGGAAGTATCCAGTTTTGCTTGGCCAGGGTCTTCCAATAAAGTTAGATTTCCACCATTTTCTAGAAATTTGAATAAAGGTATAGCCCCAGTTTAGCATTACAGTTATAAATATTTAAGACAAAACATGGAACAAGTTGGTTCATGCATTATTTACATTCATATTTTCACCATGTTAAATTAATTTCTACTCAAGGCAACAAAATTGTAGAAACCATTTAAGTATGAATAGGATGTGACCTGTCTTGAAATTTCCAGTACATTTGGTCGTACTCTGTGATGTGCATAATTAACACGGAAATGGAATTGTGGTCTTGAGCATGCAATCCTGGTGTAATGATGATTTATCACAGACTGGTTTTGTACGAAAGTCTAAATAAACCACAGCCTAATCAAGTGTGTACTCATTTGAAATAGGTCTATAAATTAATTTCAGTGGATGGAGGTTTTGTTAAGGACTATAATCAATGATCTTGACTGGCATTTAGATTTACATGGTCGTTTCCAATATGCCTGATATTGGATTGAATTATTAGCAGAAGAAAAGGTCTACAAGCAAAGATTTATGTAGGTTATTGTTTCTTTCATAGAACATGATTTTTTTTTTTATTGGTTATTGTGGTTCATCAATCATGGACTCCAGACACAAAGTTGGGTTTGTATGCCTTGTACCAAATTTGGTTTGAATCCTGGGCACCATTTCATAAAACAATGTACACCCAAGATTTTCTTAAGTTTTTACGTAAATATTTGTATGTGGTTACAGGTGTTTCAGTCACTGACAAGAATTATGCACATTTTTTAATAAGTTTCTTTTACATTTGTATGTAACTTTATTTCAAGTCCCAGTCAGTGCAAAGTTTTTTCATAAATTTATTTGTGGAGAGCAATAGTCTAAGTGAGAGTGTTATATTTTGAGATGTACCTGACATTCCAGTATATACTGTGGTGGGTCTTTCTCTGACCAAGTTATTTTTAAACATATTTTGCAATGTTCTCTGTAAAAAATAATATGCAAAAATTATTATGCGTATGGTACATTATACTATACCCAGCAATATAAACAAACATGACACTAAATCACTAAGTTAAATGAAATTCCATCAAATTCTTGGCAGAAATATTACCCTTATATGTGTGGTATGTCAGTGTCAGGAAATGCTAATATTCAGAGTTATTCCATCCAGTGTGACATAGAATATATTGATGCTAGTAAAGAGATAAAAAATATAAACCAGTAGACTACGTTCTTTTCCATAGCTTCTATTCATTATGTAAAACATTTGTTTCCTTTTTTTTACATGTGATGATGTCAACATTTCCACTCATTATGGTATTGGAACCAGCCCTTAATAATTCATATGAAGAAAAAAAATGAAAACAGTCCTTGCTGTAAAATGATAATCATCATTATCGTAATCATTATCAGAAAAATCAGTTGTGTCCTCAAGAAACTGGAATTAATGAATTATTTAATAATGACTACTAATAAGAATTTTTTCATGCTGGCTCTATTGTCATTGGATAAAAAATACTTGGCAGCTAAAACAAGAAAGTAATATAAAAGAGACATCCATGTCATGGAAGAATATTTAAAATGGAAAGTGTTTAAAAAAAATCTTGGTAGGGATTATATGCAACATCTGTACAGTATTTAGTTCTAATTGGATATTGCACAAAATTTCATTTCAGCATAATGATTAGATAGTCTACTATACTATTCTCACTGGTTTGTTTTGATTCCATAGTGAGATTAATGACTTATTCCCACTTGTTTATGTTCCTATTTCCATTGAAATCGCTTATTTTTACAAAGGCAATGATTCCTAAAAGTGACAAATATTGGGATTAAGAAATTGCTGTATCATGTAAACCTGAGCAAATTATTATTATAGTCTTATGTACATTTAATTTGTATTGTGTGATTAACCTTTGTTCATAATTGAGGGTAGAAGTTTGGGCCTACGTTACTATTATCATTTTTATTAAACATGTTTACTTGGGTTTGAGTTTTTGATACAGCCTTGATTCTGACCTTTGGAGATTTTAGAAATGAATTTTGTTTACAGTTTGATGGAGATTTTCATTAAGAAAACAGAGTATTTTCAGAAAATGGTTATTGTGACACAGGTCAAATGGTGATCTATACAAGTTTGTTTGCATCAGAATCATTCACTCCTATCATAACATCTGTAGTGGAATCAGTCTCATTGTTGTGTTCATTTATAATCTGACAGGATTTATTTATTTAAATTATTCATTGGAATTACAAAGTGTTTATTGAAACTTTAAGACTAAACACTATTTGGGATTATTGTGAGTTCTTTAAAAGACATTCTGGATTACATCATTGCGATACATCAGAACTGTTTAGAGTGTCAGCACATTTAAGACTGTTGGTGCATCAGCACATTCAGAATTGGAATTTATTTGGAACACCACTTGAATTCATTTGGAACACTATAGTTTTGGAATTTTGATAGAACTTTTAGGAATTTTTGGGTTTTGATTCACTGTACTATAAGTTCCTCTTAAATTTTACTTTGTATTCTAGGGAAGTAAATTGTTTGTTGAATTTTACAACATTTGTTGGTTATCGCTCTTTTTGGTTACTTAGTTTAAGACCATAGAGTTGTAACAATAGCAAATTATAGCTGTCTCTGTACATCAGGTAAAATTTGACCATAGAGTATAAAGTTCCTGATAATAAAATTTGATTGAAATAATTTAAACCAAACATTAAAATAACTCTGTCCAAATCTGTGGAGGTGGCTGTTCACTCGAGTACACAGAATTCTGGTACTAATAATTATCAGTCAGCAGGCAATCAGTCAGATAGTAGAAATTCGCAGGAAATCAAAAGAATCAGATGTAAAATATAAGAAGTCTAATTATGCTGATACACTAGCTTGAATTACATTTTCTTCAGGCTTCTATTTGAAGTCTGTTGCTGTCTGCAGAAAATGTTGTTCTTCCCTTTTCCCAAATAATTATCATTTGCTTGATGTATTTACTGAACATGTGTCTTTTTATAATTAAATTATATATTTTTTCAATGAGGACATTCAGACATCTCAAAATAGTAGCTCTTGATTCATTATTTATTTCAGAGCATTACTATGTCATATGATCTTAATAGCATTGTTTCTTCAGTTTAGCAAAAATAATGTTATCAAAATCAGAAAAAGAAGAAAGAGAAAAATGCATCTTGTATATTTCATCTTGAAAGAATGTGCATACAAAAAGAATGTGCATATGGAAAGACTGCATACAGAAAGAACACACAAAGAATGTGCATATGGAAAGAATGTGCAAAGAATGTGCATATGGAAAGAATGTGCAGAGAATGTGCATATGGAAAGAATGCAAAGAATGTGCATACAGAAATAATATGCAAAGAATGTGCATACAAAAAGAATGTATAAAGAATGTGCAGCAAATGTGCATATGGAAAGAATGTGCATATGCAAAGAATGTGCATACAAGAAAGAATGTGCAACAAATGTGCATATGGAAAGAATGTGCAAAGAATGTGCAAACAAAGAATGTGGAAAGAATGTGCATACAGAATGTGCAACACATGTGCATATGGAAAGAATGCATATGCAAAGAATGTGCATACAAGAATATGCATACAAGAATGTGCATATGGAAAGAATGTGCATACAGAAAGAATGTGCAAAGAATGTGCATAATAGGGGGTATTTAAATGCTCTTCAGAATAGAAAATTGAAATGATCATTTTTTTTTTCTGCAGAACATTTATGTCTTGAGATTGATGATGAGTATGTGTGCTACTTTCACCTATATAATTTATTGTCCCAGCTTTATTCAGATAAAAATGCAAAAAATCAAGATAATTTAGTTGCCTTTGTCACCTTAAGTGGTTTTTACTGAATAATTCTAACTACATTTTCATTCAAAAAAGTCCAATAATTTCAAAAAATGTGTTAAAAAAGAATTAAATATACTAATTCATGGAATTTTCAGAAAATTTAATCATGTCATTTTATGTATGAATAGAAAATATGACCATTAAATTTCATTTTTCTGCCTTAAGCAGTTTATGCTTAATCTAGCTAACAATTTTTTATTTTCGTTAAAAATGTCCAATTTGAAATAGCAATGAAATGTGTAAAAAAGAAATTTAATGGAAGATTGCTGTAATGACTGGACAGTCTAATCAGGTCAACTATGAATGCATACAAAAATGCTAGCATAAATTCATTTGTATATGTTGAATGGTCCATACTATACTGTTGCTAAAAATCATCTTGAGACAGACTGACAAACAGATGCATACATACAAAAGTATGGACATTCTTATAGGTTGGACCAAATCAATATTCCTTCACTGACTGACATAGGCAAGTGAAGTTCGGTTCACTTGCTTACATACATACATACCTAACTTGATCAGATTTCATTGCTCTTTACTTATTTTGATAACTTTCATCAGTAGATAACATAAGTATGGTGGAAACAACAGATAGGAAGGCAATATAACTCATTGTTTAAATGGATCTGTTATTGAACTTAATAGTTTATTGAATTTTATCTATTTGCATTTATGTATTGCTACATAAATACAATTTTAAGAAGTTTTTTTGTTATGTGATTAAAGTATGTTAATCAGATACAATGATTAACTTGATCTGTATTGAGAGATTTCATGAAGTGTTTGTGTGTATGAGAGAGAGAAAGAGATAGCATTTGGAGATGATCCTCAGTGTACAGAGATCTACATTACATCCCAATGAGTGCGACATAATTTTATTCCAAGATTTGATAAGCATAAAAAAAGGAGGCAGTGTTGAAGCATGAATGAATAGTGCATTTTTTCCCCTCAGATTTTGTTCTCACAATGCAAATAATTGAAGCAAAAGTGAAATTAAAACCCAATTAAGAACTTTATTCTTAATATTGCAATGAATATCAAGTAAGTTCACAAGGTTGTAGATGACAAAAAGGATTGCTGTTAGCTTCTCATACCAGTATATAATGGTGGACTCTGCTGGTTTGTCATTGGAATGACAGCATGGAGACCTCTAAGCACGTTCATGTATTTAAAAGAAATGAAAGTCGGTAAATATAGTGAAGTGGTTAGATAGCCAGTTAGTATAGATAAATAAAGAAGTATAGTGTTTTCCTTCAGTAAGTAAGTTATATTCCGGATATTCATTGACTCAGCAATCTCTTTCTCTCTCAAATGCACGCATTTATGCAAACACACAGTAATGGCTTTCCGATTAGGCAGACAAGTCAAGCTGCCTAGGGTAGAAAAATGTAGAGGGTGGCAGATTTTAAAGTAAGAAAATGTGCATTTATCAAAAAATGTATGTGTTGGGTAAAAAAAGATAAGATCTTGGAATTTTTGGTCTGATATTTCTTTGGTCATTGTATTTTTATTGGTGTTCTTATCATCATCTTTATCACTGTCCTTTGTAGGTATGTTGCAGGTGTCCTATTACATTTTTCTGAGCTGTGAACTACCTCTCATACAAAAGAGTAGCTTACACAAAAGTTTTTGATTTGCTGTACAAAATGTTCCTACGGATATCTTTGTTAAACACATTAGATTGTACACGATTTTCTTATGCTAAAATTTTTGAAAATTCTTTGTATAAACTTTCATTCCTTCATGAAGTGGGGTTCAGAAGTCCTTCAGAGGTTATTGACAGTAAGATGAATTTTGAAGGTTATGAAAAATTGCTTGTAGAATATAGGATATAATTCCGTTAAATTTTGTTGGATGGCAGTGAAAATCAAACTTGGTGTTGAACTCTTTAATGTATTACCTCTTACTAAATTTTATTTAAAGCCATGAAGTCCTTAAAACGTTACTGAGCAGAAAAGAAATTTTTATCTAGTTCGAAGTCACACAGGGGCTAGAACTCCCAAAAAGTTTGTTGGAAAATGGTGAAAATTGAATTGTATCTAGATCTTCACAAGGTAAAGCCTTACATCAACTCTGGCTTGAATCCACAAGTCCTTCAAAGTTATCAAGCTGGAGTGAAGTTAATGGGATGGGATGGGATGGAATGGGTAGACATGGGCAATGCTGTATGCAACTTCCATAGACATGGTAGTTTTAAGAAAGTAAATAGCATTCAATAAAATATTCATTTCTTTAATTCTGCAATTTTCTTGTGTAATTATTCTAATTTAGGTGCTCTTTTTAGCCCCTTTCTGTAGGGGCACTTATCATAGATGTGTTTTAAGGGGTTGCAGATTTGAACGTAACAACTTTTGAGATATTTTTAATGATAAAAATTCATTGTTTTTTATATATGGGTGAAATATTCAATTTTGATTTCCAGTATTCTATTGTAAATAATGATTTAATGAATGTGTATTGTATTGAGATCTTAATGAAAACATCTAATAATGAGACCTTCCTTTGGAAACTTACATCATATTTAATAGACCTTCCTTTGGAAACTTACATCCAATTAATAGATCTTCCTTTGGAAACTTACATCTAATTAATAGACCTTCCTTTGGAAACATATCTAATTAATAGATCTTCCTTTGGAAACTTAATCTAATTAATAGACCTTCCTTTGGAAACATATCTAATTAATAGATCTTCCTTTGGAAATTTACATCAAATTAATAGACCTTCCTTTGGAATCTTACATCCAATTAATAGACCTCCCAACAGAAACATAATCTAATTAATCTCCTTGTGGAAACTTACATCTAATTAACAGACCTCCCTGTAATATTCATGTATACTGTAGCTTACATGTAGATATATCTGTAGTGCAAGTCACATGACAAAACGAGCAATTGATAAATATCAAAGGCATTGAGGACTATACATCTTAAACTGATCTTGTCTTTTCTACATCTCTTGAATGGAAACTCATATCAACATGGGTTTTCACTCAAAGATTTCTTATGGTGCCTTCTAATTCAGTGTGACATCCAATATGGCAGTCATCTTTAAAATCTTCACTTGAATGGGAGTCAGAAGACTTCTTATGATGTCTAGTTGGTCCTAAATAAAAATGGTACAGAAGTGAATCTTGTATAGCTGCCATAGTGACCATCTTGAAAATTTTGTTGTTCCTGCTCCTTTTTGATGGATGTTTGTATAGACATTCAGTTTTCAGGAGAAGACTTCCTAATGGTGTTCAGTTGGTTCTTTATTAAAATAGTATTGATCTGACATCCAGTATGGCTACCATGGCAGCCGTGTTGAAAATCTCATTATTGCTACTCATCCTAAATGGAAGAGTCATATCAACATATGGTTTTCACTGGAAGACTTAATATTTTGTCTAGTTATTTTTGTTTAAATAAATGGAAATGATGCTGATCTGGTATTGACACCATGGTAGCTGTCTTGAAAATCTTGTTATCGCTACTTCTGTTAGTATGGTCATATTTATGTGGTCTTTTCACTGAAAGATCTCTGAAAATATCTTGTTTGAAAATGGTACAGATTTTACATCCGATATGGCTTAGGTCAAGTTTAGCTGATATCAAAGGGATGCATCTTGATTAGTGCTACACCTTCATCACAAAGATCACTCTGACCCATATTTCACACTTCACCAACATGCTGACATTTTTTATTTTATGTTTATTTCTCAAGCTGTGTTCATGCCAGAATCATGAGACTCAATGACAGTATGCATATCTATATGCAGGAGGGTTGTATCCAGGAATGTTTGATAGCAACCAGATAAATGCACAATTGCATCATCAAATAGAAACTAAGATCATCATAAGTATGAAAAATTATGATCCATATGCTCTTTAGTTAAGGTGTACTCATCAAACTGTTTTTCTTTACTTAAGGCTCAAGGTATACTATGTAAATGTAATACAAAACTTTTTATTTGTATGCTTTCAAAACAGGCAATATTGAAGAAAAAAATGTTTCCATTTTTCTTGCCTTGATAGACAGGTAAAGATAAATTCCTATGGCAGCACACATTGATGATAAAAGTTTTTGATGAAATTTTGTTTTCTTGCTCAGAGTACAGTATTCTTTATAGATATAACAGCAGCTCATGGGTAAGATGAAATTTTAATTCACAAAAGTTGACTCATCACATGTTCCCAGAAAATAGCAACAATAACAACAATTACAGCTATTATAACAATTACTAATGCTATGAAAACAAAAATAATTGATTGCAATAGTGCCAAGGAAGTTTTGCATGAATTCCCCTGTCCCACCTCAACTCCAGTCTGGACCACTACAAAACTAGGTAGATCTGTCAAAGGCTATTATTATGGCCAAGTGGAGATACCTGCAATGTGTGATACATATATAATGGCCTTGACAGTGTTGAAACCTTCCTTACAGTGTTGAAACCTACCGTACAGTGTTGAAACCTTCCGTACAGTGTTGTAACTTTCTGTACAGTTTTGAAACCTGTCATTTCTTTCTTGTGAACATATTTTTTCTTTGTGGGAGAAATCCTGCTTTCAGAATTGGAATCCACAAACTTTGTAAAGGATCTTCTTAGCAAAGTCAACTCAGGGAAGCTGGATACTGTCGCATTATTTTTGACAGTGGTATGTCCATTTTCTGAATGAGCATGATATATTTGACTATTGTGAAAATAATGTGACTTTTTTTGAGCTTGTTGTGGAAATAGCTGGAATGTAACATGCATTAACAGTAGACTCCATCATTGCTGGTCCATCAAGGTGACTGAGTCAGTACAAAGATCACACCAACATCAAAGGTTGCACCAACAGTTGGTTCAGTCCAGCTGGTAAAAAATAAATTGCTTGTTACATGCCCAAGATGTGATAAAAAAATAGGTGTCATTTGAGGGACATACCGGGTTTGGAACTGAGGTTTGTTTTTCTTTTTTTTTTCTAAGTGTAGTGGAAAATATAAGTATATCAGCACTGGTGCATTGCCCATCAGCAGGTTAAAAAGCATCTGGGCTGAACTGATAGCGTATTGGAACTTTGATGGCAAGTGACTTTGGGAAGACACTGAGTACCACACCTTTACAATTATGCAGCTCACTGTGAACTTCATTTCTCATTTTACTGGCTTAGGTTAATTTTTTGTGTTTAGCTCATGACCAAATAGATTTTGGCACTCAGTATGTATGTATACTGTTATACCTAGAATAGAGAAACTTAGTGAAGGGATGCACGTTGATGGGTACTATACTGTCATTGCATAAGAAGGTTACTGTGACCCATATTTCATGCTTCACTGAGGTTCAGTCTCAAGCACTGTTAATATCAGAATTATCAAACTGCATGGTTGTATGCTTCTCCATTAGTGCCACACTCTTACAATAAAAGAAGGTCACATTGACTTGCATTTAATATTTTACTGGCTTATGTTGAATTTTTTGTTTAGCTTGTGACCACATATACTTTTTATTACCTGTATAATACTGTTATACCTGGAATCATGAAACTAGTTTAGAGGATATATCTTGACGAGTACTACTTCCATATCTTAAAGTTGGTCTCTGTAACCCATATGTCATGCTTTGTGGACATTGTTGTTTAATTTCATGCTTTTAGTGCTCATACTTCAGCCATTTAATTAGATGATTGTATATCACCATGAGTTGCACACCCTTATATTTCTCATATTTTACTCCTTTTGGTTAAGTTTGCTCATGTCCACATAGTTCTTTTGCATAGTACTGTATGCACATACTACATGTATCCTAAATGGAATTTTTAAACTTCATGAGGGAATGTTTTTTGATGAGCACTATTTTATTTTAGTAGTTGCTCCTTTCCATATTTTGTGCTTTACTGACTGGGTCAGATTTTGTGTTTGATGTTTATTTCTCAGGTACTGTTGATGCAGAGTCATGAAGTTGATGATAATATATCTCTGTTACCTACCACACCCTTACAACAAAAGATGCTCATTATGACCTATATTTCATGATGTACTGTGTTTGGTTAAGTTTTTACATTTTAGCTCATGACCGAATGAGATCTTGGTATACTGGATGTACTACTTTCTGAAATCACTTTGTGAGTACTACCCCCTTAAGGCAAAAAGAGTCTCCTTGACTTATATTTCAACTTTAAATGACTTTATTAATGTGGTTGTATTTAAAAATTCATTTATTGGTGCTGTTCCACTCATGAAACTTAATAATTGGAAGCATCTGTTAGTACTACACTATTAAGTCTAAAGAAGGTCATTGTGACCTTCATTGCATGCTTTACTAATATGGGTTAAATATCTGTGTTTATGACCATGTAGATTCTTTGAAGCTATATACATCCTAGACTGCTCGAAAGGTTATTGCTGCCCCATGCAGCCAGAATCAAGAATAAATTTAGTCCATGGTAAACTTTTAATATTAATATTAATGACTATGCATTGTACATTTTGATTTGTTACCCTCATTAGGTTAACTGCATATTGTACATGTGAAGTATATAAATGAGATGAGTGTACAGCAGGCTGTAGGGTTTTTGTGTGAGGGCATATATGTAGTGGCTAATCATGGTAATTAATGATGCATGAATTATGCTAGTGCTACAGGCAATCAGGGTAATTAATGACGCATGAATTATGCTAGTGCTACAGGCTGCCACTCTAAGGATGCTCAGAGCCTGTGATTTTGACACAGTAAAATCTGGCTTCTGAGGATGGACAGTGACAAATGCTTCTCAAGCAGATTTTAAAAACAATGATTTCAAACAAAATATTACTTACAATATTATCTAGTTTATGTCAACTCATTATAGTATATTTGATATCATAGAAAAGAATTTCCTTTTATATTATTTCTGTGTCTTTTATGCCAGGTAGTTAGGTTTTTCTTTGGTTGGTTTAATCATGGTGTTTAAGCACAAACTGGCTATATAGTGCCAGTAAAGTTGTTTTTTTTTTGTGTTGAAAGATTAAAATTTTAAGGGCAATGAGAAAAAAAATTGCCAACAAACAGTATTTAAAAATGGGACCAGCATTGTGTTGTCAAGATAAAACTTGAGTCAAAGTGAGAAAATTAAGCATTGGTTAAACTGTTGTTTTATTTTTGACTCACCTGGCCAAACACCAAGCAGCTTGTTGTAAGGCTCTGTATCAATCATACATTGTGGATTTGTCATCAGTCATCCATATTCCATCCATCAACACTTGTGGTCACTCAAGATGCTTTGTTTCTGATCAGATTTTGATCAGACTTGTTCTGTAAGCTTGCATCATCAAGATCTTTGACAAATTTAATTATGAACAACATCTATATATATTAATAAAGTGGTTTTTCATCTCATTCATATGATTAATGAACATTCAAGTGGCCATATTTCTGCTCAGATTATAATCAGATTTGGTATGTAAACTTCTGTCATCACGACCTCCGACGAATTCCATTATGAGGGACATCTGCACATGTTAATGAGGTGATCTTGCATATGATAGGCTGAGCATGTAATCACTCTGCAGGCCATATTCTGATTAGCTCGTATCTTTAAGGTAAATGGATTGGCTGTCAATGCTTACAATATATAACCTTTCAATAATTTCTGGTGAAAACCACTCAGCAAAATTGGACCAATGTTTTACAGCAAACATGATGGCATTAAGGGTTTTTAAATTTCTTCAAATCGTGATGAACTACCATAAAATTATGGCTACTGTTACTAAAAATAGAGGGGCCCCGAGTGGCTGAGTGGTCTAAAGCTCTCACTGTTACGGATCACTGCTGTCTCACCTCTGTCTGCGTGGGTTCGAGTCTCAGGCTCGGCTAACGTGGGTACGTGAGAAAGCCTGCCAGTAGATTCTCATGGGTCAGTGGTTTTTCCCAGGGTTTTCCAGGGTTCTTCCTCCACCATTAATACTGGCCGCCATGTATAGCCTATCTTGTGCTGAAAGATGGCGTTAAACCCTACAACAACAACAACAACAACTAAAAATAGAAAAAACTTTATTGACTTCTTTTAAAGAAAACCATTGAATAGAACTCGTTCAAATTTGCGGCAAACATCCTAACATGGATGCCTTAAAAATTTGTACAAATGATGCTTATTTGCCATCAGATATATCCACTATATAATTATGGTAATGGTAATAGTAAAATAGAGAAACATCTAATGACTTCTCAAAAACTGCAGAACAGAATTTGCTTGAATTTGAAAGACTGCATTGTGGCACAAAGTACTTTAAAATTTATGTATAAGATGCTAGTCGATCATCAAATATTGCTACCATTATTGAAAATAGAAAGATCTTCAAACAGAATGGACCAAATATTAAAGAAAGAATCCTGATCTAAAGAGTTTTGAAATTTATGCAAATCAGGCCAACACACAATCAAATACACAATACACCATCAATACACAATCATTATTAAATATATAATAATTTTCAAATGATGATATTGCCAGAACCACTCTGGAGAATTTGATCCAGTTTGATAGAGAGCAATCTGGGCTAAATAGCTTTCAGATTTATATTCAAAATGATGCTGACCCATAATCAGATGTAGCCTCCATTACTAAAAATACAAAAGATTAAAATCACAGGATCCCAATATAATGGCTTTCAAATTATGCCAATCCACCTTCAGATAAGGTCACCATTACTAAAAATACACAAAAATTAAATTATAGGATCTTGAAAATTGCTCAACAAAATTGAAGAAGATTTAGGAAAAAGATCTTGGCATTAAGAGCTTTCAGTTTGAAACAAATTATAACAGTCCACCTTCAAACATGGCAAAATAGATAAACCATGAAATCATTCTTTTTCAAAAACCATATACTTTTAACCGAATCTGACCAAATCTGACAGAAACCACTGTGATGTGAGGGGCTTTCGGATTTGTACAAGTGATGCCAAGTTACAACCTACTATGACTGATGTTACTTAAAACAGAAACACATTGAAAGAAATAATAAAAAAGTGTTTGACAAAATTTGACCATTTTGACACAAAGCATCCTGGCATTAAGGCCTTTCAGTTGTAAATGATGTCAATGTGCCATCAGATATGAATAATTTTCATAGCATAATCAATCAATGACAGTAGTTTTTTTAGAGAAAGCATCCTATTGGTTGAGATATCCTGGCCAACTGCTATTGCATTTGCTATCAAGCATGCTCAATCTTTTCCTTTAAAATAATTTATTTTTATCAAGTTTCAAAGCTGAAATTTCATCATTACTATTTTTGTAGTGTGTAAACCATTAAATGCTTGCAAACAGTGAGCTGGCAAGTGTATTTATGTATTTCTCTTTGTGTGTGTGTGTGTGGGGGGTTTAATTTCAAATGCTCAAAAGTTTAATTGATCAGAACTTCACTTCTTTTCATCTTTTAAATGTTCTAGATGCACATTCATAGCTAATCCTAGTTTTTGAATCCATAGAGTGTCAGAATGTTCAAAATAAATGAATGAATAAAAATAGAATTGAATAATTTAAGCCATTTGAAGTGTTTTTCATAGGCTTTGTTTTTGGCACTATGGCGATAATCTGGCGAAATATGCAGTCTGTTAAATGAATAAATAAATACAAAGGTAAAATTAATATTTTAAGCAATGCAGGAATATTCTGGCTTACAATAAATTCAATCCTGTGTAACCTAACACCATGTGTGAATGGACTTGATGATTAGGTGGTATTTATACACATACACGTACTGAATGTAATTGCTTACAATTGGTATTTATACACATATAAGTACAGAATACACTTGTGTACATTTGTTATTTATACATATATAAGTACCAAATATAATTGCTTACAATTGGTATTTATGCACATATCAGTACCAAATATGCATACAATTAGTATTTATTCACATATAAGTACCGAATATACTTACTTACAATTGGTATTTGTACACATACAAGTACAGAATATAATTGCTTACAACTGGTATTTATACACATATAAATACAGAATATATTTGCTTACAATTGCTATTTATACATATATAAGTACAGAATATATTTGCTAACAATTGGTATTTATACACATGTAAGTACAGAATATATTTTTGCTTACAGTTGGTATTTATACACATGTAAGTACAGAATATATTTTTGCTTACAGTTGGTATTTATACACAAATAAGTACAGCATAACCTTGCTTACAGTTGGTATTTAAACACATATAAGTATAGAATTACCTTTGCTTATGGGGGCCCTTAGTGGCAGAATGGTCTAAAGCACTCACTGTTACGGATCACTGCCATCTCACCTCTGTTGGCGTGGGTTAGAGTCTCGGATTCGGCCAGTGTGAGTATGTGAGAAAGCTTGCCAGTAGCTTCTCGTGGGTTGGTGCTTCTTTCCGGGGTTTTCCCCGGTTCTTCCTCCACCATTTATACTGGCCACCATGTATAGCCTATCTTGTGCTGAAAAATGGCGTTAAACCCTACAACAACAAAAAACAACCTTGCTTACAGTTGGTATTTATACACATATAAGTACAGCATGCCTTGCTTACAGTTGCTATTTATACACATATTAGTATGGAATAACCTTGCTTACAATTGGTATTTATACACATATAAGTACAGAATAACCTTTCATACAGTTGGTATTTATACACATATATTAAGTACAGCATAACTTTGCTTACAGTTGGTATTTATACACATATAAGTAGCGAACATACTTACTTACAGTTGCTATTTACACACACATTTGTACTGGATATATTTGCCTACATTAAATCTGGTCCAGATGCAAACATTGTAGACCCAGATCTGCTGTGGCATAATGTTAGTTTGGAGCAATCATAGAACAAACAAGATAACTCTAACCTGCCAGTGCATTATTCATTGCTTTTTCAAGTTGGACTTGTAAGTGAGCGTATATGGTATATATATATATATATATATATAAATATATCGATATGTAAATAGGACCATGGGAACTTGACTTTTGTGCACAGGTTATTCTAACATTCCTGTGGTTCATGCAGCCTGTTTGATTGGTTTTCGTTTTAATGGGTTAAATGCCATTTTTCAGCACATGATATGCTACACTTGAAAACTCGTGGGAAGAACCACCCACCCACAGGAAGCCACTGGTAACCTTTCTCACATACACACATTTGTCTAGCTGCGACTGAATTTGTACTTTTGAGATGTGTGATATATAAAGGTGAGTGCCTTTGATCACTCAGCCACCTGGGGCCCCTATAGCATGTTTGATTATTTTATTGTCCTGCCTTTTGTAGAGAATAGTGCAAGACATAGTAATAATGATGTCAACATTTAAAAGTATATGGCAACCCTCACAAAAGATGGTGCAGATGTTACACGCCTAGGATGTGTATGTGAAACTGATATATCTACTAAGACCACTAACTTGCTAGCAGATTATAGTAAAGGGAATTCATAATCTGTTAAGAAATTGACAGTGATCCTGTGAAAATTTTGAAAACTAAAACAACTAATGCTATACTTTGGTCATGAAAAGACTGAGAAACGTTTTGAAAAATTTGGGAAAGAAGTATATCAAACTATTATGCATTGGAGCACAGAAGTGCAATCGTGGCATATTGTCTAACTTTCATTCCATATAAGCCACATTCAGAAAATCAGATACTGTTACCTAATTTTCATCAAAGTTATCTACAGTAACTTTGTGGAAATCGACTGAAGTTCTTTTGAAATGGTATATTGGGACCATGTCTCCTTTAAATTTAACTCCTGATCTCCTCATATAACATTTCATCTTGTTCTATTTGATAGTTTCTGCTTTTATTTCTCCGTAATAAGTATATAGAAGCCAAAGCTATGAAGTTATGTGTTTGCATTGACAATTTCTGTACCATGTGAAAGGGGATGACATTTTTTTCTATATATTTATTTTCTTCTTCTCTTTCTTTCTAATTCTCCCCATTGATTGCCTTGATGATTTATATACTTTCATTTATTCAGTGTTTAGAAGGATACAGGATACATCATTTTTTGATTGTTTGAAGTATGCTTGGGGAAAAATAACATGAGCAGTTTGGTCTGCTTTTTTTTAGCATTTCATAATACTTTTTAGTTTGGCACGGTATAATTGGTGGATCTCGATTTTCTGCATCCCGATTTTCTGCATGTTTCTTTCTTTTGAAATAAGGAAAAAGGAAAACAGTATCCGTTTTTTCCTATTGTCGATCACAATTTGTGATCATATTCTGCACTGACCATGCAATTAAGGTACTTCTACATTTGCAGGTGACTAGCTTTTTCTTGAATGACATCACACATAACAGGAAACCAAACTTTAGTCGAGAGATGTAATGCAGTCTCTAATTTTTTATAGTTTAACGCTTCATCAAGTTTCACTGTAAATTTCAGGAATTTGGTTGGAGTAATTTTAGTGGAGATAATATTCTACAAAAAGCATTACAAATTTCCATTTTGAAGATTTTTGTTCATAATTGCTTTTAAAGGATTATGCATGGCCATAAATCTGAGAAAGACAAGATACAGCTTCTGTAGGCGCTTGTACACAGATGCAATCAGCCTAGCAGCATCTTGACAGATTAAGTGCCTTGGATCAGTAAGGTTTGTCTTACTGTAATCAGTTTTATGTATCCCTATGAGTTACTGTTAGCTGCAGTCGGAAAGTATAAATCAGTAAGTTATGAAGCATGGTAGGAATATTAAATTTAAGGAAGATAACTGAAATCTCCTGATGCTCACTATTCAGAAAGTGTTATTTCTTACGAGATATTGACATGTGAAAGAGTGGTCTTTGCATATAATTAATCTTATTAGAAATTTAATTTCCTCTTCCCTCGTGAGATCCTGCTAGAATTAGTATTCAGATGGAAAAGAAATTGAGAATATAAATGCTTAAGAAATGAGGCTATACCTTCAACTTGTCACATGCCAGTAACATAATTTTCAACATGCTGCATGCCAGTAATATAGGCTATACCTTCAACTTGTCACATGCCAGTAACATAATCTTCAACTTGTCATATGCCAGTAATATATGTTATAATCTTCAACTTGTCACATGCCAGTAAGATAATCTTCAACATGTTGCATGCCAGTAATATTGGTTGAAATGTTCAACTCATTACATGCCAGTAATGTAGGTTATAATCTTCAACTTGTCACATGCCAGTATTATAGGTTATAATCTTCAACTTGTCACATGCCAGTTACATAATCTTCAACATGT
The DNA here is from genome assembly GCA_016617855.1 of Megalonaias nervosa. Lineage (NCBI taxonomy): Eukaryota > Metazoa > Mollusca > Bivalvia > Unionida > Unionidae > Megalonaias > Megalonaias nervosa. The sequence continues at coordinate 59,277 of JAECUM010000106.1, forward strand.
CACATGCCAATAATATAGGTTATAATCTTCAACTTGTCACATGCCAGTTACATAATCTTCAACATGTCACATGCCAGTAATATAGGTTATAATCTTCAACTTGTCACATGCCAGTAATATAGGTTATAATCTTCAACTTGTCACATGCCAGTAATATAGGTTATCATCTTCAGCTGACATATATTGGTAATAACCACATTAAACAGGCTCTATATCATTTTCATTGGTCATTTCCGCATAATGGGCAGCTGGACAATATGTAAGATGTACAGGTATTCACTGAGCATTGAAAAATATTGGACCTGAGGTCATTTGGTACAGGATACTTGCTTGTGATGGCATTTTATGCCACATGAATGAGGGCTTATTGTTTTTTAATACTCAGTAACCTTTTTATTTATGTACCTAAAGATGAGCATATTAATCATTCTGTTTTGTTTTAGGAAGTACGTAAAACAAAGTGATATTTCAATGTTTTATTGAACAATTTACACTTTGTTCATTTATTGAATGAAACCTGAACACTGCGTAATAATACATGCTACTTTACTGCTGTTGCAGCGTGCACATACATGGGATGATTCTCATTCACACTGAATGTTAAAAAGGATGGAATGTGAAGGACAATGCAGTATTGATATTGGACAAAATTGATGCGTTACATTGATGACAACCGAAATGCCAATAGGGAAAGATAAGCCAGAAAAATTAAGTCTAAGGTTATTGCTGTGATTGTCTCAATCTTGCTGGGATGATGGTGGGTAAATTTTAAAGTGCAGTTTGTGTCATGGTTAGTTCCTGGAATGGGCATCTTCAGGAATTGGGGGATGGGGTAGGCAAGGCCAAAATTCTGGATGTGTAGCAATAGCACAATTTTCAGAATGGCTCCAATGGTGACCATATTAAAATTCAGATCAGCACCATTTTCATTTTGGACCAATTAGACATTATAAGAAGTCTTTTAGTGAAAACCCCACACTGATATGATTATCTGTTCTGGAAAAAAAGCAATAATAATATTTTAAAGTTTGCTGCAATATATATATATATATATATATATATATGTATATATTCATATATACATATATATATATATATATATATATATATATATATATATATGTGTGTGTGTGTGTGTGTGTGTGTGTGTGTGTGTGTGTGTGTGTGTGTGTGTGTGTGTGTGTGTGTGTGTGTGTGTGTGTGTGTGTGTGTGTGTGTGTGTGTGTGTGTGTGTGAAACGAGTAAATAATGGATATATTTCGTCAAGTCGGTGAAAAATTCAGTATTTTCAGGAGTGGCAAGCTTCCTTCCAAAGTCATTTTACATACACATCATAATAGAAGTACTTGATCTCCATTCTACCACCGATCCCTCCCATTATGACCCATATTGCTCTAAGTTTTATTGAATGTCAACATTCAAGATTCGCTGAGATTTTCTGACACTGAAATATTTTAATTCGAGTAGTCATTGTGCCATTAATTACATTTCAAACCTTGGTTCAGACAGCTTCAGAGTTTGAAAGGTACAAATCCATTTATTCATTTATTCAGTAATCCAACATATATTTTTGGAAAGAATGTAATAGTAAGACATATAAGTCTACCACATTCTTGTTTCAAGTTTTGCCTGTCTCCTTATTCTCAGTTTAAGCATCCATTTTCTGTTGATGTGGAAGAGCTTATTGATTGGTGATGTCTGTGTAGACATCCATCCATCCATCCATCCCAATAATAATCCATCTATCCATCCATCCATCCTGATAATAACCCATCCATCCATCCATCCATCTCAATAATAATCCATCCATCCATCCCTCCCGATAATAATCCATCCATCCATCCATCTTGCATGAATGAAAATTATGTTGATTTAACACCCAGCATGGGCTCCATGGCAGCAAGCTTAAAAATGTTAATGGTCTATTGCCAGAAGAGATATCACATCAATGTGGGGTTTTCACTTTGTGTGCTGTTGACTAATCATGGTTGTTTCATATTTTACAGCAAGTTATATCAAACAAAAATTATTTCAGTAATTGTATAGAGAGTGTATATCTAATTCCCACACAACATCATATGGAATAATGCTAATAAGGTACTTTGCCTAAAGGAATAAAATTGGGTCATACAACCATGGTTCAATATCAGTAATGGAGGGGCAAAAATGAGTAAAAATAAATCTTATTCCAACTAACCAGTCTGGTTTTTAAACTTTTCTTTCAACTCCATGCATTTGAATTTGCTTTTGCAAGATGAAATACATGTCAGTGACACATGTGAGCAGTACTAGACGCACTTGGGCCTTTGGTCACATTAATATGGAAACTGTGTGTGTGTGTGTGTGTGTGTGTGTGTGTGTGTGTGTGTGTGTGTGTGTGTGTGTGTGTGTGTGTGTGTGTGTGTGTGTGTGTGTGTGTGCTGTAATTTTGAATTGGATTTTTTAAAGTCAGATTTTCAAATGAAAAGATTCTTTGTTCTTTTCCATTACTGGTATATCAAAATTGTCTCTCATATGAAGGACATGCTGCAATCATGGATGGCTGTCAAAAACTTGCACAGTTTTTGTTTGGGTCATGACATGCTTGTGTGTGTCTTGATCCAGTTACATTCATATACTTTTATTTTTCAGATAGTGCTGCTGTGGAGAAGAAACATACACTTGCTGTCAGCTTCAAATATGGTGCCATCTACCTGATGCAAAACTACGATGATGTCTGTCCCAGAGTGGTGCATACACTGCTCACAGGTAGGAGTGAAATTTCTCTTAATTAATACTTCTCTGCTGCACATCTATTTCTGTTTCCCTTTTTTCTCACTGTCATTAGTGTAAATTTAGTGAAAGAAGGTTTGTACTGTGTTCTGCCTTGGGGAAAATCCATCTGACCAGCTGCCACCCATTCTTTACAGTCAGAATCTCTAAGTACTAACAAGTCTGTGTTCAAATGTACCCCTCAAGGACTGCCACCCATCTAAAGCAACCAGCTGCAAGCATAATAGTGACAAATTTACTTGTCATGAGAGTACACATGATTTGGTTTACAGATGAAAATCTCACAAATGTTTTTAGATTTCTAAATTCAACACGGACATTTGTTGTAAAATGTAATTAGAATACGTAACTATAATCCATACAAGAATATACTGGCCAAATTTGGATGTCTGGAAGTCTTCATTGAAATGGTGAAGCAATTTCATGATGGCATTTTCTTGCCAGAGTCCAGGATCATGGTAATTATTCCGAACCCTTTGACGTTACGAATGGTGTAAAACAAGGATGCGTCTTAGCCCCCACTCTCTTCAGCCTCATGTTCTCTGCCATGCTTATGGACGCTTTCAACAGCAGTGATGTGGGAGTCGGTCTCCGATACCATCTGGATGGGAAGTTGTTCAACCTGAGGAGGCTTCAAGCCAAAACCAAAGTCCAAGTTGAAAACATTCGTGACTTCCTGTTTGCAGATGACTATGCCCTCAACTCCAGCATGGAGGCAGGCATGCAACAGAGCATGGACCTCTTTTCCACAGCGTGCACCAACTTCGGACTCACCATCTCCACCAGCAAGACCGAGGTTCTGCATCAGCCAGCTCCTAGAAAAGACTATCTGGAACCATCCATCACTGTCAATGGCCAAAAGCTCAAAAATGTGGACAGATTCACACACCTCGACAGCACCCTATCACAAGCAGTCCACATTGACATTGAGGTCAACACCAGGATTGCCAAAGCCAGTGTCACATTTGGCAGACTCCGCTCAAATGTCTGGCATAAGAGAGGCATCAAGCTTGCCACCAAACTCAAAGTCTATGCAGCAGTTGTTCTCCCCACCCTCCTCCATGCTTGTGAGACCTGGACTGGGTATAGCTGCCATGTTAAAAACCAACCACTTCCACCTGAGCTCTCTGAGAAAACAGCTGAAGATCAGATGGCGGGACAAGGTACCTAACACAGAGTTGCTCTTTCAGGCCGGCATGACAAGCATCCACACCATGCTGTTCAAGACACAACTCTGATGTGCTGGCCATGTTTTCCGCATGCCGGAAGAACGCCTACCCAAGAAGATGTTCTATGGAGAGCTACAGCAAGGCAAGAGATCTCACGGTGGTCAGCAGAAGAGGTACAAGGACACCTTCAAGGCCTTGCTGAAGAATATTGGCATTGACCCTGACAGCTGGGAGAGTGTCGCTGCTGATCAATCTGCTTGGCGCAGTCAAATCAATGCCGGTGCAGCAGCCTTTGAGCAGAAAAGTCTGGTGGACACAGACGAAAAACGTGCTCTGCGCAAATCCGGGAACAGCAGTTCTGCATCTCCCAGTCAGCAACCTGCACATCCTTGTTTCCACTGCAAAAAGACTCTTCCGGGCCCGGACTGGACTGATCAGCCATCTCCGGACTCACCTCAAGTGAATCGATGACATGAATGGTCCTCATCGACACCGATGGACGAACATCAATTATAATACTCACATCAGAATACTTCCCCTTGAGAAAAGTCTTTTCTTTGTGCTGTAGATGGAGTCACCTTTTTCTTGCTTTATATTTAATTATTATTCTCATCAGAGTTACTTCCCCCTTGAGAAAAGTCACTTTTTTGTTGTAGTTGGGGATCAATTTTTCATTCTGCACTATCACCAAATTTTGTTTGTGGCAAAGAGGCCATCTTTCTTTTGTGGTCCATACAGAAATTAACTACTAAAATTATATATACTTTCTTGCACGTCCAAATTGACTACCTTATTTTTGTCAATGAAGGTTTGCATTTGTGGTTTGACAAGTGAAATTACTGTATCTCTTGTGTGCACTGTCTTTGTAAGGATTTGGGTTATACCTGATTGAGTTTTTTTTCTCAGTTAATTTAAGCTCTCTTGAGACTTATCAGCTTGTGTTCCATACATACTGCATACAGCTTGTATTTTATTTTTTATTTTCTCACCCTTCACAGGGCATTATTGCTCCAATTTGGTTGTGCATTTTTCTAGCTAGGGTAGGTATTATGTTATCCTTGCATAATTTGCCTTGATTCATGTTATTGCTCATTATGATTCATTGTAATTCACATGACCCATATTCTTTATTTGCTGTATTTATACTTGCACTTGGTAAAGCAGGTCGCACACCACTTTTTACCTTCATATCCTGTGCTTGGTTATCAAAACCAGTTCTTTTTCACTATTGTTTCAGATAGTTTTCCATGCTTTTATTAACCTTTTTTTTTAGTAATTATACCAACTGGTTTTGTTTTGTTAATTTAGTCTTCTCTGGGTTTTCATTTAAGCCTGGCTGACTTGATTATCTTCTTTAATTCTGTATTGAGTTTTGCATTGGCTCCCTTTGTGCATTGAGACAATGTGAAAACACTTTAGGTGGCTTATCAGTGTTATCATATTTGTGTAGACTTGAATTAACTGTGTTTACTTTTCGTTGCAAAGAAGTTTCTTTGTCTAAATATCCTTTCAGCTTTTACAGGAACAATGTCAGATTCATAGGATTACTGGGCCACCTCTCAGGGGAGGTTATAAACAAGTGGAAAGTGAGCTGTACCCTCCCATTATGGAGAAGCAGCACCTTCCCGATTCCTTGAAGGCATAGGATGAGTTCCTCCCTCCTATGAGGGGTGGAGCAACACTCTTTCATCCAGAAGGGTAGATAGTAATTCACACCACCCCATGAGGGTGAAGTAGCACCTTGTACTTGCCCAAAGCTTGGTGAAGGATGAAAGTGAATCATGCCCCACTGTATAGCAGCACCCTTTCAGTCCCTGGGACCCATTTTTTTGGCATTGGGGTCAAGCCAACCAGTAAGGGGAGAACTCAGATCTAAGATCTGGTAGAGGGTCTTCCTCTAGATCTATATTGCCTAACTGGTCTTTGGAGCCTCCACAGTATGGGAATAGGGATCAGGTCAAGGCCCCCCCCCCCTCCAGACTGCCATTTCGTCCAGTAGGTTATGGGGTGTGTGAGTTGGCTTATATATGCCAGATTTGGGATGGGGATCAGATCAGCATCCTTCCCTTCCCTATCATCCATCTACATCACTACAGGATGTGGGGCCTTTTGCCACCGGGAAGCGATTGGTCTTTTCCCTGCATGCAGCCATGGACTTCTGAACCTTGCCCACATGGTAGTCAGGTCATCACTGTGGTCATGGACCTACATTGTCTTATGAAGTTGGGTCATAAAGATACAGGAGGATGGACATTCTTCCTCCAAATGTTCCAGGTGAGTGGAGAGCTTGTCTTTCAAAAAACCATGAATGAGGTTTACCACCTCTTTCCTAGTGACCTGTGTCCCAAAACTTCAGGTTCTGATGACTATAAAATTCTTTCCAGTTTCTAAAAACTTTTTTATGGCAAACTTGCAATCAGATCTCATGTGTTGCTTCATCACTCAGTTGTAATTAAGGCACTGTCTCAAAGGTTAAGCAAAGAGGGTGGTCAGTTCCCCCACACTCTTAACATTGCAACCATTGGTAGCTTTTAGCTTTGTGGTTCACACCCCTTCCTGGCCCACTAAGCTGCCCAATTTGGATGCTGAAGTGGTTCAAGTAGGCATTTCATCGAAAACTCTGGAATCCTTTGAGCAGAAGGCTTGGTTACTTGTAACCACAGCTTCGCATGCTGACCTCTTTTCAGTACCCTCATTCAGACTGCTGCAAGAGGAATCTCTGTTGCCAGTGGCTCTTAATCGTCTGTTGAAAGATGTGGCAAAACAATTCAAGACATGCATTGTCCTTTTCTGTGATATTGTCAATGAAGCTTCTCCACCTCCATAGGGGATGTTGCACTGGACACTTCCAAGCTCTTACAAGAGTACAGTAAGAACCTTATGAGGGCTGTTGTCATTGGAGGTGGATGCTCTCTTTGGAGGGCTCATCCCCTCTGTGACTACTTGGGATTTATGAGACTAACAACACTGGTCACTCGCATCTGCTCCTGGCCCTTAATGGACATAAAGCAAAATCATCCTGACAATCCTCAGGGTCCATCAGCTAAATTCTTGAATGCTGCACAGCCACAATCAAACTAACAACCCATTTCAGAGCTGCCCCCGCAGCAGTCAGGCCTTATGCACTATCAGGACACAGCTTTGGTGCTACATTGCCCAGTTTAAGGCCACCTCATTTTTAACATGAGCATTATAAAGAGTACATTCTATCAGGGCACAGTCTTCATGCTATATACCTTAGAATAATGCTACCTTTTAACATAAGCATTATAAAATGGCACTCCGTATCAGGACACAACCTTTATGTTACATACCTCAGTATAATGCTACCTCACTAATGAGTGACTCTCATGACTGCCATGAACAACATTATGAAGAGGGAACTCTATCAGGACACAACCTTTGTGTTACATACCTCAGTATAATGCTACCTCACTAATGAGTGACTCTCATAACTGCCATGAACAACATTATAAAGAGGGTACTCTATCAGGACACAACCTTTGTGACACTTTAAGGCTACCTCACTTTGTGAGTGATTCATGGTGCAGCCATGGACAACATTATAAAGAGGACACTCTGTGTCAGGCCACAACCTTCATGCTATATCTCTCAGTATAAGGCTACTTCACTTTATCACATGAATCACTCATGGCAGCCATGAACATTATAAAGAGGGCATTCTATATCAGGACACAAGCTTCATGTTACACTCCTGAGTATGAGGCTACCTCACTTATGAGAGACTCTCATGCCTGCCATGAACAACATTATAAAAAAGGCACTCTACCAGGACACAACCTTCATGTTACATACCTCAGTATAATGCTACTTCACTTATGAGTGTCACATGCCTGCCATGAACATTATAAAGAGGGCAATCTGTATCGGACACAAACTTCATGTTACACTACTCATTATAAGGCTACCTCACTTATGAGTGACTCTCATGCCTGCCGTGAACAACATTATAAAGTGGGCACTCTACCAGGAAACAACCTTCATGTTATATCCCTCAGTTAAAGGCTACACTACTTTGTCACGAGTCACTCATGGCTTCCATGAAAGCATTGTAAAAAGCATGCTCTCTGCCTCAGATGATTATTGCATGTGGATTGCTGGAAAATTTTACTGGCTGATCACATGTTTGTTTAAAGGTATGTATTTTTATATTTATAGAAATTGTTAAATCTGCCATGGTCTGATTATTTAAAATATTTGCATATATTCGAAGCTGAGATATGAAATAGGAAAAATTTGATCAAAATGGCAGTTACTTCAAATTTTTCTGCTAGTTCTTCTGATTTATTTATTAATATCATTAAAGTGCCAAGTGTGTGCCCTAGCTTAAGACAAAAGTTAGGATATTTTTGCAAAATCCTTGGTTTTAGGTAACAGAATCTGAATAAGATGAAGAAAAAGAATTTTAATATAAATGCTATGATAATGAGACCTTTTTCTTTGATTTTCAATAGGTGTTCCTTCTCTTTCTATTACAGAAGTCTCTTTTGATCCCAATATTGCCCATCTGCCAACTAAAAACATAAGAAACAAACAATGTTATTTGATGATTTGTTTCCATGACAATATAATAACAGGATCAGGGACAGGTATAATATTTATCCATGTAAAATTTTACCCATAATTCCTTTAATTTCTCAGGCCTAGACTGGTGATACTGCCATAATTGCAGTTGAAATTTATATTACTTTTTATGTAACAGGTAATTTCATTGGTCAAAACATCATTTGACCTTGACCAGCTGTTCTTTCTTAAATGAACCAATTCATGTCCTACATTTTAGTACAAAAATTAGGGTCTTGCAACCAACTAATTGAAATTGGCATACAAGAAACCCCAGTGAAGAAAGTTAAAAATTGAAGTCTGCAAAGTCCCCTTCAGGGAATAATTGTATCAAATACACATTAAGGATGTACAGGGTAAATTTTAAAGAGTTTTGCGAAATCAATAGCATTCTGTAATTCAGAATCTGAAATCATTCAATAGTGCCACTTCTGCAAAGAGACCATTCTCTGCTGAATGTTTATATGAGTGTTCATGCTAGTTTGTGTGTGTAAGTGTTTGTGTTTAGTGAGAGATTGAAAAGAGAGACATACACAGATGGCATGGATGCGTACATTTCAGGTTGCAGCAATGGAGAAAGTAAAAACAAAATGCTTCACTTTTAGTACATCGTCTTAAGTCTGAAAACAACTAGATGAGACTGATAAAAAGTTTTCTTGACAATTTTCCTGATGCAGTTAAAGATGCAAACAAACTGTTTTTGAAAAGACCCAACCATTCATTGTTTGTTGCATCATGACCATTGTTTTTGATCAATGCGAACAGTTAATCCATATTATGGTGAAAGGATGGTATGACTGATATTGAAGTGAAGTAAAAATCACAAATATTATTAATAATGGATGATGAATGAAAACAAAGGTCATCCTTTTTAAAGTCAGTAATCAGAACACTTCCACTTAATAGAACACTTCCACTTAATCAGAACACTTCCACTTAATCAGGACACTTCCACTTGAATGGTCCCAGATATTTAATGATATCCCGTCTCTCATTTTGGTACATCATAACCTTGGTTCAGTTTTTTATGCTTATTGGAATGTCAGGCAAAAAATATGAAAAGTTACTCTCTTTCTATCTCTCTGCACAATAAACAGAGGTGGCAAAAATTACTTTGACAGTTTATTTAAACTTGCATTATTATTTTCATCAATGAAAATAACTTACATAAAGATATATCAAGAATAAATTTAGGTCTGAATGTTGACCTTAGTTGACCTTTTCAAGATTCTGTTTGATCTGAGAAACTTCCTGACATACTATTGATTTTGGAAAGAACAACTGACAGTTGAAATGAGCTTCATGTTGTTTTTTTTCAAAAAGCAAATATTTCTTCACATTTGCGAACAAATACTTCTTTTTTTTTCCAGCTTGCTAATTTGAAGATGGTCAATGTATAGGTCTGATTTTTTTGTTATGAAAATGATTTGGCATGATGGCTTGTTTAATTTCTTTGATGTTAAAAGTAACTTATACAGCAGAAGGTGAATATTCTTACATGACAGGGTTATGACACATAAATTGAAAACAGAGATCAAAATATAAAATAAGTTGAAGACAAAAGTAAATTAGCTAAGGGTTGCAGTTATTCAGGCATTATCCACTGTGTAATTTGCAACTGACCATTTATACTGTGATAAATGCATGAAAAACATTAAATTCATAAATGCTTTTGAATATTAAGGACGTTGCTTCACAACAGGGTTAAATCAACATAGTACAATGTGATTGCCTTTATGCATTACACCAAGGCATATTGATCAATTTATGTCCCTAGCAAAGAATAAAGTAGTGGAAATGTTGTAAACCAGTCAACCACATAGCTGCCGAACATTTAGACATTCATCCAGTTATTTTCCTATGGATAAACCTTTTACTGTGAGTGAAAATCAGTAAGAGTATATTTTACACCCAATTAGAAATAGCTTGTATCAAGTGAGACCCAAATGTGTAAAAATAACCAATAGAAAAATGGACCATGAATTGATTGGGGTTTTTTTGGGGCTTCAAAGCTAGTTTGAAAGTTACCAAGCAAGTGCCTATCAAAGTTAGTTCTCACTAGACAGCTGCAAGCAGGGGTGACTGGTACAAATTTGTTTTGTTTTTTTGCACAAAACTGTTGTTCCTGAATCCCTATCATAGGTGGCAATGGTCATAAATTTCACTAAAACAATATCTCTTAGTTCGTCTTAAATGATGCTGATATGACCTCCCAAGATGGCTGCAACCACAGTTATTGTGAAAAATCTCAATACAGCGATTTCTCTTGAATGGATGGATATACTGAAATGTTTTTTATTTTTTTATTTTTTAAAGATAAAGCTTCTTTCATGCAGTAGATAGTTATTCCTTTATTAAAATGGTGCTGATCCAACTTCCAAAATGAAATCATTTTGAAATTATTTTATCCAAAAGATATATAATTGGTTTGTAATGAAAATGATGTGAATTTGATGAAGAACATATTCTTACTTCAGTGATGGAGTTCAAATCCCAGACATAATTAACCTTGAGGTCAAGTCAGAGGTCATTGCTTGCAAGTTTTATCCTTCCACATACACTTGGAACACTCACATTGGTTTTAAGGTCAAAAGTCTTGATAGGGGGTTTGTAGCCTTTCTGACTTGAGAGATGATAACACAAGTATGAATGAATATTTGTCAAAAATAGTTTTTGGATATATCTGAAGATTACATTAAATGACACCAGTTCAATAAAACTGAGAGTTTCCAAAGAATATTATAGATGTAACCAAATTTAGCCTGTGGGTATATCTTGCCAGAGTTAGTGACTAGCTCATTGATCTTCTATTCATGACATTGTGTTCAAGGTCAAGGGTCAGAGGTTACAAATATTTTTGTACAGCACTTCTGAACATGTTATATCTCAAACATATAAGAAAGTACTTCAGTTACAACTTTGGTGTGCTGGAGTTTTCCAAGAATATGTCTGTGATGGTTTGAATATTCATTAGTTGACAAGAATAAATGAACATTAGAAATGACTTATAATGGATTCCAGGATATTCAACCTGTAGCACATAATTCATTTTGATGGAGTCTGCTTTCAAAGCCTGTTTAGACCTTCAAAAAGTTTCTTAATTTAAAATGTGGCAGTATATTCACATACATAAAGCTTGGAGTCAAAAGATCAAAGGTCAAGATCATTGTGGCTCATTGTGGTGTTGAAGAAGAACCTTTTTCCTTCCTTGACCAAACATTGTGGATGGCATGTACTTAGCGTAATAAAAAAACCTCCCATAATAGTTTGTAAGATGAGAAATCATGGATATGGCAATTCTAAAAAAGACAATATTGGTTTCTGCAGTTATTCTATCTCAAGACTACATATTTTAATGGTTAGAGCATCTGCCTCTGATGCAGGAGGTCACAGGTTCAAACCCCGGCCAAGTCATATCAAAGACTTATAAAAATGGTACTAACAGCTGTCTCGCTTAACACTCAGCATTAAGAGGTTAGTGTTAGGACTGGTCAGCCTAGTGACATGATAATGTGACTGGGTGGGACATGATGCCACATGTCTGCAGCATGATGCCCCAGTGCTTGACATCGCAGTAAACTGCCACACTGCAGACATTGTAGTGATATGACAAAAATTGTTGAAGCTAACATTAAAAATCAGAAAACACACACATACCTTGACCAAGAATCCAATTCACTGAGAACTCCAATGGCCCATTATCTCCAGAGTTGATTATTAAACGTGGGACAGGCATGCAATGTACTGTTTGCTCTTCACACGTTTTTGTTTCAGTTTGTATAAGCCTGCCAAAAAGCAGAGTGTATACTGTTATGATCCCGTCCATCTGTCTGATCATCTGTTACCTTTGTTGTTGCTGCACCACAACTTCAGTTTTGCACCATCAACAGACCCTGAAATGGATAATTTTGCATATGAGTGCAAATAGTTTATAGATGAATGCAAAAAATTTATTTTAAATCTGCCACTGAATTTCCATGGATGAAACTCCTTTTGCATGAAAATCCATGACAGATTCTTTACAGTGACAGACAGTTTTTCTTCCCTTACAAGCCATGACCTTGTTGCTGACAAGGCAAATGTGAAGAGCAGCTGCTGTTGATATGGTGACATTATCACCAGTGGCTGTATTTCTATAAAATCTTTCTTTCAACCAAACAAGAGATAACATATGATGGCCAATACTCGAAAATTATATTTTTACACTTGTTGCAGATGCAGTTGTTTTTAATGATCATAAATTTAATGCAGTCTTTTTCATTTTATGATTTTGCTATTTCATTCAGAGACATTTTTGATGAGGCAAGATATGAAGGTTTTTAGTTATGTCCTTTAACCCTTTCAAAATCACATGGAAGGCAGATGAAATACTAATAAATATTAAGATCTGGTACAATTACCTGTTTCATGGTGTCTGTATCTTTAACAAACTCAGTGGATGGCTTGTGCTTGGAGCAAGGAAAAAGCCTATTGATTTGGGTCACAAAAGGTCAAAGGTCAAGGTCACTGGCTGAAAAATGAAAAATAGCTTCTGCATGATAACTGATTTTGAATATTTTTTGCAATGAGCATGACCTCACATAATAATCATGTAATCTAGCATATTATTGGCTGAGCATGTTATTAGTCCAGAAGCCATATTTGTGATTTGATTTTGATCAAACTTGGAAGATATACTAATATCATCAAGATCTATGACTGTTTTGATATTGATTGAAATCCATGAGTATTTATGAGGTGATCTTGAATCTGATTGGGCAAGCTGATTACTACTCTTAAGTTTTAGTTATTAATTCTGATCTGGTTTGATAAAAATTGAAAGATATGCTAATATGATCAAGATCTATGACTGTTTTGATATTGATCGCGATCCATGCATATTTATGAGGTGATCTTGAATGTGATTGGGCAAGCTTATTACTACTCTACTCTAAACTTTAATTGTTAATTCTGATCTGATTTGATAAAAATTGTAATATATGCTTATATCATCAAGATCTTGGGCAGTTTCTAAAGAAGGTTTGACTTGTGCACGTTAATGAGGTGATCTTGCATCTGAATGGCTGAGCTTGTTACCACTCTCAAAGTCATAGTTTTGATCTGATTTTGATTAGCTTTAAATATAGGCTTAAATGATAAAGACCTCACATGAATTAGAAATGCTAAAGATTTGTGCATAATAATGATGTGATTTTGTGTATGATTGGCAGGGTTTGTTACTACTCTTGAAACCATATTCCCGATTCATTTTTGATCAAACTTGATCAGTAGGCTTAATTTGGATCGGTACAGATACAAGTAAGATTCATGCAGATTTTAATGGAATGATTTTGCATCTGATTGAATGAGCTTGTGCACCCTTTAGCAACACTGTTTCTGGTCATATTGGTATTAAATTGGGTAAATAGGCTTGTCTCATCAAGGCATGTATGTGTGTGTGTGTGTATATATGTATCTATCTATATATATATATATATATATATATATATATATATATATATATATATATATATATATATATTTGTTTTAATTATGAGCAAGATCTATGTCTCATAATGAGGTGATCGTGCACATCACTGGCTGAGATTGACTGAGCTTCATACACTTTGAAAGACTGATTATCTGATCCAGTTTTAATTGATCTTGGTAAGTCTAGATGATTTTCATTATGATTGAAACCTGCACCTGTTATTGAGGCTGACTTGTGTCAGATTCAGATTATTTACCTCTCTCAGGAATTTGTTAAAAATAGGATTATGATCAAACTTGATAAATATGCCAATGTCATTATGGTCTTGTGATATTATTGATGTGCTCTTACATCAGGCTGGCTGAACTTGTTACAAATTTTCCTGCTATAGCTCTGATCAGATTTGGATTAACTTGTTAATTAGTCTTATATTATTAGGATCTAATCATCAGATTATCTGAACTAATTTGTTTCCACTCTGGAGACTGAATTTCAATTGTTCTCCACTTTAAGCTTATATTTTCATTGTGAGGTTCTGTTATGCATGAGATCTGTGCATCTAATGAAATACCTTGGATCCAATTGGCTGAGACTGTTACATGAACCTCTCTAGACCTAGAGACTATATTTATCAATTTCTTTAAAACTTTGTTAATCGGTTTATTATCATTAAGGTCATGGATGACTTCGATTATGAACAAGAGACTTTGCATATTAATTAGGCCTCTGTCTTTAGAAAGAATTTGTATTGGGATATAATAAAAATGGGTAAAATCAACATATAAAATTTGGTTGATAATTTACATAGAACATTTTCTTACAGTACTATGTAAGTCTGTTTAGTTAAACGATACTGCATAAACCTACATGGTCAAGGGCTAATTTATATTAGACAGGCGAGCGATATCAAGTCCAATTGAGCCTCTTGTTGAAAAAAGAAATTCTTTATTTAAAATAATTTGAAGCACTCCCCCTTGACTACCTTTTTACAGAGGATTGTTATCAACTTTTATCAGCTAGGTAAGATTAGCACTTCATGATTTGAGTCCATACATTGTGGCAGCTGGGTGTGTTTGTGTGAAACATCTTACAGTTTTGTATATATCATTGTCATTAACTAGATTTATTATGACATCCAGAGCAGCAAATTGTGTTTTTGATGCAATTGTTGAATTAGAAATGTTAATGTGGATGGAGCTTCTCTCAAATTCCAACATGGGGAAATGTGGGGAATATGAATTAAATGTATTGGAAACGATTTTGCGGCTGAATCATGCATTTCATTTTATTTAAATATACAGTATATACTCTGATATGTGTGATCCAACTGCATGCTACACAGGCTCAGATCAGCCATTGCATAATTCTCTGACAGATCTGGGTCTGTGTAGCTTGTTAGGACCAATCAGTATTATGGGATATAAATGAGTATATGCAGTACTTTATTATCTCATAGAGGCTGTATGTATGATGATTAAGTTTGATCCCTAATACATGTATGCAGTACTTTATTATCTCATAGAGGCTGTATGTATGATGATTTAAATTTGATTCCTAATACATGTATGCAGTACATTATTATCTCATAGAGGCTGTATTTATGATAATTAAGTTTGATCCCTAATACATGCATGCAGTACTTTATTATCTCATAGAGGCTGTATGTGTGATGATTAAGTTTGATTCCTAATACATGTATGCAGTACTTTTATTATCTCATAGAGGCTGTATGTATGATGATTAAGTTTGATTCCTAATACATGTATACAGTACTTTATTATCTCATAGAGACTGTATGTATGATGATTAAGTTTGATCCCTAATATGCAGTACTTTAGTATCTCATACAGGCTGTATGTGTAATGATTAGGTTTGATCTATAATATACAGTACTTTATAATCTCATAGAGGCTGTATGTATGATGATTAAATTTGATTCCTATGTTAAATATATTCATGCATATAGAAAATATAGCCATGAGATAGAATATATTGAATGAAAAATCTTATTTCTTTTGATATGTTGTTTATGTGCATAAAATTTAATTATAGGGATTGACAAATAATCATACATGTGACAGAACCAGGATGTCAAACCAGTAGATTTACAAATATTTATCAGTAGATTGGCTTCTAAACCAGTGGAATTTTGTGTAGCATAACTTTTATGTTCTGCAAAGGAATTGAAAATGAAATAGGTGCATTTTTGCCATCATGGTACATGTACAATAAAACAGCAGCATAAAGTGGATTTAGATTCTGATGTTACGATAATTAATGTGAGTCAGTAATGAAAAAGGAAGACTTGTTTATCTTTTAGTTTAATGCAATGATTTTTAATAGCATCCATTGCATTTCAGTCATCCATTGCATTTCAGTCATCCATTGCATTTCAGTCATCCATTGCATTTCAGTCATCCATTGCATTTCAGTCATCCATTGCATTTCAGTCATCCATTGCATTTCAGTCATCCATTGCATTTCAGTTTCCTTCACAAGATTATCTTCTCCACCGATGACATTCACTATGATTATTAGGCTTCACACTAAATAGGCTCTCAATGGTTTTCTGGTCCAGGCTTCCCCTGAGTCACTTTGTTCTTTGTGAAGAATGTATGTGTGTGTGTGTGTGTGATTTGTACTTTTAATGTAGCATTAACAATTTTTCAGTCATATCGCTACAATGTCTGCAGTGTGGCAGTTTATAATGATGTCTAGCACTGGGGCATCATGCCGCAGACATGTAGCATGATTTCCCACCCAGTCACATTATCCTGACGCCAGGCTGAGCAGTCCTAACACTAACCTCGTAATGCTGAGCACCAAGTGAGGCAGCTGTTAGAACCATTTTTATAAGTCTTTGGTATGACTCGGTTGGGGATTGAACCCACGACCTCCTGCATCCGAGGCAGATGCTCTAACCACTAGGCCACATGAAGAATGTATAGTGTATCAGCAATTAGAATGTTGCAATGACGGGACAACTATGCCCTGACTGAAAAGAAGTTCTAGTTTAATTTTCCTTATGCTGGTTTTGTAAGGTTGCTTACTGCTCTCCAACAGTCCTCCAAGTTATGTTCATTCCAGAGTAAGTCCTCGACTTGGACTTATGATGTATTCCTGAGTCTTTTCCTCAAGGACTTCTTTTTCTTAATAGCTCAGATCCTAAAATATGTTTGTAAATTATAAACAAAAATTAAATTAATATAGACTTTAAATAAACAACAAAAAAAATTTATGCTTTGTGAATAGTTTATCCCAACTTGTTAAATTTAATTACATGTATGTTGAAATATACTGTGAACTGATATATTGTATATAGGAATTGAATTTATGTGCATGAAATACAAAAGATGTACATATTTGAATGCAAACTCAGGACCTTTGCTACTCGCCTGCACACACCTAAAACTGATATCCATGCACTCTTGAACTTGTAATGTTTCTTACCCAATTTCTCTTAGCATTGGGAGAAAAAACATGTTTCTGCATTTTGCCAATAACGGAAAAAAAAGTTGCATGAGTTGCTGCCCTTATATATTCCTCTTGAAACGTCTTGAACAAGACAATGACAATTAAACATGCCAAAAAAAAAAAAAATACCTAGTGTCTGCCAAAAACATTTATTTTGGTCAATCTCTCCTTCCTGACCATTCCGGTGGCCTAGTGGTTAGAGCATCTGCCTCGGATGTGGGAGGTCATGGGTTCGAACCCCGGCTGAGTCATACTGAAGGTATTACCAGCTGCCTCACTAGGCGCTCAGCATTAAGAGGTTAGTGTTAGGACTGGTCAGCCTGGTGTCAGGATAATGTTACTGGGTGGGACATGATGCTACATGTCTGCAGCATGATGCCCCAGTGTTAGACGTCACTATAAACTGCCACACTGCAGAGATCATAGCGATGTGACTGAAAAATTGCTAAAGCTACTTTAAAAATCCAAATCACACACACACACACTCTCCTTCTCACCTCCCTTCCATCAGTGGTCTACCGATTTTTCATCAAAGGTTCATAAGACATTATGACCACCTTTTAATCCTTTTTTTACTTATGACACCTCAAAAGACATCTCACATTTGGCCTTAAACTCCTTGTATTCCTGCAGTTATGTAATCAATTAACAGCTTGTTGTGTACATGTCTTTTGATCTTGAATAATAGATCTACCGTGCATCAATGCACCAGTTGTTGTATTGGTGGGACATTTCCAGTCCCCAGTAGGATTGGCTGGTTTCTCTAATGTGTTGTTAGGTTTTAAAAGAATTTTTTTTAACATAGCTTTATCAATTTGAGTCATGTCACTACAGTGTCTGCAGTGTGGCAGTTCATAGTGATGTCTAGCACTGGGGCATCATGCCACAGACATGTAGCATCATATCCCACCCAGTCACATTATTCTGACACCAGGCCGACCAGTCCTAACACTAACCTCTTAATGCAGAGTGCCTAGTGAGGAAGCAGCTTGTACCATTTTTGTAAGTCTTTGGTATGACTCAGCCTGGAGTTGGAACCCATAACCTACCATATCTGAGTCGGATGCTCTCACTGCTTAGGTCACCAGAACACATAAAAATACATTGTTTGGGGTTTTTAATGACATTTTTTTAAAATTTTATTTTCAAAAGGGTAGAGAAACTAAACCCAAACCAGACCTGTACATGCTTTCAGTTAACTGACCTATTGAGGTTTTAACATCCTAAAATAATGACACAAAATGAACTGGTTAAGATGAAGAGAATAAGAACTAATAGTACTTATTGATGTTTTTGTTATACCTACCCCACTCCTCCTCCCCCCCCCCACACACACACATAGGGTGGGAGTACACTGGAGTCAACTTGTCCATGATGATCTGCAACACATGAACCCACTGAAAAATATCAATCATATGAGGTTTTTTGTCATGATAGATGCTGTGTCCGATTCAAAAGTGAACCTTGTTTTATTTCAAATTGTGTCCATTTGACTCTGTCATCACACTCTTTTCTCTCTGTACATCACATTCTTTTCAGTCTTTGCATCACATTCTTTTCTGTCTGTGCATCACACTCTTTTTTTTCTGTCTAATATCTGCAGAAGCCTTTGTGATATCTTCATAAAACATTGTATGTATTTGTAATTCAATGAGAGTTTGTATCCCATATAAGATTTAGTTGTTTTTCAGATTTTTTCTTTTAGAGTTATCTCCCTATTGTTTGAAAATTGTATTTATACTTAGCATCTTGCTGGGCTGGGGATCTGTATAATAATCATATACTGACAGATCTAGTTTCACATAGAGACATGTTGTGGTATTAATTTGAGAAACATTTTGAATTTTGAACTTGGATTAATTCTGTATTTTCATCCTGAAACTATAGAAGTTATGCAGGCTCAGATCTTTGTCAAGTGTCTCTATTATAGACTAATGGTACCTATTCAGACAGGATAAACTTATTTTTGGTCATGACAATAATTGATCAAGAATTTAAAAACAATAATTTTGTGTGTATCTATGTGTGTGTGGGTGGAGTGGGGGTGGGAGTTCTTTATTGTCTATTTGTCCAAACTTTGAGGATGGCTTGCATTTCACTGACAAGGACAACATTTTGGGAGGTCTAAAGGTCCAGGGTCAGATAACAGGGACTGAAATAATGAAAAGTAGTATTCACAAAACACTTAAGTTCTATACCACATGCCTTGACTGGTTTGTATTTGAGAGAAGATGAACATCTATTGCTTTTGGGGTTGAAAAGTCTAAGAACAAAATCAGAGGGATTCCAAGAAGGAAAATAGTTTCCATACCTCATGTCTTATGCCACAAACCATGAGCAAATTTTGTGGATGGCTTGCATTTGAGAAAAGAAGGCATATACGTGTACTGACTTTGGGATAACAGGTCAAAGGTCAAGATAGCTTAGATTGAAAAAAGGTAAAAAGTTTCATAAAATAACTTGGTATGGCGGGCAATTGATGAAACCCTTGTCAAAAGAATTCATGGTTCTAAATTGTTATGCTTTTTTTTAATTAAGTAAATGATGAAGCCTTAAGTGTTTGTCAGATGAAATGATGCAGGAAAAATGGCAACCTGGGCACTGGTATATAGATATTTTCTGTAAATTCTGAATGGTATTTCAAAATAGCTCTTGGGAAATTAAGTATTGATTTGTTGTATTGATACTGAATTGCTTCATGAAATTCCCGGATTAAGCAAATTTTTCGTGCCTAATATATTTAGTTTGGTTTGGTTTGATATTTGATGATATGGTAGGGAACAGTCATATTATTCTTCATCTCCGAGCTGCATGCATGGATATCATATACTGTATACACGCTTACAAGATGAGTCCAACTGCAAACTGCACAGATCCAGATCTGCTGGTGCATAATGTGCTGGCAGATATGGGTCTGTACAGTTTGTTAGGAGTAATCAGTACAACAAACAACACAGACCCTGATCTGCAGGCTTATTATGCTACAGCAAATCAGGATCTTTGTTGTTTGCAGTTTGACTTGACTTATAAGTGAGTATAGACGGTACCTAATACATTTAGAGATTGATACCACTATTAAGAGAAATTAAACCATTGGTTTATATATTGTATTAGTCGTATGACATTTGATAGCCCCATGCTTGCTGCATTTTGAAGCATTTAAATAATGAAATATCTCCAGAGAGGAGACAGTGTAAATAATTTGGATTCAGTGGTTTTCACTGTCATTTGTACTACCATATTAGAAGCGAGAAAAAGATGCCAAAGTACACAGTTGGGAGTAATGCATCAGTTTTAATTTTTTATTTTACAATTTAGCTTCAGAATTGAAAAGTATGGGAAAGTTTTGAGAATCAAATGATGGGTTATATAATTAGATACTCAAATTCATGAGTTATTTCATAAATAAATGCAGTCCTTGGTTTTCAGTCAACCTAGCCACAAGGCCATGGAAACTTTTTGGTATCCTTATCCATTGTCTGTCATTTATCTGTCAACATTTGCTTGATATGACTCTGGAGGTCATGTTTCTAATTTGATTTTGATTAAACATGCAATTTGGGTTTCTCTTAACAAGATCTCCAACATATTTGAATTTGATCAAACATGCAATTTGGGTTTCTCTTATCACGATCTCAGACATGTTTGAATCTGAGCAAGATTCGCACATATTGATGAAGTGCTTTTACATCTGATTCTGTGAGCATGTTGCCATTCTGTAAATCAAATTTCTGATCCTGTTGTGATCAGACTTGGAATATGGGCTTGTATCGTTAAAATCTCAGACAAGTTTGGTAATGAACTGGATCCATGCATTTTTTTCATGATATGATCTCACATTTGATTGCTGAACTTTTTCCACTTTAAAGACAATATTTCTAATCTGTTTTGATGAACTTGAATATTTGCTTATCTCATCAAGGTCTCGCATGAGTCGCTGTTGAGTAAGATTAATATTAATGAGGTCATTTTGCCTCTGATTGGCTGAGCTTGCAATGACCCTGGAAACCATATTTCTCATCTGACTTTGATCAAACGTGAAAGATAGGCTAATATCATCCATAATGAGAAATATCCATGGATATTAATGAGGCGGTTTTGATTCTGATGGAGATTTTTTTTCTCCCAATCTGTAGACCATATTTCTGATCCTTTTGTGATCAAACTTGAAATATTGCATTATATCATCAGGTGCTGGGAGAAAATTTGATAATGAGCTAGATTGATGCAACAAGAATGAAGGGATAGTGCAATAGATGGGCTAAGTTCACTATGGAGGCCATATTTCAAATCCTGTTTTGATCAAACTTGGAATATAGCTAATGTGATCATGATCGTGCATGATTTTGGTAATGAGTAAATGCCATATATGGTAATAAGATAATCTTGCATTGGAATGTTTGAGCATTTACCTCCTGAGGGACTCTCTTTCTGACCTGATTTTAATCAAACTTCAGGTAAATTGGCAAGTATGTTGATGGGTCTTTGTATCAGCAATAGCAATGCATATTTAAGAGGTGATCTTGCATCTGATTGGTTATGTATTCAAAATTCTAGTGACTGCAACTTTGATAGAATCGTTTTTGATAAGTAGGCTTACATCAGCAATATCTCTTTTGAGAGAGATTATGAGGGAGATCCACATATATTAATGATGTGATCTTGCATTTGATTGGCTGAACTTGTCACCACTCCTGCAGCTAGGTTTCTTATGAGACTTTTATCAGACTTAATGGTTATATCAAGATGTTAAATAAGTTTGATTATCAGCAAAATTGGGGCATATTTATATGGTAATCTTGTATTAGATAGGCTGAGCTTGTGACCACCCTAGGAGTAAAATTTCAGTTGGATCTTGATCCAACTGTATAAAAAGCTTCTGCCTAGATTGCATTACACAAGCTGTGTAATATGTAAGATCTTGATCCAACTGTATAAAACGCTTCTGCCTAGATATCATTACACAAGCTGTGTAATATGTGAGATCTGCACAAATTAATGAGATAATTTAGCATTTGGTTCGAGCTTGTTACCTCATGAAATCTTGAGTATATTTTGCATCAAGTTTCACATACCTGCCTTATTCCCATACAGTGTTGGTTCTGGTGGTGGTGGTGGTGGGTTCCAGGGACACGAAAGTGTTTAGAGGTCTCAGGGGAGGTCAGCATGCATGACCTAAATTAGCAACAATATCCAGTTGAGAAGAAGTTATCTTTTCATATAAGCCAATATAAAATTACTGAAAGATAAAAAGAAAATAACACGTTTTCTCTGAAGCATTTAACATACTTACAAACCAAAAGTAGTTGGTAGATAAAGCATTGTCTGATTTCATCACCACATATTGACATATACATGCTCCACCCACATCAAAACAAGAACACAGACATTAAATAAAAATATATACCAAATTTCTGTCCTTAAAGTTCATTGGAGAGTGGAATATTTTCTTAATTAGATGCAGTCATTGCTCAATAATTCATGGGGGAGGGGTTAAGGTAATACAAAATTGATTTGTGTTCATCTTTTCACTGCTAATTATACCGTATATCTATATTGTGTTATATATATTTAATTTGTATTGTTACATGTAGGCTCATACAAAAGTAACAAAAGAATACAGTGAAGTCAACAAGCTTTGTAAATTTAACAAAATAATTTATTTCCCTAGAAAACAAGGTAAAAATATGAAAAAGGACTTATGGTTTGTGAATATAATCCAAAAATTAATCTTAGAATTTAAAAATATAAGTCCTATCACTAAAAAGTTCTAATTGAATCCAAGTCTGAATCTCAATGATGTTCCAAGATGGAAGGCGATGACGTCCTCTATAACCTGTTTTGGGCTGATGTGTCAACAGTTCCTTGTTGAGTCACCAAGAATATAATTCCGACTTTTGAATTCCGAATAATTTTAGTAAATGTTTTTGTCCAAGAATTTTGATGAAGAATAGTATTTTCCAGGGTGAATAAATTATTTTAAATAAAAAAACTCAATTCAAATGGCAACAACAGGAATACCTTTCAACCTCAAAGTATTATTTACAACTGACTCCAATTCACTACAAAAACATCTGTTTTAACCCTCAATTTTAGATCACATGGTGGAGTCACATGGTCACTTGGACCGAACAACAAAGTAAAAGATATGTCAATTAGCACGAAGGCTAGAATAGCCTTAGCTAAGAATCATTGATTCCCACACTGGAAATGAATTTTAAAAAAAGCGGTTTACAACAGAGCTAACACGTGGGCTGAATATGACCTTGGTAAGACCAATCATTTTCACTCAGTGTTTACCAAACTTTGAACCAAGGCCAGCTAAAAATACAATGAAGCAATACTTTTGCGTTCTAATCAGGCTAAAAGAACAGAACTGAATTTTCTGGGAAAAATGTCAAATCCAGTAAAAATATTATCATTACAATAAAATGTAATGAAACAAAAATAAAATAAAAAGAACTTTAAAACACAAGTAATTTAATTACATATATGTAACAGTATTGTGTCATTAACCTTTGTCCATAATTAAGGGTAGGAGTTTGGACCTACCTGACTAATGTCTTTTTTTTAAACCAGCATATTACATAGTAAATTCTTCTCTATGATTTTAGATTATGTATTAATATCATTATTACTTGACGGTAAACATGTTCACTGATGTTGAATTCAAGGTCTAGCTTTATTTAGAAAATAAAAATGTTCTAGAAGGAAGTTGTTTATGAATTTGATGGAAACTTCTATTAGGATGAGAGAGTATTTTCAGAATATGGTTAATGCAACCAAGGTCAGGTGGGGAGGTATATAATGTTGTTTACCTCAGAATTACTCATTCCATATCTTAACATCAGTCTTTGTGGAATCAGCTTGTGTTCAGTTATAATGTGTGAGGATTTGTTTATTTAAATTTTTCATTGAAATTCGAAAATGTTCATTGTTTTATTACTAAATCACTATTTATTCAAGGACTTTTTGGATTATATCATTGTGATACATGAAGACTGTTGGTACATTAGTATATTAGAGACTACTAGAATGTCAGCACATTCATTATTGGAATTCATTTGGAACACCACTGAAATTAATTTGGAATACTCGATCGTTTTGGACTTTTGATAGAACTTTTAGGACTATTTGAGATTTAATTCACAATACTGTAAGTTCTTTTTAAATTTTAGATTTGTATTCTAAGGAATAAATCATTTGTTAATTTTACAAAACTTGCCGGTTTTGGCTGTTTTCATTTACTTAGTTTAAGACCATATTGTTGTAATAGCACTCATTTGAAACTAGATGGTACTGTTTTTTGGACTTCCCCAAAGATCTTGTTGCACAGGATGAAAAAAAAATCTTTGTGTATATGTATTGCCAAGATGGATGCTAGGTAGTCTTGCTATGTCAGTGGATGCTGTAAACTCAAGAATGACTAATGTACTGTTGACTCACCTCTGTCTGCATGGTTTCGAGTCTCGGGCTTGGCCAATGTGATCATGTGAGAAAGCTTTCCAGTGACTTCTCGTGGGTCAGTGGTTCTTTCTGGGGTTTTCCTGGGTTCTTCCTCCACCATTTATACTGTCTGCCATGTATAGTCTATCTTGTGCTGAAAATGGCGTTCAACCCTACAACAACAACAGCAACTAATGTAGATATGGTGTTTGCATTGTGTTCATAAAATAAAATGTTCCTCCTTTTTGCTGTTATCTTGATAAAGTCAGAATATGTCCAGAAGTTTTTAAATTTAGTTTTACATGTATTTGTTCATTTTGCAGATCTCTCATCATTTCCTAAATTACAGCTCTATTTTAATTTTAACATTTTGCCTTAAAAAATGAACCACACTTGTATATAATTCCAGCTATCAAAATAATAGTGTTTTACATTTTATTCGTGGAGTAAAATTCTGACATGAAGGAAATGTTGCTGCTTATCACAAACTTGCCAATAATCTTTAATAACGATGGCTTATTCAGGACATTGATGTATAATAACTTTTGCTCTTCAGTATTCATCTCAATGATTGTACCTAACTCAAACAAATATTATATCAATTACCATACCTACACAAATTAGTTTCATGGGATCTCCCACTGCAGGCATTCGCTATTCTTAGCCAGTTATCTTTGAAACGGTGATTGCTTATCTCTGACCACTTTATCTTTAAATGGCCTCCATGATAATCAGCTGTATAAACTGTCCTGAGGATAGTTTTACATGGGCTTTATGCAGGGCTGTTCAGTATTTATACAGATTATATGCTTCAGACATGCATAGTGGTGGTCATAAAATATCTCCTTTCTTTCTCAATGATTATGGAAAATTTTGTGTTTTAAAACCTGGCACTGTTCGGTTGGATTGGTTAGAAGTAAAAATAAATTCACATGGAAATGATATTTTTAGCTCAAGTCATTAGAGACCAGAGATGGCTGTTGTTTGTTGTCCATTGCCTGTTGTATGTTGTCTATCATCCATCCATCCATTAGCACAAGATTTGTTATGGCTACTGCTGTAAATGACATGTATTGCCATGAAACTTGATACAAACATTTTTCCTGATGGTCTGGTTCGACGTGATTGAAAGTCATGCTACTCGGGCATCCAATATGGTCACCACAACACTCATTTTGAAATTCTTGTTACTGCTACCTCTCATGAATGGATGGTGCTATCAACATTGAGTTTTCACAAAAAAACTATGTTGTCTGTTGATCCTAAATGAAAATGGTGCTAGTCTGATGTCCAGTATGACAATACTGGAAAGAACAGTTGTTTTCCCCATCATCTGTACAAGACATTGTTGAAATTTTCCCCAACATCTGTACAAGACATTGTTGGAATTTTCAATAATTTCTTCACAGTCATCTCCCATTAACTACATTCTTAACCAGACTAACATCCCGATGGGCTTGATATCCTTCTTTCATTTATGAGAGCTAAAATTCCTGATGATAATTATTTTTCAAGAGCTAATGTTAATGATGCTACATTTTTGATATGCTCATTAAGTTGCGTATTAACAAATCCTCAGGTTTTTATGGTATTGGTCCACAAATTCCTAAAATTGCAGTAATAACAAAGTCTTTAACATATATTATAAACTTAAATATAATGAGTGGTAATTTTCCAGACACCTTGAAATTTTGCAAAGGTTACACCTGTCTTTAAGGAAGGAGAAAAGGAGGATCAGGGAAATACAGACCAATATCCATTCTACCTATATTATCAAAATTGTTTGTAAAGCAAATAGTCATGCAGCTCTATGAATTTTTTGAAACTTTCTCTCTATTTCATAAAGTACAATCAGGATTTAGAAAGTACAAGTCATGCCAAACAGAATTTACCAAATTAACATATCTTTGGCTGAACGAAATGGATAATGGTTGTATGACTGGGATTGCTTTCCTCACCTTCAAGAAAGCCTTTGATCTCGTTGATCATGAAATTCTGCTGAAAAAGTTGAACCGATACAGGTTTGACAATCCTTCTTTAAACTGGTTTAGGTCATACCTAAACCAAAGGTCTCAACAAGTAAGCATTGGCAATATTAGCTCACAGACTTGCAATTTTCATTTAGGGGATCCCTCTAAGGCTCTGTTTCAGACCCTCTCCTATTTCGAGAGGAGAGGGCCTAAAATGATCTACCATTAAAAAATGAATCCACAAATACAGATTTGTATGCAGATTATGCAGCCTTGTATACATCTGGTTCTGATAATGAAGTTTTCCCAAAAGGATTAGACTTGGACAATATTAGAGTTCAAAATTGGGCACAACAAAATATGATGGTAATTAATGAAGGTTAAAAAAATTGCATGATTTTGGGGAATCACAAAAGCTACACAAATTAGGGATCCCAGAACTATCTCTTACAATAAATAATTATCATTTAGAAAATGTCAAACATGAAAAGCTTATAGGTGTGTCTGTAGATAATAATTTACAATGGGATGACCATATTAATAAGCTTAGTAAAACACTATCATTAAAAATTTCCCTACTCAGCAGAATCAAGAAATATTTACCTATGGAAACTCGCAATATATACTTCAATTCATATATTCTTCCAACAATGGATTATTGTTCAACTGTATGAGGAAACTGCCAGGGTTTATAAACTTAGAAATGGGCAGCATGCGTAATTTTAGATGCATCTATTGATCTTCCCACAAATGCATTGTTTACAGAACTAAAATGGTTCACAATGTATGAAAATGGTTCACAAGGCAATTCTTGAATATAAATGTCTACATGGAGTTGCACCAGAGTATCGGCTTTTTTTCAACACAATACCAGTTGAGATCACCATGACATGGAAACCTTCAAGCACCAAAACCAAGAACAAAGCAATTTAAAAAAAAAGCTTCCAAAACTCTGGTACAGTTTAGTGAAACAAGCTTGCACTACATGTAAAATCTACTGAAAATATTACAGTATTTAAGAAGAGATAACTTGAGCATGCATGTGTTTCTAATAGATAATGGAATTTAGTATTTTAATACTAAACACCTTAAAATAAAAAGTAATTAATGTTATCTTTCATATAATGCACATTGTTATATTCTTCTTAAGAGGGCCCCAAGAGAGAATAGTCTTGCCAAATTGAGTCACCCTCTATAAATAAAGTATTATTATTATTAATATTATTATTGTTATTATTAGCTGCCATCATAAAAATCATGTAGTTACTTCTTGTTCTGAGAGAATATTCATATCAACATGGGGTTTTCATCAGAAGAAGTCGTATGATGTCTGCTTAGTCCTAACTGAAAATGATGCTGATCTGATATCCAATATGGCCACCATGGCAGCCATCTTCAAAATCTTGTAATTGCTTCTCCCCTTTGCATGGTATTGTCACTCAAATTCCTATGAATCTTGTTATCTCTGCTCATCCTGAATGGGATGGTCATATCTTCATATTGATCCCAAACGAAAATGGTGCCAATCTGATGTCAAATATGGCCACTGTGAGAGCCATTTTTAAAATCTTGTAATTCTTTTTCTTCCTGAAAGTAAAGCTTTATTGTCAGGTAGCTCTCATATGATGACTTCTTTTGATTCTGTTTAGTCCTAGATGAAAATAGTTCTACTTTGACACTGAATTTGGCTGGCCACAGTGGTCATCTTAAAAATCTTGTTATAGTTACTCCTCTTTAAAGGATGATGACATCAGGATGATAAAGGTCCTGTCTCCCAGTAGAAAATCCATAAGAGACAACCTTGTTATCTGGTCGCTTCTATCTCTGTCCCCTGGGTACTCAGAACACATATTAGCAGCTTTAGCTTCTCCACTTCCTGCTGCTAGCAAACAGAAGAACCCCATGAACCCAATGTCTGCATGGATTCCCCATGGGATCCATATGTAATCACCATCTGTCTTGGTGGTAGAATAGGATTGGTTTCTTGCTAGAGTTGCAATACATTCCCCGTAACCTGACTCCATAACCTGACTCCTTTCTGTACACTGATTCCACAGATTTGGGTGAAATGCTGACCTGAAGCCTGTGGGGTTAGTTCTGCAGCACATGTGGTTCAGGGAACAATCTTCCTTCATATCACCAACCTTGTAATGTGGGCTGTTCTACTAGGGTGCATCAGCGACATGCATGGTCACCATGAACAATGGATCAGTCATAGTATACCTCAGCAAGGGCGTATTCTTGAAACTTATCTTTGCAATGAAGTCTGGAACATCTTTCATTGGACAGTACTGGAGGAGATCATTTCAGAGTCCTCCAAATTCCTTGGAAAAGAAATACACTGGTGGACAGCCAGTAGTAGATTCATTTGCTGTTAGTTTGAACAACACGCTTCCTCTGGCATGATGTTTTCTGAAGTGGAATCATCTGTATCATCTATATACCTGTGTCTGCCCACCTTTCAGAATAGTTCATCAAGTTCTTCACAGAGTTGGGACCTCTGCATCACAGGTCCTCCTGTAAGCCTCATGTGACCACACTTGTTGGTCATTATCTAAACTGTCTGATGAGATCTTGAGTGAAGCTTCCCTCAGAAACCTTTCCTTAAGATAGTTCCTTTTCTCTCTAGTGTCGTTGAACAGTTGAAAGATCAGTTGAAAAGGGTTGTTTATTGTTAAGTGGGAACTCTGGTGTTTGGTTCCTCCTCTTTGCCATATTGGATTCCTTGTCAAGAATCGGCTACCATTTGCAGCCCTGGACCCAGTTGAAATTCTCAGTCTTAATTGCATGTTTGCGGCAGATTATCAAGGTGTGCTCCTTTGTCTGGTTAGGGCCTGACATTTCTATCTGAAAGAACCTGAAAGGAAAAGAAATGCATGAAAAATTTCCATCTCCTTCTCAAAGGTACCTTTAATATTTCAGTAGCCATCATCTGGAGATCAGGATTATTCTATCAAATCTCTCAATCAGAGAACTTTCTTTCATGAAAATAAAACCCATTAGTCTTCTCTAGATGATGTCATGAAAGCCATATTCAATTGCCAGCTGTTAAGGTGATTATTCATAACTAAATGCTTATGGGTGAACCATTTGAGAAAGATTATGTTTAAGATCTAATTGTGCTTGATGCTATTCATTTGACTTTTTGTATACTTGATCAATAGAACATTTTTAAAAAATTTTTTGTAAAATTAAAAACCAGGGCTATATTAACCAGGCATATGGTCTCACTTTTGATGCTTTGCCAACAGGTACCAACAAAACTATTCTACAAGCCAGATTCACTCTATTGATTTTCAGTGGAGCAAAATCATTACATGTATTTAACCCTTTACCTCATAGAGTGTATGGCTTTTTAGCCCTTCGATACGCATGTAGCAAAGTTACCCAGTGCAGTGCACTATAAATAGAACACCTGTTACAAAGTCTAATCCATACACATAGGCCTGTTAAGCAGTGAAGTGTATGCGATGTTTAACAGCAATTTTAACCATTTTACGTTTTTGGTACACATATATTATGTATGGAAAGATTTAAGAGTAAAATCCGATCGTTATAGCTGTATAATTATTTTTCACAAAAGAATTTTTTATGTGCTTTAAAATCTTGAGAGAACTCGTTCACCATGAAGTCGGTGAAGCCGCGTGACCAACCGTAGCTGCCATTTCTCATACTTGAAATTTACAAGTTCTTTATCTGCATATACATCCCTAAATCAGCTGAATTTGATAATTTATAAAAACTAATGCATCATTATCAGAGCCTTTACCTAAGTTATTGAAGCTTTCATAGTTGTGATTCTAATCGTGAAAATTTGAGTAAGTACTGAACGAAATCTGTGACCTCCATTTTGGAGAGTGGAGAATACAACCCAGTTACTTTAAAAAGCAGATTACGACCAGAGCATAAACAGCGACCATGTGATCTGACATAATGGTCATTCACACCAATGAATGTAGTATCCAATATGGGGTTTTCCCTGAAGGTGGCTCTATGAAAACCCGCTAAAAATGGCTGATGTTTACAGCAGACGTCCAAACGCGCTTACATGCAGATGGTGTAGATGCGTCAAAATGCACTTGTATGTGACTCAGGTAGAGTCGTCAAAAGGTGTTTGTATGCGAATGTGGTAGATGCGTCAAAATGCGCTTGTATGAGCAGCCATTTCTGTCACTCACATGTCAAGATTTCAGAACAAGCCAGCTAAGCATCATAGGATTGAACTATCTTTACAGGATAAAGTTAGTCTGATCAATGAGTATGAATCTATGACAAAATATACATTGAAAAACTAGATGGAAACTTTGGCATAGGAACATCAGCTGGTTTAGATATCCTAATGAAGATGGAATTCTACTGGAAACAGCAATGATTTAGACAACTGTCATTTCAACAATGCCTGCAAATTTGACAAACTGAATAATCCTGTATGGCAAAGGTTTAGCCTGGAGCAAGGACCAAATATTTTCTAATCTCTGACCCTATAATATATACACCACTCCCTCGATAACTCGTGCCCTGATAACTCGCAAACCCGCTTATAACGCGGGGTTAGGCGTGGATCCCATTTTTTAAAACCAGAAATTACCCCCAAAATAGATCCCTATTTTATGAACTTTATGGAAATCGCAATCAAAATTGGCTACTAAAACTTGATATATCGCTCGTTTTATCGTCGAAAACGGTAGATAGGACCTTGAAATTTTAATCAACATTATGAAATATCAAATTTAAAAATACGTCATAAAATTTTTTTACATTTTCTTTCCAAGTGACATTCCTAGCTCACCGCAGTTAATGATATGTAAGGAAATTTCGATCAATGAAAATGTCACTTATGCCGAGTGGAGGCAGTACTTTAATAAATAAATACAAATTAAATAATTTTTTTATCAATTGAAATTTGTGTTCTAGTTCTGTCTTCTAGTTTCTTTTAAGTATAATCATCATAAATGCAATGTGTCCTCTTGTAATTAAACGTAAAATGTGTCAATCTACTGTAACAGCTATGTCCGCGAGCATTTCTCTGAGAACCTATTTAGGTGCCAACCGTGTTTTGATAACTGACTTGCAGAAGTATTTGTTGCATTGTTGCACTGAACTAAAAGCTGGCCTCCTATGTATTATCACGTTAATTATGTCTTTTGAATCAAATAATGGAGGTGAAATAAAAGAAAAGTTAAAAGGCACGAAAATCCTACAAACTTAAAATCTAGCTGCCCCGGTCGTAGGTCGGGTGAACTCAATTCAGTTGATCAATTGAACACTGTTATAAACGTTATTGTGTATGTAACATAAACTACCTTAAATTAACCGACTCATTGGTAACTGTGATCAAAGATAGCACGGTAACCAATCGAAAAGAATACTATACTTCGTAAAATAAAGAACTTGGTTTCACAGATACAGACCATTGTGGGCAAGCGAGTTTCAGAGAATTCTTGAACTGGCACTTTGAGATATCCTCAAGAATGATAAAAAGTTTCATTATTACTTCCAATGAAATCACGATATCAA
The DNA here is from genome assembly GCA_016617855.1 of Megalonaias nervosa. Classification (NCBI taxonomy): domain Eukaryota; kingdom Metazoa; phylum Mollusca; class Bivalvia; order Unionida; family Unionidae; genus Megalonaias; species Megalonaias nervosa. The sequence goes on from JAECUM010000106.1 coordinate 91,679, forward strand.
TACTATACTAATTGAACAGCACAAAAATTGAGATTCGACGTAGACAATTGTCTCACGAAAATTTCGCTTGCTTTTTGAACAAAATGAATCTTGTTTGGTGGTGTATCAACAGTTAGTCTAGTTACCTGCTCTTGTCACTCCAATTTGGTAGGATACAATGCCATACCACTCCGGGAACCAGACTCATCAAGAAAACAAAAAGCAGTGACGTAATACACACATGTTTTCGTGTAAACGTAATGGTTGTTGAAACTAGTTGGAACGATCTTTCACATGTTGGACATTTTGAAAATAAATGTTATTTAAAAGAATAACGAACAACTTCATTAGAAAAAGTGCGTTATTAAAAATTATTATCGACGTGAATGTAAAATGAGAATTCAGTCATTAAACAGCGAAGTTCCCTAACCCTGACACCCACCCACCCAGTTTTCTCGATGTCCAAGCGAATTTTTTCAATTTTTGGAGGTCCCTCAGTAACTCGCGCCCTCGCTTATAGCGCGGTCTATGTTTGTGGACCCCTTTGTGTGCGAGTTATCGAGGGAATGGTGTGCTAGTAATACATAAGCTCTCCCTCACATCACGTAAGCACTTATAATAAAGACATCAGCAAAAACCTCAGTACACTGAAACCCTTTTCACAAAAAAAATGCACAATATATTTATTTGGGGGTCCTTAGGGTTTACAGTTTTGAAGAGTTTTACTGAGGATAACAGAGGTGATTCCAGGTGACCAGTTATTAAACTTGATCTAAATGGACGTGCATTTTGAAAATAGATATGAAAGTAGTCAAAAGTTTTTAGTTCTAGCAAACAGTTGCTTGAAATAGCTTATTAACATTTGATGCAGCATTTAACTAAGTTGATGTTCAGATTTGCTGCAGTGGTCAAGCCCCAGTTGGTGTTCATATGGGACATGAAATTCATTAGAATGTTGGAAATGTTCTGAAAGAATGACAGCTTGATTGTGAGCTTTTTGTAATACTTTCAGGCACTGATTTGATTGTTCTGCTGACAAGCATCAAAAGAAATCCCATCATTTCATTTCTCGATGATGATAGCCTTAATTTGCATTTAGAACTAATATTTTGATAAAAGAAAAATTTAATAGATTTTTGTGATCAGTGAAATTTTGAATGGGGACTTCGACTCTGCATGGGAGCATTTACAGCCTCCCCACAGAAAGCCTCTGTGTTGAGGCACATGAACCATTTTATATCTCTGGTGAGGCACATGAACCATTTTATATCTCTGTGTTGAGGCACATGAACCATTTTATATGTGTTGAGGCACATGAACCATTTTATATCTCTGTGTTGAGGCACATGAACCATTTTATATCTTTGTTGAGGCAGATGAACCATTTTATATCTCAGATGAATGAAATTGGCTTTTCTGTATTCTATTAAATAATTCATCTCACATACGATATTGTCTGTAAGTTAAAATGCCAAACAGTTCTCTGATTTATCTCTAATTGATATTGTCTTTAAGTTCCAATACCAAACTGTCCTCTAATTCATCCCACATATAATATTGTCTTTAAGTCCCAATACCATACAGTTCTCTAATTTATCTCTAATTGATATTGTCTTTAAGTTCCAATACCAAACTGTCCTCCAATTCATCTCACATATGATATTGACTTTAAGTTACATTACCAAACCTTGTACACACAGAAGGCAAATTTCATTCCAATTTTTGAATTTGCCCTAACCAAGAAGCAGCAAATATCAGTGTTGCCAAACATTGCAAAATTATGTGGCCATGCCAGTGTTCACTGACAGTGGAATATAATCTTGTTGAGTATGTTGACTGAAAGTGCAACATGACCTGTATGTGGTCGGAAGTAAAAAACTCATTCTCAAATTTGTTATACTCTCTACAGCATATTTATGTTGTTGTTGTTGTTGTTGTTGTTGTGGGGCTTAACGCCATTTTTCAGCACACGATAGGCTATACATGGCGGCCAGTATTAATGGTGGAGGAAGAAACCGGGAAATCCCCGGTAAGAACCACTGACCCACGAGAAGCTACTGGCAAGCTTTCTCACATATCCACATTCGCCGAATCTTAGACTCGAATCAACGCAGACAGAGGTGAGATGGCGGTGATCCGTAATGGACAGCGCTTTAGACCACTCGGCCACTCGGGGCCCCTGCATATTTATGACTCTTCTACCAGAAAGCATTAAGGATAATGACACACTACACTGTCAATGTCATAGTTGTTGTCAGGTAATTATTTGATTGGTATAGTGGTATAGCTTTTGCATGTTTCTATTTCTTGCATTTCATGGGAAAGTTGACTTCACACATTGGCAAACCATTATACACATAACTTGGAATGACAGTGAATAAAGCCCCTCATCATTACAATTCAAAATGAAAATGTGTTGGAATAACAGGAAACCGAATCTTGGCATTAGTAATTACTGTGAATCAATATTGTTTTCAGAAGAAAGGAAAAGCATAACAGAAAATTATGCAGTATGTCATTATTACAGTACTAATCAATGTTTCATATTGTAATTGAGCAAGGCTTAGAAATTAGAATGTGATTTGCTTAATTTCAATTGCAAAATCTGATTTTGAAGGTAGGATTTCAATCCATGATGGTGCATATATGTGGAATCCCACTGTAATGCATTTTGTTATAATGCAGATTTGGATATGACACAATTGGGTCAAGGCTTCCAATTCTTTGTCTTGATTAGGTGTTCCTTATTCCTGACTACTCCGATCAAAGCATTGTATTGTGGGCCATTGAATGAATTTGATTCCCAGCATTATTATTTGCAGGAGATATGGGACTTGATTTCTACCAAATTTGGCGTGCAGTTCTTTATTGATGAGACCTAGAATTCTGGAAGGACTGATTCTTCAAGGTTCATAGTCCCAGGAAGAGTCTGTCCTCCAGATCAACAGTTTGGAAGTAAATGCTGTGTTCTTAACCCTGGTGAACAAAATAAAAGGTTGCTGCTTGATGGTCTCCTATGACAACATGTCTGCGGTAGAATACCTCAGCAGACAAGGGGGCACACATGCACCTTCTCTCTGTGTGGAGGTTTGGCAGCCATGAAAGGGATTACCCTCCATATTTGCCATATTTCTGGCAAAAAAAATATTTTGGTGCAGAGTCTGTCAAGGAAAGGGAATATAGTCCTCACAAAATGGTCTACACCAATCCATAGCAGATTCCCTGTTCAGACTTTGGGAGACACCATTGATGGACTTGTTTTTGACAAACTCCCCTATTACATTTCCCCAGTCACTCACCAAAAAGCATGGGCAGTAGACTCTAAAAGCCTGAAGTGGGATTGTCTGTTTGCTGCACCTGCCCACCCATCAGGATGATCCCACAAGTATGTTACAAAGTAAAAATCTCCACTGCTCAGCTCCTCTGTGGTTCCATCAGTCATGGTTCAATGATATTCTCTACCCTGGTAAATGATCCCAGGACATAACCCCAGAGGAGGGATCTCCTGTCAGAGCACAGGGGATCTGTCCTGTGCAGCAGCTCACGGATGCAACACCTTCACATTTAGCTCAACTCAAATGATCTCTCCACCAGAACAAGTTTGCAAGCAAGTTAACGTGTGTATTATTCATACCAGGACCCACTCTACATCCAAGGTCTATGATGCCAAGTGGAAACTCTTTTGCATTCGGTGCAGTAGGAAACTTATTAATCCTATCTGTCCATCGATGAGTGCAGTGGCTGATTTTCTTCTCTTCTTTTCAAAGGGAAACAGTGATTGATTTCTGCCATTAATATCTGTAGGGCAGCCCTTTCAAATTTGCTAAAGTCTGGCCATAAGTTTGGATTCTCATTTTTCCAACCTATCAGGTATTTTGAGCTGCAGCGACCAGCAGCTTATTCTCAAATGCTTAGATGGAATCTCTTGTATGTCTTGTGGTTTTTACCCTACAGCCCTTCAAACCTTTGACTTCTTTATAATAATAATAATAATAATAATAATAATAATAATAATGCTTTTATTTAAAGAGGGTGACTCAATTATTTAAATACAAATATTTTCCTCAGAGGCCCTCTACATATGAGATCCTTACCCTTAAGACTGTTTTCATCATATGGAAGAGGGTAATTTTTCTTCTGTTAAGGTTAGCTACACAATAGCAACAGGTAAACATTGCATCAATAATGTTAATTTTACCCCTCACCAAAAAGAACAATTTGCAAAATTTAAGTACCTTCAAGAAAGCTTTTAATTTATTATTATTTGTACAGCACCCAAAGTTATAAATAAAATGTGTGTAATAAATTATAGACAATACAGTAATTCATTTCTGATTGTTAAATATCATATAAGGCATGAAGGAGATTCACTAACTGACTTGAGAAAGAAAAGTCATTGCCAAGTTGTAAAGTCTTGGTCAGCAACTAGAGTTGCATATTTTTGAGTTTGAAAGCACTGGTGGTTAAGGTTTCATTTATTTCCTGGTTATATTAATAAAAAAAGAGCATAAAATTTTGTAAAAAAACACAATTTGTCATTTACTAAAGGAATTCTTAATTTGAAAAGAAAAGTAATTCAGATAAAAGGGAATTAGTATAGCAAATGCTGGTTGATAATGAGTGAACATTAAAGTTAAGTGTGTGTGTGCATGTGTGTGTGTGTATATATTTGGTGTAATGAGATTACACTACAAAATAACGAGGACACACCTCCAACCAAGGATGTCCTTAGTTGGAAAAATTATCACTAACCGAATTTGGAAATTACACGCACAGAATGTCAGTAAATATATAGAAAAATAAATATATTATATAGAGGTCAAACATTTATCATGAAGATGATCAATCCCAAAATGAAACATTTAATTACAGCAATATGTTTTTCATTATCACGCTTTTAAGACCTGCGAATACATGTGCAAGCAGTCATAAACTGTTGAATGCATTCAGTGTTCTTTTAAATGTATATACTTGCTTCAGTTGGTGATTTGATGACCTTGCTTAACACATCATGAATTATGTTTGTATCGATAGTTCAGTTTTAAATGAAGTCTTATTAAAATAACACACAAAATGTTAACACAAGGCATCAATCTATATAGTTTTCCGAAATTTAAAGAGGTTTTTAACAGTAGCCAAAATGCTCAGGATGTTCTATTGGACCAACTTGTATTTATAACTTAAAAGAACATTTATTTAGAGCTGTATTAGACTGTTAACTCAATTAGTCCTTTTTCAGTATGTTTTATACATAAGGCGACACGGAAAAAAAACTGTTTAAAACTAATCAGCGATACAAAACACCTTTACGAGGTACCTTGAATTAGCAAATGTATAAACTAAGTGATTTGAAAGGTGAACCGTGAGAGTGTTGTACCATTAAAGTATATTTTTGTTCATTCATGGGGCCAAAACAATAAAACAGGATAAACTGTTTGTAAAAAGGTATTAGAAAATTATCCCCATCCATTAACTCTATACATACATGTACTCTCATAGAATTCTGTACTTCACTTCTGGAATTACTGAACTTTATAGCTATTTAGGAGGTTTCAATTAAGTTAAAATAGATAAGTAGTTGTTGTTGTTGTTATTGTTGTTTTTAGTATATCATTATTCTTTGTGTTGAGGTTGATATAAAACACCATACAGATTACAACAGAAATAATGTTGTTTGCATCATCAATTTATTCAGCCAAAGTGACATGAAAAATACAAAGTCTCCGTGAAATACACAATATGGGTAACACAAACATTTGTTCTTATTTTCAACATTACATCTGTACATGCGTGAGAGAGAGAGAGAGAGAGAGGATTCATACACGTATTATGCAACGAAGACATTACTCTGTTTTGTTGAAAAACAAATAGTCATTGCCGATAAGGCGAGTTTCCTGCCATAAATGCTCAAATCCAGCCAGATGGTATTGTTACAAGTCAGGGGTATTTTCTTGACCAAGCGGTGTCAAACCCTGGTGTGATTCCGCTAGAAGTCATAAGTTTACCCCAAATTTCCAAAGACACTAATATACAACTTCAGTTGTAAATTAGAAAGCCTGACATGTCCATTCTATACATAAATTTTTTGCTAATCAATGCAAGACCACAGATCTCAAAACTTGCCAAATATCTATCAATCGCACATCTGCGTGGTTTCTCTTTATCAACTTTCCGTACCGTCAGAAGTTCATGTTGTAGAAACTATACAACTATCCCCTAACACAGGGAACTATTTTTACTGCTCCACCTTAGGCCAGTCAATTCATGGTTTCAGGGCACATTTCGCTAGTTCAACTGCATCACATTTGCCACCATGGCAACATAAACAGTATCTGCAGAGTCCCTCCTTGTTTGTTTCTTTGTGTAATTTACCGGTCTCCTACTGTAAATACTGCCACTGCAGTCACACCACCAATGTACACCATTAGGTTTTAATAGGGACACTCATGTGGTTTTGACCTGAATTCACTAAAAGTCAACCATGGCATCATGGAAACTCACTAACACTTCACACCGTGATGTTTGCTCCTACTAATTGGCTAATTATTTCAGGCTAAGGAATATTTCCATTGCACGGAGTTTCAATAATCAAACGAGTAATCACACAAATCTAAGAATTCCTTCAAATGGGGTGCTATAACCAAATGTGCATACTCCAAATTTATTACAATATGATCTCCAAAGCGGTGGATTAGTCCGAAGCATGTTATGTCGTTCTAAAGTCTAATTGTAGGACAATCAGTCAATCAATAAATTGATCAGTCAGTCAATAACAACAAGATATATATTCAAATAATAATGTAATTGCCTTAAAGAACAGTTGTAGACAAAACCTATATGGAGGTTACAGTTACTTAATACTAGTATGTAATTTGGATTTGATTTTAACGTAGCTTTAACAATCTTTCAGTCATATCGCTATGATGCCTGCAGTGTGGCAGTTTATAGTGATGTTGAGCCCTGGGGCATCATGCTGCAGACATGTAGCATGATGTCCTGCCCAGTCACATTATTCTGACACCAGACCTACTAGTCCTAACACTAACCTCTTAATGTTGAGTGCCTAGTGAGGCAGCTGTTAGTACCATTTTTGTGTCTTTGTTATGACACGGCCTGAGTTCGAAACCCGCAACCTCCCGCATCCGAGGCAGACGCTCTAACCACCGAGCCATCTGAGAGGTCATATTGATTGTTAAGACTACTAGATGTGCAAACATGTCCTCATTGGTCATTATGTACCAATGTCCTCGGTCTCTGTGATTTTGTCAAATAGTGTGCATCCTAAGTTTATATTGATAGTTCGGACTAGATGTGTGAATGCTTCTTCGTGGTCCATGACATACCAATGTTCACAGTCTCCATGATTTTGTTAGCAGTGTGAGTCCCTTTTTTTTATTAATCATTTAGACTAGGTGTGTAAATATGTTTGTCCATGATTTATGAATGTCCTCATTCTTCATGTTTTCTCAATAATTGTGTGTCCTCAGTTTGTATTGATATTTTTTCTGTCTGTGTAAACGTGTCATCGTTGTCCATTATGTCTGCATTCTCTCTTTTGTCAACAATTATGTGTATCCTTTGTGTTGATATTTGATTATATAAGTTTAAAGATATCTTTGTCGACTATGATACACCATAGTCAATAGTCTTCATGATTTTTGAAAATCATTGTTTTCTGTTGTTAAAGAATAGTACAGAGGATCAGTATAAAAGCATTCGTTAAATTCTTAGGTCAAAGTTAACAAAATAGTCTTCATATGTATTAACTATTGTGAAACAATTAAATCAAATTCTGTCATAATACCAACAAGGAAAATCAGTTTCAGATTTCATGAATTATATGATGGTTTAAGATTTAGTACAATAGGTTCATGTCAGACATAAATTGTTTTTGATATTATCAATTTATGCACACTTACAATATAACAATACGTTTTGATACATAAGCATATTAACAATCCCAGTACTGTGCTTCCGTCTAAACACATCTATGAACAGCATGGAATCATCAGCTTCCCACATTGTTGTATGAAGTAACAATTAAAGACTGATGCCCTTAATTAGAGCTGGGGTAGTCATAATGTGATCAGCCCTTTATTCTGGAAACGGTTAGAGATATTTCTGAGATGAAATAAACGAACCACAATTATGTCTGAGTGCACCAACCCTCTTAGTCTGAACAGTTCATGTAAGGCTTAATAATGTTTCTCTTCATTTTTGTTTTGCAAGACAATGGGAGTTACAGCTGGCCATGACATCACACTGTCTACAGTTTCCAGGTTGTGGTCAATAGTTACGTGTGTCCTTAGTTTGCATGGACTGTACAGAATATTTGTGTAAATGTGTGCGTCCTCGCTTGCATTGCTAAATTTCATATTCCTTGGAATTGATAATACAGTTCCCTCCTTGATACATCACCATTACCTATTAATTTACTGCCTCAAACTGTATTTCATTCCGCTCTAAGATCGCTAGAACAAATGTCCTTGGTATGCAGTTCCATACCACATTAACATGATAAAGGAGTATATTGAGAGAGAAAGCCAGGTAAATCATGCAATTAATTATTCACCAAATACAAGAGAGTGTGTGTGTGTGTGTGTGTATGTGTGTTAGCTTTAACAATTTGAGTCATATCGCTACAATGTCTGTAGTGTGACAGTTTATAGTAATGTCTAACACTGAAGCATCATGCCACAGACATGTAACATCATGTTCCACCAAGTCACATTATCCTGACACCAGGTGGACCAGTCCTAATACTAACCTCTTAATGCTGAGTGCCAAGTGAGGCAGCTGCAGTACCATTTTTCATGTCATTGGTATAACTTGGCTGGGGTTCAAACCTGCCATCTCCTGCATCCAAGACAGACACTCTAACCACTTAGGCCACTGGAACAATCCAAGTTAAATGAAAGAAAATGTGGAATAGATAATTCCATTGTGCAGATCTTTGCAAGTTGATCACATATTCAAACATGTTAATGTTTTCATGAGTTACTTGACCACTTGATAAAAAATTTATTACAATAATATGTACGTTTCCAAGGAAAAGATGATAGTACAGTGCAGAGGACAAGGTTAAGGTGGGAAAACTGTCAAAGCAAATAAGAAAATCTAAAATTCTTTTTGCACTTCTAGTGTATTAAATTCTTCTGTTTTTCTTTGTTGCTTTAAAATGTTGTGTGCCTCCCAGATTTGGAGGATGGGGGATGCAGTTGCTGCAAGTGCAATGACACACCATGATTTACTTTTGTCCATCTCTCTATCTTTTTTGTCCATCCATTCTGGGCTATTCTGGCTATATTTCCTTTGCCATAAGACATGGTGTGTTGTATACATTGTTTCATTCTCTTGGAAAGCACCTGCACTCATTTCATATGTGTTTATGCAGCCAATCAGTTTTTGTTTCACCTGTAAAGCATAGGTGAGATATAGGGATCACATTTATGTGAGTTATGTTGTTTTCCTAGTTCTTTGCATCAGCGTTTTTGCATTTGCTTTTCTGTTTTTATTTTTATTGGGAATATTCATTTTGGAACCTATAAAGTGGGTAAAAATAGATGAAAGTGAGCTGCATTAACACTGAGGGTCCCTTTTGTTGAAGGACATTTTAGCATGTCTGTGCCCTGACATTGCATTAGAGAAATAAAAGTATATTCAGTGATGTGAAATTACATTATAATTAGTTCTCATGAGCCAGGAACAAAAATAAAGTGAAATAAACTAAGTAGCAATGATAAATCACAATTTTGACAAATGATCATTTTCACATTAGCAGTATATTGAGGTGCTTATTAGTGAGGCTCACTGTAATAATAATAATAATAATAATAGTTCTCCACAGTCTACAGTTACCAAACTTTGTGGATGGCTTGCACTTGGAGTAAGGAAGAATCCTACTGATTTGGGATAAAAAGGTCAAAGGTCAAGATCATTGTTAATGAAGGAGAAAAATGGCTTCTCCACACTGACAGTTCTGTTTCACAGACTTGGAGCAAGCTTGATAGATGGCTTGCACATGAGGTATGAAAGAAGCTTATCAAGGTTTGGTTCAAAAGAAGGTCAAGGTCATTGTGACTGAGCACATCATAATACTTCCAGAACTTGCAAACCTTGGGAACAAATTAATCTAGATTCCCTTTATCTAGTATCCATTTTTAGTTTTACATTCAAATGACAACATGAAGACCATATAGGTAAAAATTATGACTTGATTACATTAGAAGGACAATGTGAAGCCCTTAAAGGTAAAACATATGGTAATATAAGTCGTTTTTAATTTGATTCTCTTAGGCCATTAAACTCAAGGAGATATCCAACCCTTGGCTTCTCCTGATTGTACATTTCCAGCTCATGGGTTTCTTGATTGAATTCCATTGAAAACACTTTTTTCCTGTATGAAGAACAGCGAGGCACAGTTGCAATAAACTTCTGTCTAGACATAGACTGTATTTATATTAATAATAATTGGAGTTTTATTGCTATTGATAAGCTCTTGAAATGTTTGAAAGAGTATGTAAAGCAGTCTAATTTTTTTATGTTTACCCAATTACAGTTACATTTACTGCAAGACTGTAGATGTATCCCATGAAGCTTTCTAATGCAGATTTAGCAAGGTTATTCTTGATTGCAAATGGCACTGCACATTTTTACATGCATTAAAGCAGACAACCTGGAAAAAGGATAGAGATTATTTTACATAGCTTCACTTATTGAAAGTTCAGGGTTCTCATAATGTAGATTTAACACCTGACAAGAGTTGCCAGAGGTTGGTATGATCCTGGAGTTGTGGTTGACTTTTTGAACAATCATGTGATACCGTTTTATGCATCATTATTGGCAGTCAACCATTTTTCTTAAACTAGTAATTAAAAAGATTATTTAGATGAAAGGAGATGTTTTGAGAAAATGTTTTTAATAACAAGGGTCAATGACCATAAAATAGCTGAAAAGTTTGAGGTTGCACTTAAGGAGAAACCATGAGACAGCTTGGTGGCTGTTATGAGTGCCTTCATGAGAAGATGAGTTGAATGCATGCTGTTAGCATTGATACAGGTAATAATGGTATGGAATTATTAAAACCCATGTAAGAGGAACTTGCTCCATTTTCAGGCTGCTTGCAATAATGTATTTTTAATCAGCACCTTGCACCACTAGCATTGTCACTTGGAAGTGATTCTAGATCATTTTGATTTAACACATCTTTCAATGACCTTCATTACTCAAGTAATGACCAAATTTTGCTTTTAATACAGAAGAGTTGATGTGATGGGCCTGTATCTATTGTCAGTTGCCCATTAGTTATTGTTTGTTATTGCTACTTTTGAAAAACTACTTGGACGACAGTCATAAAACTTGGCATAGTTTCATCCTGTGGTCTAGTTAGTCCAAAATTAAAATGGTGCCCCTAAAACATCTAACATGGTAGCTGCAATGGCCATCTTAAAAATTTTGTCTTGCTACTCGCTTGATGCTTAAAGACTGCTTTTGACATGCAGATCTACTTCATTGAAATGGTGTCAGTCTGATGGCCAGTGTGGCTACCATGCCATATTGAAAGTCATGTCATAGCTGCTTCTAGAATAAATGATGATATTGACATGAAATTTTCACTAAAAAGTTTCTAATGACATGTATATAGTTGTAAATGAAAATGGTGCCAATCTGACATTGATTGGTGGCCATCTTGAAAATCTTGTTATCACTACTCCTCACAAATAGATGATGATACTGACATTTAGTTTTATAAATAATTGACTTCTTATGACATTTAGATCATCTTAAATAAAATGGTGCCATTGTGAGGTCAGGATGACTGCCAGCTTAAAAATCTTGTTATTGCTACTTTTCTTGAATGGATAGTAATATCAGCTTGGGAGTCGCAGCAAAAGACCTCCAATGACATATAGATGGTCTTAAATAAAAATGGTGTCTATTTGAAATTTGGCATAACTACCATCATGAAATCTTGGTATCACTACTTCTTGTGAACCTAATAATAATATTGACATGGTGGGTTTCATTCAAAGACTTCTTGTCAACCTAATGGTAATAATGACATGGGGGTTTCATTCAAAGACTTTGTGTCAACCTAATGGTAATATTGACATGGTGGGTTTCATTCAAAGACTTCTTGAACCTAATGGTAATATTCAAATGGGGGTTTCACTCAAAGACTTCTTGAACCTAATGGTAATATTTACATTAGGGTTTCACTCAAAGACTTCTTGAACTATTATGTCTATTTAATTTAATTTTTTGTTTGTTAGTTTTAAATTTTTTATTTCGTTACATGTTATTGTAATGTAACATTATATGCGGGACTTGACCTTGTCCAAAATTGAGTTCATTTCTGCTTGACCTGATTGACTTTTTTATTTTTTTATTTCATTTATGTGAACAACTAATAGGTTCATTATTCTCTATGTGTATGAGTTTATTATCAGGATTAGTATTCTGATAAACAAGAAGGCATAAATATGTTATCAGGATCAGGGTTTTGGAGATTCCTAAGTGAATTTTGTAGGCTATTGTGTTGTAAATAAACAAGGCTCATTAGATCATTCAAGAAGGTTATTTTCCATTAGGTAATGGTTGTTTTTAGAAAATGCTAATTGAGACCTGAGGTCAAGCAGAGAACTATACTATCTTGTGACTGTGAGGATTTTACCAGTTTTGTTTTAACATCTAGCACTTTATGTTTTATTATGTTGTGACCAGTTTAGGATGAATTTTATTTTCTTCAAATTATTGAATTCAAGGAAATACAAAAGTGCTCAGATAAAATTCTTGGATAAAGACATTCATTGGAATTTATACTAAATTCAAACCTGGAATAATATTTCGGTGATTCAGCAAGAGACTGTTAACTCATCAGTACTTTGTAGGCTATAACAGACACGTCATCCCCATCAGTTTTATTCAGGATGTTTTATTACTAGGAATTGTGTCTTTAATTCTTGTATTATTTTTGGATTTAATTTGCAATATAGTAAGTTCTTATTTTTATTTTCACTTTATATTCTAGGGAAATAAATTATTTGTTAAATTTCACAAAGCTTGTTTGTCTTCACTATTTTCCGTTACTTATTTTAAGAGCATAGACTCGCAACAGAACCTAATGGTAATATTGACACGGGGTTTCACTCAAAGACTTCTTGAACCTAATGATAATATTCACATGGGGGTTTCATTCAGAGACTTCTTAGGACCTATAAATGAGTATAAATGGTACCAGTTTTATAATCTGACATCATAAAATCTTATTATCACCATTCCATCTGACCTGACAGTCATATCAACAGTTTCTTCCACTTAATGACTGCTTATGATATGTAGATTGTCCTGAATGAAAATTACATAGATCTGACATCCAACATAGTCACATTTGTATCCATGTTTAAAGTTGTATCACTACTCCTCATGAATGGATGGTCATATGAACATGTGGAATGATAATTCATTGTTGGCACTGAATGAAAATGGCACCATTGTGACCACCCAATAAAGCCACTACATGGTTTCATATTATGTGGTCCATCCATACCTCTATCTGTTTCTTATTTGTTTTCCACACAATAACTATTATTCTCCACCATCTCCAGTTCTCTGGTTGTTTAAGTAGCTTGCATATGAAGCAAGAAAGAAACCCATTTAAATGTTGGGATCAAAAGGTCAGTCAAAGTAACAGATTGATGGTAGGAAGTCAGTTTCTACATCATGACTTAAATTGTATCCATACCTAGACCTAATATAAAATGTTTCACATTTGAGATAAGAAGGACTCATGTGGATTTTGGGGTCAAAAGTGGACCAAAACTTAAAAAGGTCATGGTCAACTTGGCTCTATGAAGAGACATTAACTTGCGTAATATCTCAAATTCCTTGTCAGCTACTTAAAACACCATTTGTATTTGAGACAGTGGAGACACCTATTGATTTTGGGGTCAAAATGTAAAAGGTCAACGTTACAGGGACAGAAAGAAGGAAAACAGTTTTGATGAAACTATGTTGATTGCTTGCATTTAATGCAAGAAAGATGTATTGACTTTGGGGTTAAATGTACAAGGTCAGGGTCTATGGCAATCCAAGAAGGAAAACAGTTTCCACAAAATAACTGAAGTCCTGTGTGCAACTCTGATAAAAAAGGTGACAGCCAGCACTCTAATATTTATTTCAAGGTCAAAAGCCTTGTCTTGGGATTGTACTGGCTAAGGCTTGTGAAGTATGAGTACTGTATATCAAGCGTCAGCAACCTACGGCACTCGTACCACAAGGTGGTATGTCAAGAGGTTTTGTGTGGCACGTGAAGGGCAGCCATAAATCTCAATTTTGCAGTGTTACTCTCTTACTGGTGGCACACACTTGGTCATTTTGTAATTAATCCAGAAAAAGTGGCACGCTATGTAAAATAGGTTGCTGACCCCTGCTGTATGTACTCACAAGTCAAGTCAAGCTGCAAACAACCAAGATCCTGATCTGCCATAGCATAATGCACCTGCAGACCAGGGTATATTTTGCATTTTCTATTGATTATGCCTAACAAATGGCACAGACCCAGATCTGCCTGTGCATAAAGGGCCGGCAGATCTGGGTTAGTGCAGTTTGCAATTTGACTCTACTTATGAGAGGGTATATATGGTAGATTGTTATCAAACACTACTTATAAGAGGGCATATATGGTAGATTGTTATCAAATGTAGCCTGTAAATATATCTGAAAAATGTTTATAGTAGTTTCTTGACAATATCTGAGACAAGTCAAGTGATCATCAGTCCATGCCGTCAGGTGATTGGTTAAAGGTCATGATAACGAATTCATTTTGTACTGCACTTTACATACATCTTCTGAACAAGTTAACTCAAACAAGAAAATAAGAAAATATTTTCATTTCCACATTTTATTTGTTGAGCTTCTCAAGAATGTCTAAGATGGTTTCAAGAGCTAGCAGTTGACTGTAGAAAGAAACTTATTGTTGATTCCTGGAAAATCATTTTGGCCATTAGGGCATTATTATCTTTGAGGGACTCTTGTCTATAGTATTTCAAATGCCATTATCTTGTGCATCCTGATTCAAGGATTGATTTTATTCTGATTTCATATGATGTTATCTGCATTAGTCAAAGTTCACTTTTATATCTTCTGTAATGTGACTCAGGGTTGAGTCTAACAAATGTATCAAAAAAAAGTATTAACTGGGTTTATTATCATATTTTCTTACATTTTGTAAAAAGCAAGATGGGCTTATAATCAAGAATGGTCTTTTAATTGGAGAAATATGGCAGCCATGATACTCATGAGGAGTCTGATCTGCTTGCTATCTCTTGATACATTAAAACTGCTATTAGTGCCTTATAAAATATGCACAGCAGCATTGATGAGTTTGATGCATGCTTATTTTATGTCCCTTGTATGTTAACCTGGTAAACCAGATTGTATATTTTAAGCCACTGCCTACCATTAATAATTCATATTGGGAGTTTTAGTGACCTTAGTCTGGACTTGTTTCTTGAATCTAGAAAGAAATGAATCAGAATATTTTAAAAGCAAAAAGAGATTTAATAAAGTATTACCGTATATGCACTACCTTATAAGATGAGTAAAACTGCAAACAACAAAGATCCTGATCTGCCATAGCATAATGCGCCTGCAGATTAGTGTCTATTACATTTGTTCTGCTGATTACTCCTAACAAAATGCACAGACCCAGATCATCTTGTGCATTTTGCACTGACAGGTCTGGGTCTGTGCAGTTTGCAGTTGGACTTGTCTTATAAGTGAGTATATAAGGTAAATGCATCTTCTTTGAAATGAATTGGTAAAATGGCTTGCATATTTGTTACCGGTAAACTTATTTGAAAAAAATATATATGTTAAGTAACATCATAGATGAAAATTAGCACCATTAATACCTGATCAAATCTGCTTTCTTATTTGGATTCATTTGCTGAAATATGAAATGTATTTTGGTTGATTGGCAACTCTGATGCACCTTGAATAACGGTTTTACTATGTGTGCAGTTTAAATTTCTTCAGCAGTTCCAATCTTATTTTAATGCTGTACAGTAAAGCAAAGGGATATATAACAATTATTTATGATGATACTGTTTAAGAAACTCTCAGACAGAATTATGTCAACATTTTTTTAAAAGAATGTATCAAACTGAAATTACAGATGTTGCTTTTGGAATAGTGTCTTCCATAAGATAATTGTGTCACTGAAATGTAAAATCTGGGACGAAGATGACAAAGCTATCATTCCTTTCATTGTTGAGTATAATTCAGATTTTCCTAACACAGGTAAGATTATCAACAAAGTTTTGGATCTTTTAAATATAACATCTTGTAATATAAGTCTTAAATCACTTCTCTAAAGCAGGTCAGTGCGTGCTAAATATGAAAGAGCCAAGAATCTCAAAGATTTCCTTGTTTGTTCTAAATAAAGAAACCATTTGTGAATGAATCATCAACCATAATAGAATAGACACATATGTTTGCACTGTTCTTTCATTATTGAAAAAACTTACTTCAGTAGCAAAAATACCAGCAAAGCATTTGACCTTTAAAGTACTTGTTGCAGGGTACCAATAAGTCACATCACTGTTAGAGGTCTCATATTAATTGTGTCGAGAGGCATAATTCAGCATTAGTTATAAATGGAATGTCTGTTAAATGAAACAGTGAATTAACCATTTGGATAATGTTAGACATATATAATAGGTTCTAGTCCTTAGATTATGTACAAACTTTATGAATTGATAAATTTGAAATATTTAATCAATTATACATTTTAAAGAAAAATTAAACTATAATGTTTATTTCTTTAAATATGTTCTGCTGTTATAGTTTTAAGTACGGATATATGTATTTTAATGATCCAGTGTTCTGTATCTTTTAATACGTAATTTTTCATTGCTATTTATACATTCAAGACAATATATAAAATTGTAGTTAGAATGTCTCGTAAACGATTCTTGTTATGAGTTCATTTTTTTCTTGTTTTGTTTATGGCACTATTCTTTTAGCAACCATAGAGATTGAGTGATGTAAACAAAGATTTGAATTTAGTGACATGAAACTGGTCATGGACTTTATATGTTCATGTTTTTAATTTAGATAATTATCCTTTATATTTCAACCTTAGAGCTTAAGTCAGAGGTTTATTCAGCGGTGTAACTGAGATAATTCATCAAAATCCTGGTTAATTTATCATAAAAAAACCCCAAAGCAACAACCCTCCCAATTTACTGTAAGAAAAAACAATGAATTCTGTGACCTAGTGCATCCAAAACATTTTATTATGATTTTATTTCAGTTCTTTGTACTCATCATGCTTACTTAGATCTTATTTCTCCTACACTGATGAAACTGGCATTTTGATGCAATCTAATGGGAGTAACTCATTTATGGGTCACTGTAACCATTTATTTATGATCGAGTAACTGCATTTTTAGCCATCTATTCATTACATCCTCACTATCTTGTACCTATTTCAACTAAAGTTACAAAAATTGCAATGTGGATTCATATCAAAATGACTAATCCTACCCAATGAATATTAGATCATAGTGACCTAATTTTCATGCTTGAGTGACTTTTGTGTTTTCAGCTATCCAGTTGTTACACTCTCAATATTTTGTAAACACTCATGAAAATTGGTATGTGGATGCATCTCAGGGAGGGTAACTTGACTACCAAAGGTAAGCCATTGTGACCTAATTTTCAGGCATGCATGGCTTTGATATTTTCCTCAATACAAGTCTGTATATTGTTGGATACTCCAAATGTACTCTTACTGGTGAGGGGATTCATGAGTTAAAAACTTGCTCTTTTTTAAATAATAGCATATGTTTCTGTGTTAAGTTCAAACTGTAGTATCAATATACATTATATTAATTGTGTCCACATTGGTACTTTAGAGAGAGTGAAACTTATGGCTATATTTATTTAGTGCATATAAAACGTGAGTGAATAAAAAAATAGTTAGCCTGTGTTTTAAGTTGAAAGTATCAAATGCTAGATAAAACTTCGTGAAAAAATGGTAAAAACTGGACAAAATTGGAGAATATTTCATATGCTCATTTTTCATTCACCACCAATCTATAGAAAGTACAATTTGGTTGAACATTCATATTTCAGAAAAAGTTTTTTTCCCCATTAAAACTTTGCACATTTTAACAATTAAGAGTGATCAAAATTTATTCCTCATAATTTTTACCTTAAATTACTTGTAAATTATCCACCCCCTTGGTACATTATGCCATATTTAAGCCAAAAGAGAAGAAAGGGATGTACACTATGTAGACTGCCTCATGTGCATGAATGCTGGAAATGCTGGTCTGATACACAATATGGCCCTTATGGCAGCTATCTTGAAAATCTTCTGTTTGCTACTCCTCCAAAGCAGAAAGTCATCACAACATGGGGGTTTCATCCAAAGACTTCTTATGGTGACTATACTTGGTTTTAAATGATAAATTGTGCTGATCAAACATTCAATATGGCCACTAAAGTAGCCATCTTAATAATCTTGTAGCTATTCCAAGATGAAAAGTCATATCAACAATGGATTTTCATCAGAAGAATATAATGATGTCTAGTTATACCTAAATGGAAATGGTGTTAATCTGACATCCAGTATGGCCAATGATGTCTAGTTATACCTAAATGGAAATGGTGTTAATCTGACATCCAGTATGGCCACCAGTTTGAAAATCTTGCTATTGCTACTCCTCCTAAATGGAAAGTCATATTGACGTCGGATTTTCACAAGATGACTTCTTATTGTGTCTAATTGGTCCTGAAGCAAAATGATACCGATTTGAAATCCTATATGGTCATCATGGTGGTGACCATCTTGAAATCATGTTATATCTTCTCCTCCAAAGGTTGTATTGGCACCATTTTCATCACAAATCTTATCTTATCTAGCTGGTCCTAGATGCAGATTGTGCTAATCTTATATCAAATATGGCTGTCAAGATGAGCACTTTGAAGATGTTATCACCACTTCTGATGAATGGAAGATCATATTGGCATGGGGTTTTCAACCAAAGTGTTCAAGTGCTGCCAAGCTTCTACTTAACCACAGTGGTGCTGATCTTAGGTTAGATGGGCCACCACAACAACAGCTAATATGCACATCCTGTGGCTCCAGAATATCAGATATGGTTTCAACACTCAGGAGTAAGAAAAAGAAAAGAAATAGTCTAGTCTTGAATTTCTCAAATCTTCTCAGGCAGTAGTGTGTCAAGTCCCATTGAGGGACTCCTGTTTGTTCCATGTGTTTTCATTATAAAGTGGCATCTTTTGCATGGCCATGTTGATTTTCAGAATCATACTGCATATTTCATTTGTATTTATATGAGACAGAGATAATGATCAGTCTGATAATTTGTATTATGGACCATTTCTCCTTCAGTTCCATTGTAATAGAATTGTATTAACTAACCATGATGCTATTGTATTGACCTGCTAAAAAATTGTTTTGATTTTTTAAACATCTATTTTAGTTGTTCAGTGATCTCAGTGATTATTTGTATAATCTCCAAATGCTCACATGGTGAAGTGCTTTCTGTAGCAATCATGATAACTACATCTTTAGACAAGGCAGTTTATGCAGCATACAAATGACTCAAGTTGCATTTTGTTTAAACAAACTGATATAGTTCTAGCTTATTCATGGGTAGAGGCAGAAGTCTATATTGATTTTGGCACATTTGTGTCCAAGGTCAAGATCAATCAAGCTGAAAATGTGATTTTGTTTTAAGCATGTTGTCAGGTTTCTTCATAGACTGCACTTGGTTATCAATCATTGTTCTGAATGAATGGTCACATCAACATGGAGTTTTCACTGGAAGACTTCTTTTGATGTCAGACTGGTCATAAAAAGCATGCTGATCTGACCTCTAATATGATTACCACATTGGTCATCAGGAAAATCTTGGTCTTGACCCTTCTAGATGGCTGGTCATGGCTTCTCATATATAGTTGCTCCTAACTGGAAATGAGGCCAATCTGATGTCAAATATGGTCACCATCTCAACCATTTTAAAAATCTTGTTAATATTACTCATCCAGAATGGAATGTCATATCAGCATGGGGTTTTTACTAGAAGACTTCTTATGACATCTTGTTGGTCCTAAATTAAAACTCTGCCAATCTGATATACAGTATAGTCAGCATGGTGGTTGTCTTGAAAATCTAGTTATTGCTATTCCTCTTCAGTAATATGTGAATTGGATTTTCGTCAGAAGAACTCTTATGGTGTCTAGTTGGTCCTAAGTGAAAATAATGGTGTCTAGTTAGTCCTAAATGAAAATTATGGTGTCTGGTTGGTCCTAAATGAAAATTATGGTGTCTGGTTGGTCCTAAATGAAAATTATGGTGTCTGGTTGGTCCTAAATGAAAGTTATGGTGTCTAGTTGGTCCTAAATGAAAATTATGGTGTCTAGTTGGTTCTAAATGAAAATTATGGTGCCTAGTTCATCCTAAATGAAAATGATGGCGTCTAGTTGGTCCTAAATGAAAATTATGTGTCTGGTTGGGCCTTAATGAAAATGATGGTGTCTAGTTAGTCCTAAATGAAAATAATAGTGCCTAGTTGGCCCTAAATGAAAATTTTGGTGTCAAGCTGGTCCTAAATGAAAATTATGGTGTCTAGATGGTTCTAAATGAAACTTGTGCCATCTAATTGGTCCTAAATGAAAATTATGGTGTCTAGTTGGCCCTAAATGAAAATTATGCAGACTAACAGCCAGTATGGTTACCACTATGGTGGCCATCTTGAAAATATGCTATCTCTGTTCCTTACTGCCATTCATAATCTATCATGATCATTAAGCTCCAAAACACCACGACAATCTCTCTTCCTTACAGATAGATGACCATGATCAAAATGGAGTTTTTCCCATCAGACTTCTATGAAAACTTGTTGGCCCTAAATGAAAATTATGCCAGTTGTACATCCAGTATGACTGCTACAGTGGCCATCTTGAAAATCTTGTTGTCATCCCCTCCCCAAGGGATGTTATATTTACAAATGGTTTTCACCAGAAGACTTTTAATGATGTCTACTTGGTCCTAAATGAAAATGGTGCCAAATCTTGTATCCAGTATGTCTCTCATAGGAAGGAGCTAATTTTAATATCTTATCACTGAATATCAGAGATGGTTTTAACGCTCAGCAGTAAAAAGTAAGAAATGGTCTTATCATGAATCCCTAGAGATTTTTTTTAGCTAGTAGTAGCACCAATTCCTTACTTAGAGGAACTCATGCTGTGAAAATAACCATTATAAGACATTAATAAGGTTATCAAATTGTCGTTAGTATCGGATATTGCCCCTTTTTATTATCCAGTTTATTAGTAATCTTACTAAACTTTTTTTGGTGCTAAATTAGCCATCACCATTTCTCGAACAAGTCTGGGCGACATTATTTATAGAGTATTATTTGTTGGTTTTATTGCTTTATCTGAAGTAAATTTGGTATGTTGGCTTGTATTGATTCGGCTTATTGTCTGTTGCAGTAAGAAATCATCGTACTTCATATTTTCACTACAGCGAATGGCATCTTCTTTTGTCCAAAAGGGCAGTGTGAGTTGCACCCCCCACCCCGAGGAAAAGGGAAACGACATCCTTTTAGTACATGGGGCCCATTGTCAGCAATGGGATCAATCCACACAGTAAGGGGAGAGCTCAGATCTAAGTCCAACTGATCCGGGGAAGGTCTTCTTACAGATTTTAGTCACCCAACTGGTCTTTGACTGGTCACCTGGCATGGGGTACTGGGCATCACTGGTCATCATCATTGACTGGTCACTGGTCATTGGAACTCAGTTTAGTCTCTCCTTTCTCTAGGCTGCAGTCTCAAAGCTGTTTGGGATTCATATTCAGTGTATAGATGCCATTCTAGGGAGGGATTAACATCAAGGCACTCCCTCTTTTACCTATAATCCCTCTAAATTCCTGCGAGATGTGAGGCCTTCTACCACAGTGAAGCAGTTGGCCCTTTCTGTGCACTGTGCATGCAGTCATGGACTTCTGGACCTTGGCCACATATGGTAGAGGGGTCAAATCAGCTGTTTGTGGACCTGTATATTCCACTTATAACCATGGGTTAAAAAGAAGAAAATGGGATGGGCCTTCCTTCCCCAAATGTTCCAGAAGTGTAGAGAGTTGCTGTACCCCACCTGTTAAGCCTTATACTAAGGACAGTCCATTTGCTCCATGTAAGGAGTTATGGATTCAGGTTTCCCTTACCCCAAGTCTCCCCCATAACAGAAGGACATTGGCTCCATGTAAGGAATTATGGATTCAGGTTTCCCTTACCGCAAGTCTCCCCTATAACAGAAGGACATTGGGTTGCACTATTCTGACTCCCAGGAGCAAGATGGGTTAAAACGTCCTTTCTGTCTTCATTGTTTTGCATGAGATTGATACAGAACAGGCAATCCCTTCCTTTTGGGTCCCATGCTCCTCCCATTCAGCAGTAAAGGCAGTAGAAAAGGATGAGAGCTGGTTAGTCGATCAAGCAGTAAATGAGGTTTACTTTTGCTGAGAAATCTGTGTCCCAAGTATTCAGACTCAGGTGATACTAAAATTCTGTCCAGCTTGGAGAAACTTTCTGGTTCTAACTCTCTCTTGTTCTGTATGTAGTTTGGATTAAGGTGCTTTCCAAAAGGTTTAGTAGGGGCCAGGATTTTGCTTGACCACATAAGGGGATGTCTGTGAGAAAAAGAAGAGTGAAGACCCCTCACCCCCAATGATGAGACTAACAAGATAACAGGGTTGCTTTTCGGATTTATAACAGAACACTTTTGATCGTGATACAAATACAATGTTTATTGATGAATGACTTGAATGAGGAAAGAATTATGATTAATATGTGTGTGTATAAGATCCAAATATTGGACGAATTAACACAATCTGCACGAACCTAATAATGCAACATAAATGTGAATACAAATAATTGACCTTACACAGTAAAAGGACAAAGGTTAATGATTCACAGTAATTTCACACAACAAAAAGAATGATGTGTTTTACTCAAATAGAAAAAATGATGTACTTTACTCATATAGTAAAATGTATTCACTCAAATAGTGAAAAATGAGATACTTTGCTCAAATAGTAAAATGATAAAAACAAAAGGACAGGTATCATACAAAATATCTTTACAGTCCCAAAACACTGGGTATAACACACACAAAATAAGTCCATGGCTAAAAGATTACATTGTATGGAATTACACAAAACACTCCGTCACTAGCATACTTGGCTACCAGACACACTGGTCAATCAAGCAGTCAGCATTAAAGGTAGTCACTGACCACCATACAATTCCTTGGTCAATCAGGCAGTCAGCACCCACCAGTCAGTCAGCAACACCCGATCACCTGCTACTCGACCTGCAACACACTGTTCACTCAGCTCTACGGCTGCTGTGGTTCAGCTTTACAGCTGCTATTGTCAACTTCTATGGTCAGTTCTATATCTGGTACCCCGTCGACTCCGATCAGCTGAAAATAAATCTAACACCATGTACTGTGTATAACATGGGAATATATGATGAAATGTAATGACGTTATATATGTTAAGCTATACAAATTACATTATTGGCACATCATTACAAAGCAATAAACAGGTTCAGGAGTGAACCTACCTGTGTCCGATAAGAATCCTATGGTACTAAACGTTTCTTAAAAAAAACGTAACTTTATATTGCTAATATAAAGCTCTTGTTAAGTCACAAACAAGAATTGAAAATATTTGCATTATACTACACAATCCAAAGCTACATAGAAAATATACAATAGCTATAACTTACAATATACATAAGAAATTAATAAATAACTCACATACCTCTACAGCTGAAGATGTGCAAGTCCTTAAGTAGACTGCTCACTGACAAGACGTTCCGTAATGTAAAGATTTAGTCTTATAGTGAGGCATATTTACATAGACGATGCAGCCTTACATCGTCTGTGCACTTGATGAATTCGGTTTATCCCATCGAAAGCACTTCACACGTGCGGCATAGGATGAACCGAACTCACGGTTTCAAAATATTGTACAATATACATAAATCACCCTCGAGCATTGTTGTACACAAAAAATGAAACCTGAGTATATGTATTTAATAAATAAAGGGATTTATACAATTCCGTGACAGAGACCCTTTGGTCTCTGCATCAGGTTATATGGTTCATACCCATTCCTGGTCAACTAAACTTTCCACTTTGAATGCCAAACTGTCTCAGGTGGGTATTTTCATGGGGACCTGGGCCTGCTTTCCAGTTTATACACTTGAAATTTTAGGACAAAAGTCTAGATCACTTGTAACCTTAGCCACACATACTGACCACTTTTCAGCAACATTGTTAAACCTGCTGATGGTGGAATCTCTGTTGCCCATTGCCTTTCATTGTTTGTTGGAAGCAGCAGCAAAATCACCTTGGCATGTTTTTTCCTTGTGCATGCCTTATCAGTGGAGCTTCTCTACATCTGCAGGGATGCTGTTCTGGACACATCCAAAGTCTTACTAGAGCACAGTAAGAATCTTCTAAGGACTGTTCCCATGGAAACAAAAACTATCTTAAGGGAGATCATTCCCTCATTGGCTTCTCAGTATCTCAGAGATCAGCAACGCTGGTCATTCACATCCACTCCAGGCCCACTGAACTGGCCAAGAAGCAAATCATCATGACTGACCACTGGGTCCATTGGTGAAGGCCTTTAAAGCAATGCAGCCCCAGTCAGAGCAACAAACCCATTTCAGAAGGACAAAAGGATGGAGATCCTAGAAACTTGTTCCCTATCCTGCAAAGTGTCCCTCTTCCATTGGTTCCTATAGGTGCCATGCTTGACATCTCTTCAGAGACTTGGTCTGGTATAATAGTCAATAATGGATATCTGCTTCAGATTCAGGATCACCCTTCTCTAATTAGGTCCCCCATTTTCTTGAATCTGGCATGATGAAAGGAAGAGGTGCACCCTCTTCTTCAGAAAGGTGCAGTAGAGAGGTTGTTAGCCCATATGAGGTTGCTAGGTATCTTGTTCTCCTTTTTCTGATGGTTGATCCACAGTGGCAGACTAGAGTCGCTCAGACTAGATCTAGCTCACTGTGGGTCCATAGTCTCCAGACTCCATAGTGACCAGGCTGGGTCTTCTCTAAGCCAGAGAAATCAGAGCTTACTCCATCTGTAGATTTTATCTATGTGGAGATTAATTTCCTTACAAACAAGATTAGTCCTTGTCTTTTGGGACAGAATGGCCAAGATCCTATCTCTGTTGGAGGCACAGAGAGGAATGACCATTGTTCTTGGCTCATCCTTTTCTTTCTTGCTGGAGATCTTGTATGACTATTCAGTGACTGGATGTCATATTCTAATGCCCAGATGTATGTTGTATAGTATTAATGGGACCAACTACATCATACTCCTGACTGCGTGTTTTTTTTTCAAAACAAATTTTCAAGAAAGGTTCCTTGTATCAAGTTATAGTAAGTATTAACTTGTCTTTACATACGTTCATGTATTCTTCAAAATTAATGTGATAATGCACCTTGAAAACATGGTTTTGAACCTTGAAAATTTTATGTAGTGGATTCCCTGTTCCAACTTTGGTTTACATGTTTGAAGGTTAAACAACAAGGTCCCATATTTTGTTCTCCAGTCACCATCCAGAATACTTGGGCAGTGAATGCTTTCAGCCTGAAGTGGGATTGTCCATTCACTTATACCTTCCCATCCTGCATGATCATCCCTCTGGCACTTTACAAGTAGAGAACTACTCTGCTTAGTTTTGTTAGTCCCTCTTTACCCCAATGATGATGGTTCTCACTTCCACACAATAGCCCACAAATTCTCTACATTGTTTTTCCTTTGGTTCATCTCAGTCATTTTCATCAAGTCACCAAGTTCATTATTCAGTCCAGGAGATGATCTTTGGTGAAGATCTGTGATACCAAGTGGAGAATCTTTGGGGATTGATGCAGTAGGAAACATGTCAGTTGTAGCAGTCCTTTGATGAGCACAATGGCTAAATTTTCTCTCTTCCCTTTTGAAGAGAAACAATGCTTAAGACCAGTGTCTTGTATTGCTAATACCTAGATGGAATCTCCTTTGCATTATGGGGTCTCTAACTAGCACCCCCGATGAATCATTGGGTGAAGTGTCCTTCATGAACCAGAGCCAGGCTCCTTTGCCAAACACGTGTTTAGCAAACACCAGCTTCATTTAGTTGCTCCACTTCTTATTGAGATCCCCAACCTTGGTCATATGTGTGCTGTGATGATCCAGTTTGACTTCTGTGTCCAGTTCAAGCATTATACTTTTATCAGGCAGATTCTAAAGGGAGAAGAAAGGTTAGGATTAATCTTTTCCTCTGCCTTAAGGGTAACAGGTAAGTATTAATTAACAGGTAAGTATTAATCATTAAATTTAGTATTAATTAACAGGTAAGTATTAATCATTAAATTTAGTTTACTCCCTCCCCCATTTTCTGCTAAATGGCTGATCATATATACATGAATTTATTTTGTTATTGTAGAAAAGTGCTTCTTGTATAGTTGTAAAGTACAGTGGTTTTGGTTTGATGTTTTAGGGCACACCAACAGATGTAGTTTCTTACTGCTCAAGACAATTGATGCACACTGACCTCGGCTGGTTGGATGGCAGGATTCAAACTTGTTCCATTTTGTTCATGGATCTAACATGCTAACCACCAAGCCACCACATCTCAAATTATGATGGGCCAATCTAATATATCAGTATTGCAGCAGTGGTAGCCATATTGGAAATCTTGTGGTCAATGCTCTTCCTTGGTTGCTTGTTGTCTTGATTTGATGTTTAGTGTAGATTTGATATTCACAATGACACTTTATTCATTTGTATGTGGATTATTCACCAAAAATATATCTTACAAAACGTTACTGGTTCTCAAAAAATCTTGATGCAGTATGGCAGTCATGGTGTCATCTTAAAAAAGCATTCATTTTTATCAATTACAAATTACATGGGATCAGTCTCTTTATAGAATTGAAAATTCCTCCCCCCTGAGCAAATTACCGCAGTATTTCCTTCATAATGAAGATATATGACAATTAATGATCATTTGGATTTCTGAAAGTAAAATAACATGCAAATGAACACTGTAATGTTTCATCCTGGGACACAATACTGTCATGAATAATGCATGAACTGGGACTCCTTTATTCTTGTTGATAGATGACCATGGTAGAATTAGTGCTCAGATCACAAAATCCACACAGTTTTATTTATTTAGGGAAAAAAATTTCACTAGGTATGAAAATTGTAGCAATTAAACATGTAAAATATTTCAGTTGTAAATTTATGTGAATTTTAGAATTTAGAACATTCTCAAATATGGTAAATCTGTTCCATGAACTTGATGGCATCAGTGAATTTCCTTGTGAAGAACATTGCTTTGGGAGACAAGTTTTTTTTGAAGAATTTTTGTTTGGCTTTTGTTTAATGCATACTCAGCTGCAAGATGAATAGATTCAGATATGTCATTCAATGTATTGACAGATCAAGATCTCTACTGATAGATCAGAGTGTATTCTTTTGATTGATTTGGTTTTACTCTGTCAACAGATAAGGGTCTATTCTATTGACAGATCAGGGTCTTCTCTGTTGACAGATAAGGTTGTACTCTTCATAGCTCTGAGTCTATTCTATCAACAGAGAAAGGATTCTTCTGTTGGCAGATCAGGGTCTACTTTATTGACAGATCAGTGTCTACTCTATTGACAGGTCAGGTTGTACTCAGTTTGCTTGAAATCATAAGCAGAACAAACTGCATAGATTCCATTTTGCTGGTGCATTATGGGATGTCAGAGGGGATCTACACTCAGACTGCTGCCCAGATTATGTCATAAATAGCACCACTGCTTACGGTAGGGTCAATTTTGTTTTGAAATGTTAAATTGTTTTTGGTGATAAAGTTTCCCTAAAAGATATATACATTTACTATGAGAGTGCTAGATATACCGCTTACATGCTACTTTTAGCAGGTTTTTTTTTACAAAAGCAAGGGGGGCCTCGAGTGGCTGAATGGTCTAAAGCACTCACCATTATGGATCACTGCCAGCTCACCTCTGTCTGCGTGGTTTTGAGTCTGTGATTCAACCAATGTTGGCATGTGAGATAGCTTGCCAGTAGCTTCTTGTGGAATGGTGGTTCTTTCTGGGATTTTCCCAGGTTCTTCCTCCACCATTTATACTGGCCGCCATGTATAGCCTATCTTGTGCTGAAAAATGGCGTTAAATCCTACAACAACAACAGCAACAATAAAAACAAGGGTTGAATAGAGAAAAAAAGTCTCTGCAAGTTTCTGGCAGATTTCCAGTTGTTATTGCATTGACATTATCTGAGCCGTAACGGGAGGTGCAACCAACTGTGAGGGGTGGGTCTATGCTGTATGCAGCGGGGTGGGGGGTGGGTGGGCGGGATGGTTATATGAGCATGTACAGTATTCAGCATGAGGATGATTATTGGTGAAATACATTTTTACAAAAAGAATAATTTTCATTTAAAGTCAAAGCAGTTAAAAACTTAAAGAAATTAATCAGTTGCTTCAAATGGAATTTCATTCCGACAAGGCCATCTTGTTGTGATCATTATAAGAGTAAATCAGAAGAACAACTTCAGCTTTCATTACTGTGCTCAAAATAAAGTGGATGTTAGATTTGTAAATTTATCCATTGAAGTGTTGATATAATACATCTCACTGAGATATTTCCATATTAATTGCATGGGTATAAGTAGTACATATACACACAATATGATACACATCTTCTACACACTTGATATTAAGACGTAGTTTGCATTAAGACATAGTTTACAAACTCTTTGAACTCTTGCAATTTTAGTGTCTTCCTCATTCAGCCATTCAGTCATATGTAGAACATCAAAAAGATGTAAATGTCTTTTTGAAAATGAAGGTAGATTTAATGTTAAATATTTCTCAGTTTCCAATAACACATTGTACTACTATAATAAACATATTTTGTAGAATCACCTATTTTACTTGACCAGATCTAAGTGAGGAATCAAATGGACGTTATCTGAAAATGGCTAGATAAGTGTTTCTGTCACCCATTTCTTGTGCTAGCCATGCATAACCAAAACTATGAGAGAATAAAATATTTTTAACTTTACTGACTCATGTGCTTTTGCTGGCAACATCCAGTTTTTTCTTTACCATAATATAACACTGGAAAGGATATCTGCCTGTCAGCATATGTATAATTTTAGTCCTGTACTTTATACAGCTGAACATACAAGTTGTGCTCAAAGGATATTATCTATATTTACCAAGACTGTCATAATTATTCACAACATTTTGATGTCTTTTACAAAAACTTTGCTGAATTGTTTTTATTTATGGTGAATATTCATACCCCCATGTTTCTGAACCATAGTGCTTTAAAACCTGTCTTGAAAGACCACTGCTATGTGAGACCATATGTCTTAAGAGACCACATTCTCAGTGCACAAATTTATTCATTATATAACATTGTGACCTGTTATGGGAGACCACCTGTCTTGAGAGACCATAATTTTATGGCAAAAGAGGTGGTCTTTCAAGACAGGTTCTACTTTATAAGATTGTTTTTACCATAGCATTGTTGATATCTAAAAATTCTAGATGCTGTTTTCAACACTTGTGATGCCAACATATTTTTGAGTCTTAGTCCAGCTCAATCTCGATGCGAAAAGCAACCCTATATATTTATAAGATAACATACTTTTTGTTGGTTTGATGACACAGTTTCATTAGGTTTACCCCATAATATCTGGACACTTGTAATCTCTCAGAAGGCTACCATTTAAGAGGCAGTTATTTTTGTTTTTTTTATAGATTAATTTCCATTCCTGTATCAATACAAAATTCATCCATTGCATCTGTTGTTGTAATGACAATAGAGTTTCAGCACAGTTAGTTGTAGTTGCTATATCGTGACAAGTAAGTTAGAAAAATGTAAATATCAATTACATAAAAATTTAGGAAGATCAACTTATCCAATTAAATGCAAACATGAAGTATAACAAAATAAAATATAAAACATAAAGATGCTAAAATTATTTTAAAACTCTTTATTTGAAATAAAAGATAAAAGTAATGAAGGTAAAATCCTTAAAACATGCTTGCTTCTTTGAACATGGAATAATCAAATATGCTTTTTGTGTGTTGAGTATTATAGTTTGGCAAATGATTACAAAATGTACTTATTATATATACAGGCCATTTATTCTTTGATTTTGCAGACAACATTCACCTACTATTACTAGTATCAGCTACATATCCACAGTTGTCAATAAGATCTTAGATTGTATGCTGATTGTTTCAAAAGGAAAATGGCTACCTATGATATACAGTTTTGGAATCAATATATTTTGGGATGAACCATGTTTTGTGAGGTCTGTAATGATTTTGTGTCATAATATATCCCCACAGAATCAATCATTTTTTGTGTGGGCTAGAATTTTTCATTTTGTTGCCGGTTTGTGTGTAAGTTTGCTGCAGAAAGTATAAAAAATGAATGAATGATACGAATTGTATTAAATTTGGAGCAAGAGGGACCCATTTCATTGCAATTATTATCTGTCATTGTAGTGGTTTTTGCCGGAGGTATTAAGCGTGTCCTTAATTTGGGTAAATAACTTGATTTATTCAGTAGATGTGTACCAGTTCAGGGTCTGTTTTTTCAATACTTTGGCTATCTGCCGTATAGTAATTTAACATTTCTTTGTGTATACTCTGTTTCAGGCAGGTTCAACCCGCATAGCTGCATCCAGCCCAGTTGTTAACATTGTGCAGCCATGTAGGCAGTCTTTTGAAAATATGCATTTTAATTAATATGCATAATTAGCAATAGGGAACTGTTCTTCTTCATGCAGCCCACAACCTTAAGCATTTTATCTTTGTTGGTCCCCAGCTCTGTTATTATCTTACAACTCTGTGCATGTCATATTCTTTGAAGAGACATACAATGTTTCATGCTTGATAATTTGGCATTTGGTCAGGGTCTAGAATTGACATTTTTGAGTGAAAAGATGGATGATATTTATGCATTTGGTTAATTTTGGCATGATCTTTGAGAAATTTGAATAAACCCCATAATTGTGTGTTCTGAAATAGACCCTGCATGGTTTGTCATGGGTTAATCAGCAACTTCTGCAAAGATTGTTTTAGAGCTTTTATCTCGGAATGTTTTTTGTTTTTTTGATAACCTCTACTTATCAGATTTGGATTTTAAATGCTGCACCGCCTGTTATTATTATTTGAGAAATGCCGATTAATGTTGCCTATGTCCATGCTTCTCGTCTGACACAGTTTTTCTTTCCCGCTTAATTAAAATTGAATGGCTTCAGTGGTTAAAATCAGAAATGATGTATGCATTGCTGAATATCAAGGAAACCTAAATCAAATTGAATTTTCACTTTTTGCATCAGAATTTGAGGTTTTTTTTACTTCAGAGTTTCTCAAGGTACCACACATTTTGTTTCTGCTCATTAACTTTCAGAGGCAGTGAATCATACTTTATATTCTTGCTTATGAGTCAAGACAAATTGCGAAAAACAAAGATCCTGATCTGCTGTATAAAAATGCATTCGCAGGTTAGGGACTATGTTATTCGTTCAACTGATTACTCCTAACAAAACTGCACAAACCCAGACCTGCCAGCGCAATATTGGATGGCAGATCTGGGTACGTGCATTTGGCATTTGGACTCATAGGTGAGTATATATGGCATTTGATATGAAACTTATATGATGATAACATAAATCCATTGATATTAGCTTTGTTTAGTATTGTTGGGCAGGTTTCCTATCATGTATTGCACTGTTTTAGGCAGATTATTTAACAGTGAACTGATTCAGTCTTGTTGTGATGAGGAATATCTATTCAATTTCACAGTTGTCATGTGCTGATGGATGCTCAATACACAGTGGCCAAAGTCCCACATTCCAATATTGATGAGTTGATGATAGGCACAAATGTTGGTCTAATCAAGCTCTAGGCTGAACTAATGAAACAATATTTGCTATCTCTCAAAAATACCTTTCCAGGAAAATCCACAACAAAATTATAATCCTTTTCCTTGCAAGCACAACATAGTCCATAATAATCTACCACAGCATAAGGAATGGCTCCGGATATTGATGGTGACAAAAGTTTTGGATAACTCTAATAATTGTTGGGACAGGGCAGGACAGTCAGAAACTTGCATTGATATATGAGAACTGTTATCTCCTTTGTCATCCACAAATATATTGAAATAGATTTTAATACAAGTGATTTTTAGATCTTAAGAAGTCCATTAAACTTTTAATATAAAGCTGAAATGCAGTACTCAATAATTTGTGCATGAGTAAGTTGGAGTTGTCTCCCACGCAATATCAGAATACATGTATCTGTTTTAAGCAAATACAAATGAATTAAAACTTTATTGCTAGAATTACATTCATCTTTCATTGAAGCCAAACCCATCAATGTGTTTGCACTGGTTGATTCATCAAGATTGTGATTTTAAATAATTACCATAATGCTATTTAGTCAATAGCATGCAGCAGTACAACTCCATATTGTTCGTACTGTTAAAAACAGCTGGCACTTGGCAGTTGCATGGCCTTGAAACATGTATACATGCATTTATTTTTACAAAGGTAGAAAGAAGTTTAAAAAACAACACAAATTGTTCATTATATTAGAACTTGCAACTTTATTTTCAAATATATCACTGCAAATTTTGAAGATCAAGAAATCGGGCTGACCTAGCACTCAGATGTTACTGTGATGTTGGCACCTGTAATGTATTGTAATTAGTATGTAAATTAGCTTAGTCGTTGTGTTAAAAGAAGGCCATTGATTTCAAAATCGATTCACCTTTGTCAGTAAAGTAAGCACTTAATTTTAGTATTGCCATAAGTAGGCATGCACTGGGCATTTTCATTGGTCAATATTTAGTCATAGGTTGTGATATTTATTGAGAAAATATTTTTGTGCACTAACTACTATTTTCACTGATAAACATGTGATATATGCAGTTTTTATAAAGTCTTTTGACAGTGATAATTTCATTTAATCAAATAGGAGGCTATTTTTCACCCTTTCTGCAAGAAAAACAAATGGGATCCACACCCGCCTCAGCATAATATGTGAGTTTTCAACTTGTTTGCTAAACCGAGAGAATAGTTTGCTATTAACAAACATGAGATTTCTGCCAACAGCATTTCTAATTTTGCTCTGATGTATGTTTCTAAGTCTGCAAAATCATGGCCTGGGTTAACAATATATGTCTGTATATTGTTACATGTAGGCTCATACAGTAATAACAAGAGAAAAGAGTGAAGTCAACAAGCTTTGTAAATTTTAACAAAATAATTTATTTCCCTAGAAAACAATGTAAAAATTGGAAATAGGACTTATGGTTTGTGAATATAATCCAAAATATAATCCTAAGATTGAAATAAACAAGTCCTATCACTAAATAGTTCTGATAGAATCCAGGTTCGAATCTCGACGACGTTCCAATATGGAAGGTGATGATGTCAGATGTGGTTGTTGTACAAATGGCAACAATTCCTCAATTGAATCACAGTTTATGTTTCTGTATAACTCCAGAATAAATTTCCACTGAATTTCTTTCTCCCAGAACTTTTTATAAAAAGATACACTTGTTTGGTTTTCTAGAGAATAAATTATTAAATTCCAAAAACAAACGAACTTCAAAAACAATCTGGCTTCAGCAATTGAAACCTCTCGAGCCCTGAAGGTTTAAAACACAGCTGAATAGATTTAATACCAATTTGTTGTTTTAAGCCTTGATTTTAGGTCACATGGTACTCCACGCGATAGCCTGTGTAATTTAATAATTTGAACATTGCAATAAAAAGAATGAAAATTAGCATGTAGGCTAGAATAGCCCTATCTGAGTACCAGATTCTCACTCTGAAATAAATTTAAAAATAAAACATTGTTTATTCAGACTACATGTAGACTGAAATTACCTTGGCAATAGCCAATCGTTTTTGCGTATTTACAAATTCTATGTACCATAGTGAGTTAAAAATAGTGCTAATGCAATATCTTTTGCATTTTAGATAAACAGAATTTACTGAAAGAAAATATCGAATCCCGTGAAAATAATCATTATAATAAAATGTAATGAAATAAAAATAAAATAAAAAAGAACTTTAAAACTAACACACAAGCAATTTAATTACATATACGTAACAATATAGAGTGGTGGAGCTTATTATTCAGTACATGATTATAATTTTTACAGCAGAAATTAAGTTTTATTTTCATTAAGTATCATGGCCTTTAGTATGTACATGATTCAAATATTCAAATACTATCATAAAAGTCTGAGACATTTACTGCATTACATCTTTGTCATAATGAAACATGACATTCAGTTATATTTTAAATACCGGTATATAGCATCTCCAAATTTATCTTTTTTAAAGCTCATGACTGGCCATAGACCAAATGAGCTTATAGGATGGTACAGGGTCAGACCTCCAACACTGTCTGTTGTGTATCAGTCTTTGTTAGCACAAATTTGTTGTAGCTTCTTGATTGGAAACTATGCATACACACTCATCTCATATTATAGTTGGTCCTAATGATAATAGTGCTGATCGGGCATCAAATATAACTGATACAGCAGTCAGAAAATCTTGGTGTCATGACTCCTCCTGAATGGATGGTCATATTTGTCCAACACTGCCACAGAACATCCTGGTGTAGGGACCTTTCATTGCCACAGAGCATCCTGGAGTAGGGACCTTTCATTATGGGACAAATGATACTTATGTGCATAAAAATGGATAAAGATGAAAAACCATGAAACAGTTTTCATAGCATATACAATCAATAAAACTGGAAGAAATTCAACAGACAGCACCCTACTGACCTAGATTTCATGGCCAACTACTCTTCCATTTGGCTTTTAGGCAGATATCAGTTAGGTGAGCATCTCAGGCCCACTTGAACCTCTTGTTTGGTCTTTCAGTCATGGTGCTTTGTAACCAGTCTCTAGAAAATGAATTAATGAGCCCTCCACTATGACCTATAAAATGCCTTTGAGATTTCAAAAGCTTTATTCTTAAAGTCTTTTTATAAAGCAATGTTTTTTGTAAAGGGGTTCGGGTGTGGTTGCCCCTCTTAATTGATTTTGCGATCATTATCTAGAGGATGACCTCCCCTCCATGTTATTGCCCAGTGTGAATAGATAGATAGAACATTGATAGAGAGCTAAGCAAGACTACTGAGAAAAATAAACAAATACGAGCCCCCTTAAACAATAAAACAAAATAAATTTAATTAATTAATACATAAGCAAACGTTGCAATTACAATCCAACCGATTTACATTAATGGAATTTAATAGCAGTGTTAAATTTACTGATTCGTTCATCATAGTAATGAGTGGTGAAAAGAGTACAGTGTCCACACCTGACTTGCATCACCTGGCGCCGTTCTCTCTTGACTTTGTTTGTTCCACATCTAGCGTGTATGCTTGGTTCTTCCGCTTGACAGTTCTATTCTGAACTCTCTATTCGTGGACTTCCCTCTTGGACTGTCCTTGTTGGGTTTCTCTGGGAGGATATAGAAAGCTGTTCCCTTAAATGACCAGATTACGACTAAAGCTGTATATGTTTCACCACCTATCCGTATATATAAAATCTCTCACTTCCGTTATTCAGAAACGTAAATAGCTATCCACACTGCATAAATTCTGACATAATGTGACCTTATGATTAACGGTCCTTACAAATATACTGTATTTGAGGTAAGGTACAATCGTTATCTATAGTTACAAATGACCATTGCAATATACCAATACTGACCTTAATTAAACAGTTCATCACTCTCGCTCCACGGCAATTGATTAGCATTCGACATGTGTTCTGTATACAAACGATGCTGCAGTATATATCAGCATACATTACTATATGTCTTCTTACACCTAGCTAGCCAGTTCCACTCAATAAGGTAAATGCTCGATTACTATTGCGTAAGGTTCACTAAATTCTAGCTTACAGTAACCAATAACCAGCAATGTCATTTAAGCATTACAAAATCATATATAAATATGCAGTTATCATTAACTCACAATAAACAGTATCATCCTACAGACAAAGGAAATTCATTCAATTAACCATAAGAAATTCTACACATTGAATATATGGATTACATTATAAATCCCTATGAAATACTACACATTTGCATAAAACCAAACAACAAAATAGAAAATTACATGGAAATTAAAATTGCGTACCTTAATGCTGTTTCTTTTCCACACAAACCGTGCGTCCTAGCACTAAAGCCTGTCTTTCCTTTCAAGACAGCTATCTGGCCTCTTTACTTTGCTAACGGTGGAAAATTCTTCTCAGGTTTTTCCACCAGAATATCAAATTTGACTTCTCGCAAGCAAAATTGGACTAAAGAATTCTGAGACAAGTCGCTACCTTAAATTCAGATTACTTCTAAATAGTACGCATTAATTTTAACTGACCAATCGAAAGCAAATGTTTCTAAGTTTTCCCCAGAATAATCATGTCTTTCATCAGTTTTTGACAGCCTAGGATATGCTGCAATTAGCTTTACTTTGAAGATCAATTATTTGACATGTGGTCCTTTACAAACTGATACAGTCGTAGTTCTAATGTACTCTCTGCCAATATACCGTTACAATGACTGGGTCAATTCCACTGAAGCTTAAACATAGGCCGTTTTATGTTTCACAGATGAACCAAGGGAAATATCAAAGTGAACTTTCTCAAAGACTTTTCTGTGGCTTGACTATGATAAAATTTTAATGCACAATTTATTCAACTTTAGGATCCAGTATTTCTTCA
The DNA here is from genome assembly GCA_016617855.1 of Megalonaias nervosa. Classification (NCBI taxonomy): domain Eukaryota; kingdom Metazoa; phylum Mollusca; class Bivalvia; order Unionida; family Unionidae; genus Megalonaias; species Megalonaias nervosa. The sequence continues at coordinate 128,560 of JAECUM010000106.1, forward strand.
AAATTCGACACATTACAGTTTTCAATGCTTTTATGTTAATATCTGTATGTATCCATTATTTATCCTTATGTAGGTTTGCGGTTGGACTGGTCAAACTGTGGGGAATATTTGGCAGTTGGTGGGTTCACGAGGCTACCAAATCTTCAATGCAGAAATGAAATTCACTTTTACTCTAAATCTGGGCAGCTTATTCACTGGGAAACTATTTCATCTCAGGTAAGACTATAACGTTTATGATAATGTAATTTTCAGACTGTCCTCATATTTTATTTTGCATGAGCAATATTTTATTGTTAGTATGTGCCATGAAATTCAGCCATTATTGGCTTGACTTAAAGGGGTACTGTTTTTATCCATAAGGAAGGCACAACTGTATAACTCAGCTGTTAACAGGATATGCATAGATTCAGATCTCATTGCATAATGCTTCAGCACATCTGGGTTTTTGCATCTAGTTCTAATTGCGAGATCAAGTGAACAGCTTGGTTCCAAATCTGTCAGCACATTATGGGATGGCAAATCTTCATCTGTGTTTTTAATATAGAGTGAGCATCATAAATGGGTGACTATGGGAGTACAGAAAGCCTTTGAATAACCAATGTCACCAGTGTCTCCAGAGAATGGTTACAAGTGTCAGTAGCTGTCACATATCCTATTCAGATAAAAATGAATTTCTTCAGTGAAATGACATACCATATATGCTCACTTGTAAGTGATCATAATGCACTGACAGAGCATGTTTTTGTTTGTTCTACTGATTACTCCCAACAAACTGCACAGACTTAGATCTGACTTGTATATGAGTATATACAGTTTTTCATCTATAAGATTTGGTTCAGTCACATATTATTTTGAATACAACTCTTTAAAAGAGCTTTGGTGTCTGAGTGATTTGCATGCTTGACATGTGACTTGTAGTGTGCTGGTTTGAATCCCGCCCAGACTAAACAAATGTCTCAGCACAACATAACTTTTGATGTGTTGATGTGCCATTAAATGCAAACGAATTAACCAACCAGGCAACCAAAACTTTGAATAAAAACTTCAAAATTTGAAAAAAGTAAAAGAAAAGATCTTAAATAAATTAACTCAAAACAAAGGTCTAAATGCAGGTTTTGGAATTTGGATACTCTTGTTCAGTCCACATATCTGGAAAAGTTGCAGAAGTCAAATAAATAATGTCAAATTTGGCAAGCTCAAGACTAAAGTTTAATCAGTTGTGCTCAGACAGTTTTAGGACTGCCATGTCTAGCCAGGCTTGTAGGAGACAAATTTCTTTTTTTGAGTATGTCATATTCTTGAAATTTATTCTGTTCATAAGTATAGTTACAATATCAAACCTTAATTGTCTATCCTTTTTTATAAAAAAGAAACCAGCAAAAGTTAAGAAAATTTGCACAGTGCCAAACTGCACTCAAAGTTTTGACCATATCATTATCAAATGGAAATTGATGTTTGAAGGCAGGACCAACACATATTTTCATAAATTTGTTGGTTTTTTAAAATATATATCTTTTATAAAGCCATCCACATCTACTGTTACATAATGTCGTAGGAGATCAGGTATATGTTGTTGGTTTTAATGATTACTCCAAACAAACTGCATACACCCAAATCTTTCAGCACATTACACAATGGCAGATCTGGGTCTGTGCAGTTTTGCATTTGGACTCAACTTATAAGTGGGTATATAGGGTAGTTATATATAAGTATTCAGATGCATTTGTACATGTATACCCTGATTAAGAGACCAGTGAGGGACTGTCATAAGGGTCTTTCAATATTGGACAGTTGAAGCTTGCACTTAAAATCAAAGCTGATTTTATAGGGAGAGTTAAAGTAACTTAAATCTGGATGCCTCATTGTGTTCTGTGGGAATGCATATAGTATTACTCATGTCCAGTGCATATACTATTACTCATGTCCAGTGCATATAGTATTACTCATGTCCGGTGCATATAGTATTACTCATGTCCAGTGCATATGGCATACGTTTTATTCTTTGCTCAATAACTTTTGAAAGACTCGATGCACTGAAACCAAATTTGGTTTGAGACTTTATGTGGAAAAAAACCTAGATAAAGTTTGATTGTCGTCTTTTTCCGTCAACATTTGCAGATATATGGCCTCAGTTTGATTTAGCATTACCTTTATATTTCTTTTGAAGGGAAAAGCTTCTTACAGTAATATGTTGGGTTATAGTGGCTTGTGGTAGAAGTTTGCCCTTAAATCAAGAATTTAATTTTTGCTTTTGAATGATATTGGTTTTGGTTTGAGGCATACTATTTTGACTACATTCACTTTTGTCCATTAAAGTTAAAGTGCTTGTTTGACACATGCCCACCAAAGGCAGAGTGTATTATTATATGGTATTTTCCAGCAATGTGCTTTCTAGTTTCTTTCTGCACAATAACTAGAGTTCTCAACCATCTAGCACTGAAAGACTTTGTAAATAGCTTGTTTTGGACTAAGGAGGAAGTCATTAATCAAAAGATCTAAGGTCAAGGTCACTGTGACTGAAAGAAGAAAAATGATTTCTGTACAATAACATTAGTTCTACATCACATATCTGGAGCAAACTTTCTGAGTAGCTTGTACATGGGATAAGGAGAGTGTCTCTTGATTTTGGAGTCACAAGGTTAAAGGTCAAGGACACTATGATTGAATTAGATAAATGATTTTAGCACAGTTATTTAAGTTATCAACCATATATCTTCACCAAAATTGGCCATTGACTTGCATGTTGGGTAAGTTTATTGATTTTGGGTCGTACAGTAAAAAGTCAAGGTCACTGTGACTGAAAGAAGAAAAACTAGTTTTTCATAATAATGTAAGTTCTAGATTGGATACAGTGACCAAAGTATTTGGAAGGCTTGCACTTAAGATATAGGAGATGCCATATTGGTTTTGATAAGTTAAAAGGGAAAGGTAATTGTGCCTCAAAGAAAATTGGATCATGCAATAGCTTTTATTCCAGAGTACCTTCTATGAACAAATTGACTGCTCCGGTGGCCTAAGTGGTTAGAGCATCCACCTTGGATTTGGGAGGTTGTGCTTTCAAACCCCAGCCAAGTCATACCAAAAACTTATAAAAATGTTAATAACAGCTGCCTCACTAGGCACTCAGCATTAACAGGTTAGTGTTAGGACTGGTCAGTCTGGTGTCAGGATAATGTGACTGGGTGGGACATCATGCTACATGTCTGCAGCATGATGCCTCAGTGCTAGAAATCACTATAAACTGCCACACTGCAGACATCATAGCAATATGACTGAAAAATTGTTAAAGCTATGTTAAATATCCAAATCACACACACACTCTGTGACCAAACTTTGTGGATGTTTTGCACATAGGATAATAAAGAAAGGTATATACAAAATGGGGTGGAAAGGTTAGTGGGCACAGTTTTAATAAGAAAATAATGGTTTCTGAATATTAAGTGCCTGCATAGAGGATTATTAGGAACATGTTGGTACATAAATATTCTATTTATAATACCCTTGTTCATTTGAAGGGAAAGCCACTTACAGCACTCTGCTGGGGCCACAATGACAGACGTTTGTTTATAGCAGCAGGACATCATCTCTTTGTGGCCTGGGTCAACAAGCAAGTGCCTCATCTACAGTATCTTTGTCAGCGCAGGATCCAGCAGGCAGTTAAGACATTGCACAGTGTGTACCATTTGCCAATCCCAGCCAAGCTCAGGCATGGCATTCAGGCTTTGTTCTCACCTACAATCAAGGTAGGTTTAATTTCTCTTCAGGCTTTTTTTTTCTGATGCAATAACAGTAATTTCCCTTCAGGCCTTCTTTCTGATGCAGTAACAGTAATTTCCCTTCAGGCCTTTTTTCTGATGCAATAACAGTAATTTCTCTTCAGGCCTTCTTTCTGATGCAATAACAGTAATGTCTTTTCAGGCCATCTTTCTGATGCAATAACAGTAATTTCCCTTCAGGGCTTCTTTCTGATGTAATAACAGTTTCCATTCAGGTCTTTTAACTGTGAAAGTTGGTTCATTCCTTGTTTTTCAGGCCTGCTCTCACACAATATAGGTTCTCTCCTTCTATCCTTGCTGTCTTTCAGTCCTGTTCAGGTCTTAATTTTCATCCATTGTTAACTTGGGGGTTATCATTCCTGAAGCCTTGTTCTCACCCATGATAATGAAACTCGCCACAGACCTTGTTGTCATATTATATGATGGCAGAACTGGGTCTGTTTAGTTAGCAGTAGTAGGATGTTTTACACACTTGAATGGGGTAGTTCCAATTTGGCAAAATCATTTTTTCTTCTAGTATTTGTTTGGAAATGAAGTACTTGTTCAAACATATATTCCATGTTGCCATACACCTAATTCTTCAGTTCAGACATTGCAATTTGCACCTTTCCTTCTGATGGTACTAAATTCAGTAAACAACTTCTACTCAAGCACCACCCAACAGAATTTGACCGAATTTCACATTTCGAATCCTGGAATGATGGACTGCACAAATGATACTGATGAATAATCAAATAAGGCTGCCAATGCTAAAGAATTGAAATAAAAACATCAAAAGTCTTCTAGCAAAATATGACTGAACAGAATGTAACAAAACTTTGACTGAAATAACTGGGGCTTTAGGGGCTCTAGGGGCATTCAGATTTGACAAATTATACCATCAGATTTGGCAAAATTATTAAAAGTAGAAAAACCTTTAATGATTTTCTTAAATAATGTTCAACAGAATTTGACCAGATTTGACAGAAAACATCTTGGCATAAATGGCTTTCAAGTTCTGGCCAATCAAATTTGCCATGGTCTCAGCTACTAAAAATACAAAAGCCTATCACTTAGAATTTGACAAAATTTAACCGAAAGCATTCTGGCCTTAATAGCTTTCAGGTTTAAGTACAAGTGATGTTAAGACTCTTTCAGATATGGCTGCCATTGCTAAAGAAAGACAAACAACCATTGAAATATTTGATAAAAGCTACTGAACAGAATTTGACCAAATTTGATAGAAAACACCATGGTATGAAGGACTTCAAAATTTTTAAAATTTGCGTTGAATAGACCCAAATACAAACAGAATTCCTCTAGTCCCCCAACATTTTTACTAGCAAATGTGACCAGACTCTATACTGGTACTGTCTGGAAATTCTTGCAATTAGACAATGGTATTTACTTGCACTTACAATAGCTTGACAGTAAATAGCACTATCACTCATATTTATTGTTTTAGTACATGAAGCCCTTCATCCAAATTAGTGTTGCTGCCATTCTTGTATGACATCGAATATAGAAAAATGTAAATAAAACCTTTTCTTGGCTTTACAAAAAATCCATTTGAGAGAATTATTCCAAATTTGATAGAAAGAATCTTGGTATAGAAGGCTTTAAAATTGTTGGTACAGATGGAGCCAATCTATGGCAAAATATAGCCACTGTTATAAGAAATGGAAATTCTTTTAATTGACTTTGTTCTACAAATACATTCTGGAATGAATGGATTTTACATTTGTACAAATGATGCCAGTCTGCCATCAAATATGACTGCTCTTACTAAAAATAGAAAAAACTCATTAACTTCTAAATATCTTTGTAACAAGATTTGAGCAAATTGGACAGAAGTGTTCCGGCTTGAACACCATTTAAGATATATATATATATATATATATATATATATATATATATATATATATATATATGCTTCAATGCCACCATTAAATATGGCTGCCATTACTAAAAGTAGAAAAACATTTACACAAACTTTATTTTTTAAAACATGTTGAGCAGAATTTGACAAACTTTGACACATAGTGTCCTGTCACAGGGTCTTTCAATAAAACTTTGACAAATAGTGTCCTGTCACAAGGGTCTTTCAATAAAACTTTGACAAATAGTGTCCTGTCACAAGGGTCTTTCAATATTGGGCAAATGATGCTGATGTTGATACAAAAACTGAAAAATCCATGAAACAGTTTTTTGTGTAACATGCAGTCAGCAACATTGGAAGAAAATTTCATATAATGATATAAAGATATTTATTGAAGGCCCAAAATATGCCAGCTATAGAACAAATGCTTACTGAAAACCAGTAATCATGGTGCAGTGTCCATTATATATGGTAATGCAAACATTTCAAACAAGTAAACGAGTTTGATTCATATAATGGGCAATGAAAACCATTATTTGCACCACCATCAATTTGGATGGGGATATAGTATTACAGTTATATATCTTATTAACAACAAAAGTTGCCTTGCCTCCAAGGTAATTTATTATTGGATCAAGTTATATAGCTTTTAATGTTGGCAATTGGGAGTGAAAAGTAGCAACTGCACTGAATAGAATTATGAGGATTATGATCAATTGACATGTCAATAAAATAGAGTTTGAAGACACTAAGCAATTCAGATTCATCCCTGAGCTCGCTGTATACGAATTAATTACTCATTAAATATGCTCAGTATCATCTCACTATTTGCAATGCAAGTTCTTACTACAAAGTCATGTAATAAAGCCAGTTGCTGAAAAAACTTGTTGGACAAACTAAATACTGTTTTATTTTTAAAAAGAATTTTACTAAATTTCCTTTGTCATGATGTGAGTCTTGGATGATTTTGAAATATTAATTTTCTTCTCAAGCTCCTCCAACAAAATTGTTGCAGCTGAAAAGCATTATCTAATATTTGCATAAAAAATACATTTCATTTTAAATGATTTTATGCACATTTTGCAGTTTTCATGTGATAGCTTACAAACCTACAATCTGAAATATGTGGTAAGTTAAATATGACATATTCACGACAAATCTGGATTTTTTATCAGCCAGTGAGTGTTCTTAATTGGTTTATTGAGAGTTAACTCTTAACTCTATGGGTCATAGATCAAATTTCTCAGGGGATGGCCAGCTGTCCATTAGCATCATTTTTCAATCACTGCACCTTGTAACTGCCATGAAACTTGATACACGCATTCATACCAAGGTCTAGTTAGTTCTAAAAGACAACCATGATGGTCACTGTAGTGCACATCATGAAAATCTTGTTATTGGTACTCATCCTGGTCATAATAATATAGGGTTTTCACTACAGACTTATTATGATTTCTGGTAGGTCCTAAATGAAAATGGTACTGATCTGTCATCCAGTATGGCCACCATGGCAGCCATGTTGAAAATCTTGTTATCACTGATCTCCCAAATATGATGGTCATATTGACATGGGGTTTTCACAAGATTTCTTATGATGTGAAGTTTGCCCTAAATGAAAATGGTGCCAATCTGTTGTCCAATATGGCCACCATTGCTGCCATTTTGAAAATATTTTTATCACTTCTACCCTTGAATGGAAAGTCATATTGACGTGGGGTTTTCACCAAAAGACTTCTTATGATGTCTAGTTGGTCCTAAACAAAATGGTGCTTATATGGCATCCAATATGGCCACCATGGTATATTATATGGCATCCAATATGGCCACCATGGTATATTATATGGCATCCAATATGGCCACCATGGCATCAGTCTTGAAAATCTTCTTATTGCTACTTCTCCTGAATAGAAAGTAGTATTGACATGGGGTTTTCACCATCTTATAATCTCTGTTTGGTCCTAATGGAACTAGTGCTCATCAGTCATCCAGTATGGCCACCATGGCATCCATCTTGAAAATATTGTTATTGCTACTTTTTCTGAACAGAAAATCTTATTGACATGGGGTTTCCACCACACAACTTATGATATCTAGATTGTTCCAAATGAAAATTATGCTTATCTGACCTCCAGTATGGAGTTGTTGCTCTTGTTATTGCTACTTCTCCTAACAGCATGGTGTTTTCAGCAAAAGAAATCTTGCGATATCCTCTTCAACTTAAACAAAAACGATGCTGATATGACATCAGTATAAGAAAGGACTTAATTTTAAAAATTCCATATCATTATACTCTCAGATTAAGGCTGAAATTTCTCTTCATTCTTAAAATCATGATATTCATGTGCATATGAGCCAATTAAAATGTGTTTTAGTCAGTTTAATGCCATTTTTCAGCACATGATAGGATATATATATGGCAGCTGGTATATTTGGTAAAGGAAGAACCAGAGAAAACCCCAGGAAGAACCACCAGCTGATGGGAAGCTACTGGCATCTTTCTCACACAACCACGTTGGCCAAGCCAAGACTTGAATCCAAGTGGAGAGAGGTGAGACGTGTGAGTGAGCCATAAAGGTGAGCACCTTTGACCACTCAACCATCTAGGGGCCATAATCAAAATGTAATTCAATTTATGATTTAAATTGAAGTCTGTATTTAAAAGGTTAAAAACATTAAGCAGTTTCTTTTGGTTTTCTGTTACTTATAGTGATTTCATAAACTTTTCTGAATATTGATACAGTAGTTACTTGTACGGTATATAATTAAAATGGAATTATCATAATAATTAATTAATTGCTAGATCAAGTCTTGTTGTCCACATCAGAAAATCCAGATAATAGCTTGAATGCTTTGCATCTTGTTTTGATTCCAATTTTCTGATGCAAGCAATCAAGATCAGATTAAGGTACTGTGATAATGATATATATGTACTTGCTCATGGGAAAAACCAGTCAGATTTAATAAACAAGACAAGACTACATGCTCATGAAAAGGGTTGAAATTAGTTTGCTGTGAATTCATTTATTTTTGTGGTACTGACTTTTGTGTTTTGTCAAAATTTACATATTCACTGGTACTTCAGTTTGTTTCCTTGACCTATATGTTAAATGTATAAAAATTTTAACCCCTGAAAATGTAAACATACGAAATTATTAAGGATGAGTTAATTAACTTTTCTGTCTGGCCCCTGTAATCCAACCTACTTTGTAATATGACTACATATTTTCGTTTCAACATAACCACTGTTTGGTACTAATCAGATCTGGTAATTGATGTTTGGAAGCTCCATTGTCCAAAAGTTCACAAGTACAAACTACTTTTGTACAAGAGCTCTATTTTGTGAACATTTTAGCCTAAAGCACCGTTGTTAACGAAGTGCAAATGATATAATGGTCAATAGTCCAAAGGTTCATTGCTCTTGAAGGTTAATTAGACTGAAAAGTAATTAATTAAAAATTAATTAACTTTGATGGAAAAGGTTCAATGGTTTGTTAGTCCAAACGTTTTTGACAACGAGGCGTTCATTGCCCAGAAGACTGAAAATACTTAAAAAAGAGTTCACAAGTTGAAAATATCTTTGATTCAAAAATATTTCAAAATGGGTTCGTTGGTTTGAAAATTAAATGTTTTGATTATAGTTTTGCCACTGGACCTTCTGAACATTGAACCCTGCCTTTGGACCATTGAACCTTTGAAACAATGAACTCTTCTTTTGGACCAGTGGACCTTCGAATTACTTAACCCTATTTTTTTGACCAGTGAAACTTTGGCCTAATGCACCTTTGGACTACTGAACATTAGGACCATTGAACCCCACTTTCGGACTGATGACCCTATGAGTCAATGAACTGACTTTACTTTTGTTATACCACATTTGATTGTCTTAGAGACCTGGACATATGCTGCTTATGTAAAATTATAAGTAGAATAGCCAGTGTAGACCCAGTTGTGCTAGTGGATTATGTGACAGCTGGTCTAAAGCTCATGCTGTTCACAGTATGGTGTACATCATACAAAGATATATTAATGTTATTATCAATGTATAATGTACACCATAATCAACAGCATGGACCCTAATCATCCAGTGCTTTATGGAGCCATAAATAGAGCAATCTTAATCATCTGATGAAGTATGGAGCCATAAATAGTGCAGTCTTAATCACCTGATGAAGTATGGAACCATAAATAGAGCAGTCTTAATCATCTGACAAAGTATGGAACCATAAATAGAGCAGTCTTAATCATCTGACAAAGTATGGAACCATAAATAGAGTGGTCTTAATCACCTGATGAAATATGGAACCATAAATAGTGCAGTCTTAATCACCTGACGAAGTATGGAACCATAAATAGAGCGGTCTTAATCACCTGACAAAGTATGGAACCATAAATAGAGTGGTCTTAATCACTTGACAAAGTATGGAACCATAAATAGTGCAGTCTTAATCACCTGACAAAGTATGGAACCATAAATAGAGCAGCCTTAATCATCTGACAGCCTTAATCATCTGACAAAGTATGGAACCATAAATAGAGCGGTCTTAATCACTTGACAAAGTATGGAACCATAAATAGTGCAGTCTTAATCACCTGACAAAGTATGGATCCATAAATAGAGCAGTCTTAATCATCTGATGAAATATGGAACCATAAATAGAGCAGTTCAAATCTATTGGTGTATTATGGAGCCTTAAATAGAGCAGTCATAGTAGCTGGTCTATCTTAACGAAAAAACTCAGACATATTTCAGCCATTTTCAAAGAAAATATTCAAGGTTTATGAGAGAAAGTAGGATGCAGTTCTGGGTCTTTATAGTTAACATTTGGGGGTGAGTTGTTTGTGATCAAATATAGTACCATGATAAAGAAATAACAAACATGGCAATCACAGGACTGTAAGACAGAAGTGTGGATGATGAAGCAGCCTGCATGCAAGATATAGTAAACATGGCATTCACAGGGCTCTGAGACAGAAGTGTGGATGTTGAAGCAGCCTGCATACAAGATATAGTAAACATGGCATTCACAGGGCTCTGAGACAGAAGTGTGGATGTTGAAGCAGCCAGCATACATACTTTACTGTCACTTGGTTTGTTCTGTTCAGCATGAAGAGGTACTGCATGATAAACACAGTGGCAATAGACAGATAATTCCGAAATAAGGGATTCTCCATTAATTGATTATTGTATCAAATCATCCACTGTTGGAGTCTTTACACATTAATCAGGAAAATGCTTCCTCTATTTCTATCTAAGATAAATCCCATGTGTTCTTATTTGCCAGCAATGGTAGCTGGAGAAAATGAAAATGACAAGATATATGGATGAAACAAACTCTTGTAGGATGGATTAAAATAGTTGATTTTTGTGAGGTTCTGTTTTATTGGCTGAAAAACCGAAGACTTCCTTTAGAACAAATTTTCCATAAAAATTCCAAATTAAGAAAAAATTCTCTGGAGCGTTGATATGGGATAGGGTATGGGCTATCCTAATAAATCAATATCCACTTTAATTATAACAGCCAGACTTGTTAATTCCATTGGGGCTTTTATAAAACAATCCTTTGATGAGAGGAAATAGGATTACATCCAGTAATAAATCTCATTATTTATTATGCTGCATGTATTAATTGCATTTGTCATGCATTTTCATGGTTTGATATATATGCATGCACACATGCCATTGCACCCAATATTTGGCAACTAAAAATTCAGACAAGGGTGCAGGCAAACAATGTCTGTACACCTAAAATTTGAAGGCTGCTGCTAACATGCACCTAAGCAAAAAACTAATATTAGTTCGAACTAATATGAAACAAGCAGGTGTTATGTATATGTAATTTAATTACTTGTTTATTAGTTTTAAATATTTTTTATTTTTATTTTATTCCATTACATGTTATTGTAATGATAATTTTGTCAGCTGGATTTGATTGTTTTTTAGAAATTCAGTTCAGTTCTGTTTGACCTGATAAACAACCAGTAGTTGAAACATTGTATCTAATTGCTGACCTTGATTCAGATATCAGTAAGGCTTCAAGTAAACAACCATTTTTCAATTTTTTATTATTCATTCTAAGATTAAGATTCATTTAGTGGAATCAAGGCCATACCTGGGTATGTGACAAATAACATGTGTTTATTGTTACAAACGTTTGGTTTTCCCATTGGGATTAAATTCTGACCCCCATCTGGGAATCTGTTTTATGTTTTAATCGGGCTTATAACTCATGTTATCATAATAATTTGCGAGTTATGCTTTAAACCTTTGAAGTTCAAAGGTGTTTTGTTGTGACCAGTTGAGTTGAATTTTTATTTTTTTGGAATTAGTAATTTATTTACCCAGGAATACAAGTACTCCTAAATTGATTCTTGGACAAAGACATTTATTGAAAATTATTCGGAATTCCAAACTGGAATATTATTCTTTGTGATTCAACATGGAACTGTTGACACGACAACACTTTGAAGGTTATCAAAGACATCATTGCCTTCCATCTTGAATTTCATCGGGATTTGAACTGTGATTCACTTAGGACTTTTTATTGATAGGACTTATATTTTTTAATTCTTGGATTAATTTTGGATTTGATTCATAAACCATAAGTCCTTTTTCTTAATTTTACCTTGTTTTTCTAGGGAAATAAATTATTTTTTTAAATTTTACAAAGCTTTGTTGTCAATACTCTTTTCTTGTTACTTTTGTGCAAGCCTAGACACGTAACACGGGGAATAATAAGAATAGTACAGCTGACATTGTTTGATGTCATGTCAAATCTGATTAACATTGTGCATACCTCTATGGAGATAGATAACTTTTTTTTTAGAAAAGATATAACTTAGCGATTGTTTATTGGCATAGCAACAATGGTCATGTTGTGTGACAATGGCAATATGTTGCATGTAATAGAAGCTGCACATAAGAGCAGTGGCATTATCACCAAATTCTGAAAACGACATGTTCACCATTGCTGAACCTTGCCAAATATGTTGGTAAAATGCTTTAAATAGCTAGATAATTACTGAAAGCATCTCATTGCCCTTGATTCATATTCTTGCCCAGTAAGCACTTGATTTTGGCTTTTAATCTAGAAATCAAGCATTTATATGATCTGATAAAGCTGTTTAATATTGATGGTTAAGTTTGTTTTCTTATATGGCAGTCTGCAAATTGTTGGCATGATTTTTTCCTATGCAAGCTCATTTTTTACAGGGGAATTTATGCAGTCATATGTCTTTGAAGAAACACTGCTTTGTCTGTGCAAAGGAAATTATAGTGCTTTGCACAAAATATCTATTGATAATTACTCTGTTTTCGGAGGACAGCATTGACCCTTGGAAAAAATACAAGGAGTTTTCAGTGACAGGATAAAAATGGAGATTATATTTGTAAACAACTTTATTAATATTTTGTATACATATGACATCTTCAACATTCCATCAGAGGATATAAATTTCATTGAAAATTTAAAAACTAAATTTATTTATGAATTTGTTAACATTATTATATACAGGAATTGAAATAGCTGACATCAGCAAACACAAACATACAATACCAGACTGCATTAATCATCAAGATGCCTTTGAGAATGCATCAGACAGCTCAGTGACAAAAACTAATATAATTCAGTTGGAGTTTCATGTTATCACTGTACTATTATTTCAAACGTGCATTGAACATATTGGACTTTTCCTGATAGCATAGTTCATATCGATTGAACATGTAAAAATAAAACATGGACTGTGTTTACATAAAGCATGGACTGTGTTTACATAAAACATGGACTGTGTTTACATAAAGCATGGACTGTGTTTACATGAAACATGGACTGTTTACATAAAACATGGACTGTGTTTACATAAAAACATGGACTGTGTTTACATAAAACATGGACTGTGTTTACATAAAGCATGGACTGTTTACATAAAACATGGACTGTATTTACATAAAGCATGGACTGTTACATAAAGCATGGACTGTGTTTAGATAAAACATGGACTGTGTTTATGGAAGCAGAAGCAAGAGCTTTGAATGAAATGTTTAAAATGAACTTTTTTTGCATAATATGAGTGCATTGAAAAGTTTTTAAATGTTTCTTAGACACATTTGTTTTCATAAAATACCCCCATATCCAGGTTTTTAATCTCTGCTACCAACCAAGGGACAATATTATATTGCTTGGGCAAAGATTTGTAACAGGCAGAAATATGTTTAGTTACATAGAATTTAACAGTTTGCTAGTATTGCTTATTAAGTTCCTTAAGATACTTGTTGTTTATATGTTATTACATGTATTGTGCATTATTTTAAGGCAGTTAATATATTCCTTGCCATTACACACAAATCACTTTAAGTGTATATTTTATATTTGCTGTAGCTTTTTACAAATAAAGAAATAATGCCTATATAATAATAATTATATAATGATACCTATATATGCCATTTTCCTGAAGCACTTCCAGATTTAATTACTAAGAATAAAGAAACCAATGCTATCTTTTTCTTAAATCTCGATAAATTTGATAATTGATCTGGATTGATGAGACAATGGGACTTGAACATGTTACCTTATGGTCACATGTCCAAACACATTAACCTCTAAACCACCACAGCTCCCTTGGATGCTGATCTCAGTGGTTTCCACTGTTTACGACTTCAGGGGTAGGGTCTCTTGGGGTTAAGGGCTGACCCAGGAATCCATCCTGATTGCATAGATAACTCCCCTTGTAATACAAAGTTAATGTATATTCTTCAAAGGTGGGGCCATGAACATTTTCTAAATTATGAATCAGGACTCAGTCTGCAGGTGCTGGGAGCTTGTTTAAATGGTCTTTTAATGGACAATCCTATCTTACAGTTGGAATTTCTTAAAGGTAAATTTTCAAACCATTTTTCATTTTACTTTTTACTATTTATCTGTGACCTCCCCTTGGTACTTGACCATACCTTTATGTATACAGATGGCACTACTCAAGATGTAAGTACAAATGTAATGACTCTATGGTCTTAAACTAAGTAACAGCAAGAAGCAAAACCAGTTTTGTAAAACTTAACAAATAATTTAATTCTCAAAGTTATAAAATGAAAGTATAAGAGAAAATAACATTATTATGAATTGAATCTAAAATAATCCTAAAAGTTCTATGACAAATCCAAAAGAATAGACTGTTCTGAATGTTTTCCTTGTCTAGAATGTGCTGATGGACTAATACCCTTAAATATGCTGAAGTAACAACAGTCTTGATTTATCACTGTAGCATTTTGTCCAAAACTTCCTTGAATGAATTCACAATAATCCCAAATGTCGCTTTAGTCCAGACCATCATTTGAGCACTTTGTAATTCCAATAAATAATATAAATAAAAGATTCCTTTCAAATTAAATCTCAACACAACATTAAATACATGCAGACTGATATTAAAACAAGAACAGTACTAGGAAATTGGAACTAGGAATCAGAACAATTGTTCAGCTCTGTGCTTACATACATCTCCCACAACTATATTACAACTCTAAGCTGCAGTACCTCCATACGTGACATAAGTCACAACACAAAACACCAGACTTAACATCCAACCAGAATATGATCTTAAACTGTAAAACATGTTCTTTTTTTAGAACCTTTTAAGGTCATAATCTAGATCTTAAATCCCAAATAAACAACCTCTATCTAAAAATAGAATCTACAGTCATGCAACAAACAGTATAGATATACATAACATAAATGAAACTGAGAGTAATCTAAATTCTGAAATCTTTGACTTTTCAACTTGTAAAAACCATGGTTTTCCTAATTGGCACTACTGAAAAGAAAAGGAAACTGTAAAAAGATCTTTCTAAACAAGTTCAAATGTGTCAGTCATGCATATATGTGCCACAACAATGAGGTCAGCTTAGAACAGATCATGAGATTTGCAAAATTGGGTCAGGAGCTTAGACTTCAATTGAGGAAGATATTCATCGACCTGTTTTTTAGCATGAAAATGGACAAAAATTTTAATTTGCTTTTTTAAAGTGTGCACATCATCTCAAATACAACAGTCCTTTCACAGTAACTTGCGGCCTTTTATACTGTCCTTATATGTAGCACAAGCATTTTTAGCCTTTCTTAGTTGAACAGTGCCTGTTTTATGTTTGGGGGCAATGTTAGTATCACTCTATTCAGTCCACCAAGTAGTTTAAATTGTTCCCTGCCTGTGGTCACATTCAAGTTGCTGACTGGCTGCCAGAATTGCTTAAGATTATGGGTTGAATTTGGGAAGTTCTTAAAATTATTTTTTACAGGAATGGCAGAATGCATATTCATGTCCCTTGGAACTTAATTCCAACCACTGAAATGAAAACTATTCAGTACACAGTGCAACTTCATTTGAAAAAACTTAAATGGTTACCTTTTCAAGATGAGAATAAAATTAAAATGAATTGATCCAGTTTAAAACAACCAGGGCACCAGATTATCTGAATTGTTTTAGTCCAGTCTCAGAAGTTCATAGTCTAATCACATGGTCTTTAAGAAAAATCAACTAAGTATCTCAAAATACAAAACGGAAATATTTAAAGTTTTACATACAGTGGTATATTATTATTATGTAATAGCTTACCTAATGATATTAATTCATGTAAATCTCATGCTGCTTTTAAATACAGATGTAAAACATTCTTTTTAGTCCAGAATATAATTTTAAAGTAGTTTTTTTTTTTAATGAATTTTCTTTTGTCTCAAGTTTGTGGTAATACTTGTCTTGCATAGTGTAGTACATAATGTAAATACTGCACATTTTAATGCATCTCAACTCTGTGTGAGATGAGCCTTTGGCCCAACAGTCCATTGAGAATAAAACGTTGTCCACATGTACTCTGTGTGAGATGAGCCTTTGGTCCAAGTTTGATTGAGAATAAAACATTGTCTACATGTATTACTGTCATTGATCCATGTGACAATACTCGTTGTATAAATGACATTTTTTATGCTGAGAAAGTGAGTGTATAGTCTGGGAAAGAAGATGAGTGATCCTTATCAGAAAACATATGTGACCAGTATTACTAGAAAGAGAGAAAAACCATTAAATGTTTTCATTTCAATAATCACTCGACAGAATTTCAGCAAATTTGACAGAAAGCATTCTGGTGTAACAGCCTTTTTTGATTATGTAAAAATGATGCCATTTCATATTCAGATTTTGCCAACATTACTTAAATATATAAAAATGATTTCTCAGAAACGGCTTAGCAGAATTTGATCAAATTTGGCAGAGGACATTCTGCAATTGAAGTCTTTGAAATATGTACAAATGATGCTGATGGACTATAATATAAGGACACAATTACCAGAAATTGCAAATCCATTAAAGGACTTCTCGAAAAGCAATAGAATTTGACCAAATTTGACGTAAATCATCTTGACATGCAGGAATGGCTTTAAACTTGTACAAATTATAACAATCTGGCTGCTGTTAGAAAATATATAACTTTAAATGATTTCTTAAATGAATTTGACAAAATTTTACCCAGAGTGTGCAAGTATTGAGTCAGATTTAATTATTTCAGATGGTATTGAAGTTATCTATGTCTTAGATGAGAAGATACAGTTGTATTCTCTAAATTCTCTTGATAAATTTGATTATTGCTTGCTTATGATATAAGGGTACATCTGTATTTACTGTTAATTTTAGTGGCTGTTATTTCATTTAAATGAGGTGTTAAATGTAGCCACTCTGGCCAGTGAGGAATGTTACATTCAGACTGTCAGGCATTTGAAACAAAGAAACTAATCTTGGCCAGAAATATGTGTTTCTAGACTCAGAAAAGATACTGATAGCAAGTTTCCCTTTATGGCCAAAGATTTAGATTTGTGACCATTTGTTGCAAAAATTTATATCTCTTTAATTAGGTGTAAGGTGCTTAAAACAAGAGTTAAATATTTACAATGTAATTTGGAATTCATTAGCTTATAAAGAAATATTTTACAAGTATGTTCCCACTTAATTATAACATTTTTGGAAATCAAATACATGTTAAATTGTACAAAGGAATGTGACTTGATCTATGACTATAGTTTTGTTGTAGAATTGAAGTTTTGTGCATTTGGTTTGTATATTAAAGTTACATAAATGTCTGCAGTTAACATAATCTGACCATAGGTTTTGCTTAGCATCAAGTCTTGAAAGGTCTTCAGTGAATGCTTTTTCTGAGGTCCACCAGGATCATTTATAAGCTAGGGTTAACCATAGTGCAAGAAAGTCAGCATGTAGAACTAGAAGGATTCATATTGAATTAAATGTTTTAAAGAAAAATCCTCTCACTTGTCTAATTCTCCATGTGGGGTGCAGTTGCATCAGAATTATTATTATTATGGCACTGCAACACAAGCTAGAAATTTATACAAATGATGCCAATGCAGCATCCAATCATATGGCCACCAGTACTAACAAAGAAAAAAAACATTTATAAAGTTTTATCAGAAAAATTGCCTAACAGAATTTGACCAACTGTGACAGAAGTCATTCTGGCAAAGAGTCCTCTGAATATTGGACAAATGATGCTTATTTGCCATCAGTTATGGTTGATATAAACTGTAAAGAGACAGTAAAATAACTGTTTTCATTACACATACAATGAACAACATTGGATGAAATTTCAGCAGAAAGCATCCTAAAGACTGAGATTTCTTGCATTTGGATATTAGGCAAATGTCAGCCAGGCCCACTGGGGACTTATGTTGTTGTGAATATTGCTGTTTTTGCATCCGTAGTTGGGGTTGATAAAAGTACACAATTTAGTTTCTTCCCAATATAACTGTCTTCCTTAATGCAGTGAAACCTAACTATGGAAGGAGACTCATAGGACCATAAAAATGCTTCCTTTGTGCACAGATATCTTCAATGTTGAGATATTAAATTTGATTATGAAATTAATGCAAAAGTGTTTTTTAAACGTTGTACTTTGTGAGTATATGTCTGGTAATGTAATAATCACTCTACAAAATCCTCTTTCAATACTTGGAAACAGCTTGTGTATTGCCATAGCAACCAAACATATGACTTCATAAGAATACTTTGAATAAAGGCTGCAAACATGTTTTGTGTCAGAAGATTTAAACATTACTGTTTCATGCAACCTAAGGTGTGTCTACAATGGTGGTTGTGTGCTTTTGGAGGCAAGTTTTTGGACACCCTCAAGCATACTTGATTTTTTTTGTACAGAATTTTTTGTACAGAAAGCAAGGAATGCATTTTTGAAATTACATTATGGCAATTTTAGTCTTTAAAAACAGGAACTGCCTGTGATAAAAGCAAATTTGGGTTTAGTAATATGAATAATAAAAATGCCTGCTAATGCATTGGTCCCTTACTTTAAAGCCCCTCACTTTTTGTTCAGGTTTGGTTGTAGTTCTCATTAATTTGACAAAATTTAAAATTACCATTTGATTTAATCTTTTTCAAGTTTTTGGTCAATGAATAAAAACAATAACATGATGTCAATAAAAACAACAATGTGATTTCAAGTCATTCAATGCTCTCTTTTGTTGTTTTCATACACAAGTAGAAAATAACCTTGTTGTAACATCCCTCATTATAAGGTTCCTTCACATATAATACAGGTCACTGTTATAAAGAGTTAGCAAAATATTAAAATATTAAAAATATTAAACAACAGAATAGCAGGAATAAAGTTCCGTTACTGGTTATATCAGTTTGGCTGGACAAGATGTTTTACAGTTTTGTAACAAACATTCAAAACTGTAATAAAAAATATATCACCATAATTTTATCATTGATTACTCAGAGGTTGTCCCTGAAGTAAACCAGTTAGAAATCCATACTTAATTTTGAGGGTTGATTCACTTGATACTTGCTACTATAATTCTTTTAATGTCCTGGATCATTATAATCCAGAAACAGAACTGGTTTTTTTTGGGGGGGGGATTAATTTGTGTCCTGAAAAGCATAAAAGTCTTTGCTTCCCCAATTTTTCAAACTTTATTTCAAATATTTAATGTTAATAGAAGACTAGGAACAAGGTTTAAGTAAACCGGATGTTTTGCATATTTAAAACAATGGTGTATACCCAAATGGGAAAATTATGGTTACATGCTTGTCACATCAGTCAGGATTCTGTTATCCAAAGTGTTGTGTTTATGGTATGTCCTGATGGGAACAATTCATTGCCAGTTATTCCAAAGTTTGACTGTTTATCCAAGGCTGATGAATCTCCTGGTTTGTATTGAATGGTTTCCTTCAAGACTGTATTTCAGTATAGAATTCATTCTAGAAAAACACCTGTGATCCTGAGAGCCAGCAATCTGTGAAGATCTATCAAGAAATAACCCTATAGCAGGTTGTTCAGTTTAACATATGCTATTTATGAGAAATAAAGCATTTGCTACATGTTTGACAGCTAATTAAAAAATCTTGAACATTGTTTTAACCATCCTTTGACTGATATGCACTTGGAATTATACACAGGTTACAGTGGAGCAGTTGAAAATTCCAGTTGCTTGTATCATTGTTTTTATCACTTAGATTGAATTAGATGCACTGAAAAACATAACAAGTACTGGGGAAAAAATAGTTCTCTCTCTTTCTGGAATCACTTTTAGTTTGGTTTGGTGTTTTATGGCATAGTAACACAAGTAGGTTATTGGGTGCCAAGGCAAAAGTTCCATGCCTAAGGACATGCCATGGTAGTAAATTGAAGCAGATTGGATCATAGGATTCAAGCTCACGCTCTCTCTGTCATGCATTTGAAACTCCTGGAGTTTAGTTTAAATAAAAAAGCTGCTCAGTATTTTTCCAAATTGTCTTTGAATAACTAAAATGTCACTGACAATTTCATTTTTGTCAGAAAGTTTTTTTTTTTGTCATTTGCAACAATCGTAATTGCATAATCACAAAACTTATTCAGCATCATCAGATAATAGTTTGACAGGACACTTTCATCACTGACACTGGTAAATTAGAGTATTTGGAAGTCTTGGACTTTACTGTTATGAATTGCTTGAGTTAACAATGAATGAAGGGCAATATATGAGCTGTCAAGGGAAGGGTATATATATATACAGTAGGTTATTGATATGCCTCCGAAGGACAATTAGCCAGTATTAGGTTTGTTTGGGCTGAGTCTGTTGTTGTGCCTCAGAAGCCCACAATACCTGGTTTGTTTGAGTTGAGTTACTTTAATGCATTTTACCTACAAGGTTTTTTTTCCCCCCAACTGTATGCTGAGCATATCTTGATTGTTATGGATGGATAATAGTTAATATAGATAGAATAATAATTAATATAGATGGGATAATAATGTTTATTAGGGAACAAAGAAAATATTTTGGTTCTAAATAAACTCCCACCACCACTAGTTTATATTGTGATAATAAATGACCCAATAAGCACAGCCACCTCTATATGTGTGCCCCCATCCCCTGTGATTAATAATGTTTTGGTTTTAAAAAATTTGTCAACTGACTTAATTTAAAACTTGAGGGATGTATTTTACCGGTAAAATATTCTGCCTTTTTTTAAAGTAGATTTCCTAAAGCTTTGTGCTCAGTTGATTTTTCATGTAGTGTCATATGTTTTGATATGTATTATATGTTTGTATACATGTAGTATATGTGTACATGTATATGTGTTATGTTTGCATATGTGTATATGTTTTTATTTATGTATTATATGTTTGCATATGTGTATTATGTTGTGTACTATATTTTGATATATATTATGTTTGTATACATATATTATGTTTTGATATATTATGTGTTTATATATGTGTATTATGTTTTGATATGTATTATATGTTTGTATATGTGTATCATATGTTTTGATATGTGTTATATGTTTGTATATGTGTATGATATGTTTGATATGTATTATGTTTGCATATGTATATTATATGTTTTGATATGCATTGTGGGTACCTTTCCTTCCTAAACCCAGTTGAAGTTTGACCTTGAAATCTGCCCCACCTGCACATGTGAAAGCACCCATCGTGAAAAACACCTATTTTGATGGCAGATCAGCAGCATTTGATATGTTTAGCTGTACTTGGATTCACGAAACTTTGTGAGGGGATGCATCATGAAGTTCCTATACCTTCATCATTAATGTAGGTCATTGTGACCCATATATACTTTAAATTTTGTGTCTTGGGTTTATTTCTTGAACTCTGTTGACATAGTCATCAGGCTGGATGATTGTATGTATCTCTGTTACACAAAAGATGGCTATTGTGACCTTTATTTCTCATTTTATTGACTTGGGTTACATTTTTGCATTTAGCTTATGACCAAACAAGGTTTTTTTGTACCCTGTGAACATACTGTTATGTGAAAGGATGCATCTACACCCTCATCATAAAAGTTGGTCAGTGTGAACCATATTTCATGCTGCAGTGATGTGGGTTCATATGTTTGTAAGTTTATTTCTCAGTGCTAGAATTATCAAACTAGATAAATGTATGAATGTATGAATCATTGTTAGTACCACACTGTTACAACAAAGAAAGGTCACCTTGGCCTATATTCAGATTTTACTGGCTTATGTTCATTTTTTGCATTCAAACATGATGACACAGATTTTTCCAGCCTGTATACATTTTCCTTACTGGAATCCTGAAACTTACTGAGGTGATGAATGATAAGTATTACATCTTCATCACAAAAGCAGGTCACTGGCCAGTATTTTACCACATCACTGACTTTATATAAATTTAATTGTTATGCTGTAATCACTGAATTAGATGATTTTATACATCTCTGTTAGTACCACACCTCTTAAATATATCAAGTTGTCCAACATCTTCAGTTACCAGTCTTTGTGAGTGGTTTGCACTTGGGGTAAGGAAGGATCCTTTAAATGTTGGGATCCAAATGTCAAAGATCAGTGTCATGGACTGAAAGAAGATGAATGGTTTCTGCTCCAAATTTCATTTATTGACCTTCAAATTCTTTTGACATTCAGCTCATTTTCTTTTTTTGCTGTTTGTTATTATAGTTATGAAACTTGACGTGTGTTACTTCACCACAGGCAGAAGTTGGTCACAGCAAACTACTTTTCATTCCCCATTGATTATGTAAAGATTTTTTTTGTTTATTTCTCAGACTTTGTGCATGTACAGTAGGCTTATCTTGGCAGATATGACCTGCTATAAATAAAGGTAGATCTCAGTGACCTACATTTTATGTTTTAGGAACTTTTGAGGGTTGTTGGATTATGCCACAGGATTGCATTCCATGGAAAGTATTTCATTATTTACTGTTAGTTTTTATGTGGATTTTCTGGTTGGTACTTACTATAAATAAAGACCCTATGATCCATTTTTAAGGATGATAGATCCCCTTCTACATCCATAAATTTAAGTGCCAATGGAAATATCAATTTTAGCAAAATCATGAAAATTTATAACCACCAAAATGAACAAATTTACCATATGTAATCTAAGTGAGGGAAAAAAATACCAAATGTTAATTTTTGAAAGAAAAACCTTGCATGGTAAATATTGGTTTTAGTTTTCCTTCTTTATTAAGTATTTATCAGTTATTTATTTATTTATTTATAAATATTTATTTATTTATTTATTTGTGATTATGTACTAAAGCAGTTCTATTGGGTTAGTATTCAAGCAGTTTTGATGTTTGTCAAGCCCCATAATTGTAAGCGAATCTCTCTTTTAGCAGTCTTGCCTTGTTAATTGCTGTCAGCTCTGGTGTAAGGGAAGAATGCAAAAGCAACACTGAATACTTGATCAATACATCTTGGAATTTGATTACAGCGCCTGAGCGCTGTCAAATTACATTCTTATTAGAGACTGTTTTGGACAAGTAGAGCCACACATTAATTATCATCGCTATTAGAAAAAGTCTCTAAATAAGAATGCATGTAATCTTATTGGGTTGATCATAATCACATATTAGAATTGATGGAAGTGTAATTTGATTTAGTACAGTCACAGTGAAGTGGATTGCCATCTAATGTTTAGTTACTCATGCAACTTGTTCTGCATTTTCAAGAAAACCGTGGGTAAATAAGATGTTATGTTTGTGGTAAAGTTACAAGCAAAGTTTGCTGTCATAGCATGACTCAATGGCATAATGTAAACAAAAAATAGGCTTTGAATTTATAACCCAGTTGTAATGGTTTAGTATATTGTTTTTTTCCACAGGCTATTCTTTCAAAAATATTCAGCTATTTTCTTCTGTTCTTTTGAAAATATTGGGCCATTTTCGGTTGCAACTGGTTCACAAAAATGATTATGTGGGAATGGAAATGCCTGACTTTTTCTCTCCGTTTGAATTGATTGGATGAGATAGGTCACATGACTTTTCCGCCACATATGAATTGATTGGATTAGACAGGTCACATGACTTTTCCTCCACATATGAATTGATTGGATGAGATAGGTCACTTGCTTTACTTCAGGTGTAGTTTTAGGCATCCATTTTTAATGAGGTTAGTTTATAACATCAATATTTTACAGGCACTTTTCTGGCTTATTCCAGCCTTGGAAAAAGTAATAATGTCAAAACCATGATAAAAACTGGAATAATGGTGAGCATAATGCACATGTAAATATACCTCCACCTCCCCTGAATTTCAATTAATACCCAATGATGGAGATAAATGTATAGTCAAACAAGTGCATATATTTTCCAAAAATGATGCAAATACAATATCATTTCAACAAGCATATGTGATGATGAAGTTTCATAAATAACTGTATTAGAGTGACTACTGTAGTTGCACAATGATATTGTGTCATATACGGCATTAAGCTACAGAGAATAAGGGCAATAACTCTTAATAAAAATAGTTTTTTGGAATTTAACAAAAAACTGTTGAACAGGTTGCATTATTGAGATTGTCATTCATTCCTATGAGACAAAAGGAGCATTTTAGTCAAACAAAATTTGTGCAAGTGAAGTGAGTAATTCTATTTATACCAGTATATGCATCCTAGTTAATGACCATAATATTTACCAGTTTTCTTGTAAATACATCAAAAACTGCCTGATGAGGTGCATTCATGAATGCTAGATGGAAGGATGGCTCGAAGGACAGATACAAGGATTGCTATATAGAAGCAGGGATGTAATACTTTTTCTACATTTTCCATGCTGTTTAATGTTGGTTAGCACTGGACATGTTATGGATTGAATTTCTTGCATTTTCCAGGGTTTTCCAAATTCATCTGGCTGTTTAGATCTTTATTTTGTAACATTGCCAATTTTTAGATGTCCACTTGTATCTTCGTTTAGAGTATAACATTTGAGCCACTGAAAATATTATAAGGAAACTTCATCCAATTACATACATGTATCATGCATACACAGTGTGTCACGTACCATAGCCCCTGGCCTCAAGGTCATTAGCTCGCTACAACGGAAAAAGTAATTTTGTTTTGCTATCCATGTCGAAAGTATAACTTGTTTGAACTACTTGACGAAACTTGAGCCAGTTACCTATCATGTGTAGATGGAGCCAAGGGCAAGGTCACAACAAGGGAAAATGTAATTATTTGACTTGTGTCTTTGTATGGACTATAATCAAGCCCGCTCAATGAGCCAGTTATGTATCATGTAAAGATGGGACCAAGGGCAAGGACACAGCAAGGAAAAATATAATTATTTGACTTATATCTTTGTATGGACTATAATCAAGCCCTCTCAATTAGCCAGTTATATATCATGTATAGATGGGGACAAGGACAAGGTTACTACAAGGGAAAATATAATTATTTGACCTATATTATCATGCCCTGTCAAGGTCAAGGTCACAGCAAGGGAAATGTAATTCTGTTACTTGGATCCTCATCCAAAGAATAATGTCTAACCAATGAAGATATTTTTATGAGAGTCTAGGTAGTGATATATCACTTAAAGATGGTGTGTCGCTTTTCATGACCTTATCCCCTGATTCATTATGAAGGTCACTACAGTGAACATGTAACTCAGACTTGTATGCTTTCACACACTTTTTGTTGATTACTTGTTCAGGCTTACACAGTTTGTTAGGAGTAGTCAGTTGAACAAACTTCATAGACCCAGATCTGCTGGTACATGATGCTACAGCAGATCTGGGTCTGTGCAGTTTGAAGTTTGATTCGACCCATAAACAAGTGTATGCATTTAACTTGCCGAGTGCATGGACTTGATAAGTGCATATAACACCTTATAACAAAAATATGTGTGCCGTTTTTACATCATTTTGTTTTCATATAACTGCTAGCCAGATGATGCTGGTACCAGATTATCTGAAATTCTTGCGTACCATATGTACTCCCTTATAAGTTAATTCCAACTGCAAACTGCCCAGACCCAGATCTACCATCGCATAATGCGCTGGCAGATCTGGGTCTGTGCAGTTTGTTAAATGTAATCAGTACAACAAAAAACATAGATCTTAATCTGCAGGTTCATTATGTGATGGCAGATCAGGGTCTATTTTTCCCCAGTTGGACTAGACTTATAAACAAGTATATACAGTAAATTCTCTATAATTGTTGAGTGGGGTAATAGGAAGCCAATATTTATATTTACCTTAAAGCTTTCATTTAATTAGGAAAGGAAAAGTTTGATTGGCTACAACACACAGAGACATCCTAAAAAATCTCCATTATACCAGTGGCAGTTTGTTTGCTCTCAGTAAGTACATTTAGAGTATATTTTGTCTGGTCTGTCACATGTCATGAGCAATTTCACAAATATTGCTTTGGCTGTTTCCCCAGAAGGAAATGACCCACAGAACAATTGATTAGCTGGACATCTGTTTCTGACAAACCAGTGTCATTGATTGAACCTATTACTGGATACACTTCTTTGATTAATGGTTGGGCTTTTGCATGGTTCTAGCTTCTTAATTTAGTGCAATTATTGAGGGGAAAGGGGTGGATCCAGGTTCAGGATCCAAAAGGAATGGTTTACATGTACTATGTGTATTGGATCATGGCTTCATGCAGTCAAACTTACAATATATACTTGCTTATAAGTCAAGTCAAACTGCAAACAGCAAAGATCCCAATCTGCTGTAGGATAATGCGCCTGCAGATCGGGGTCTATGTTGTTTGTTCTAGTGATTACTCCTAACAAACTGCACAGACCCAGATCTGCCAGCGCATTATGTGACGGCTGATCTGGGTTTGATCAGTTTGCATTTGGGCTTATCATCGAGTATATGCAGTATATACATTCATATATCAATTTATATGTACAGAAAAACAGGGTCTAAACTGTTCATTCTGCTGATATGCTTCAGCTAACAGAAGGCATCATAACACTAATAAAATTTCTCAAATGTTTCCTTAATATTTTTACATTTTTCAAATGAAATCCAGTGCAGTACTTATATGATTAAATTCATCAAGGGGGTCTAAGGTGCTCATATTTACAGGTCATTGACATCTCACCCACGTTCTCATAGGTTCAAGTCTCATTTTGGTCAATTGGGCTATGTGAGCAAGCCTGCCGGTCACTTCCCATGGGTTACGGTAGTTCTTCCTGGATTTTCCTGGGTTCTTTCTCCACCAGATTTACCATGACTAGTGAATGTAGACAGTAACTTGAACACAACATATCAAACAGTCAGGATAATTTTGTTTTGCATATTCTGGAAATGGTTGTAATTGAATGAAATGACTGCTTGTCATCCAGACGGCTGCAGAATTCTAAAAATATTTTATGTCCATTGGGTTTTACCTCCATCTTTATGTTAGATGCAAGTAACATTTTTCACTGGTGAGTAAATCCCTGGGCAAAACTGAGATAAAGTATATTGATTTTCTTAATGATTACAATTAAAACTGATTGACTTAATTAATTAGCTTAGTTGCAGGCATATCATGTGACACTAGTTACACAAGGGCAGGAGTTAGGTACTCATAATTAAGTGGTAAGTGCGGTATTCTAAAACTTAGAATATCTTTATCTTAATCAGTAATATTGACTTCTTGACTTGCTATTGGAAAAATAAAAACCTCAAAGTAGAAAACTGATATTTTGATAAATCAGATACACATGTAACATCAGCAGTATTACATCATTTTGTTTTATATATGTGCTAGATGATATTCTAAAATTACTCTTCCTCACAGTGATCACCAAACCAGACATTGCCAGTTGGGCAGTTTAGCACAGTGTTTTATTTCCTAAGGCATCTTTTTCAATAGTGATGGGTATGCGGTTATGGTCAGGTATAGGCGAAAGAAAACTCCGAAGGAAATGCCACATTAAAAATTCATTTAATTAAGGATATTAAGCTTAGATATTCCTTGTGCAGCAAAAATAAAAGCCCAGTATTCTGAACAGTTGATATATCTACATGGGATAGTTGCTGACTATTTTGATCCACTGTGTTACAGCGGCAATGTAAATCAGATTCTTTAACAGTTATCACGTACATTTTTGGTCCAGTGAGTGTCTGGGCTGAAAAAATGAACTGAGACTCAAGGTGTAAAATTAAAAGCTATTATTTGCGCAGAATGTGGTATTGACAGTGAAATTATGTTAAGCTGACAGTGTTGTGCTAATTACATGTACAACATTTTGGAAAGTTCTACCATTATATGTACTTATTTCATTTGTTAAGCATTCTAATGCAAGAGCAGGATTGTTGAAACAAAATAGACACATTTTATGAAGCTTTAGGATGGACAGAAATCCACACACACAAGACACATTTTATCAAGCTTTAGGATGGACAGAAATCCACACACACAAGACACGTTCTGCACTGTCAGCCAAGTAAGAGGGCGTTTCTTTTGCCAGAAGAAACAGCAAGAAAATAAATTCAGATAAAGATAAAGGACAGACTGAAATTTTGTATTGATTCTGGCCACTTGGAGTGACTGTAGCAAAAGGATATCAAATATGTAGATTCTGTCAAAAACCAAAAGTACCAACTACAATTAACAATGCAGCTTTGAAACAAAGTAATGTAATATAAACAATGTTGAAATTTAAGTTATGTTTCCATGAAATGATACAGGCCTTCAGAAAACTTAAAACATTGAGCTCAATGGTGGAGTGGTTGCGGTAAAATCATTTTGGTCACACCAAAAAAATAACTGTCTGCTTTCAAGATTATTACCTTAGTGATATTTAGGCACACGGATGTACTTTCTTATTATGCATAAACCCTGCAATCTGATTGGCTGCTCATGTCATGTGATCTTCATTGCAGGTTCTCATTGGGCCTTAACGGGGCCAGATAGCCATTTCTTTTGATGCTAACCCAGGCTCATTATGCCTCCTCACAAATGGTTTTTGCAACTGTAGTTTTATGAGGTGTGTAACAGTGAACTGTAATTAGTTTTATGAGGAGGTGTGGCAAACACAGATGACGATGAAGTTTTTAAATAGGAATTTTTAAAAGCAAACTAAATGAAATCAGGATAGCTTTTGAATGATGCTAAACATTTGGAGAGGGCTTTATCAGACTTTTCACAGACATTTTGCATCAAACTCTAAAGCTGCTTGGCAGCTCCACTAAAATGGAGCAAGAATGGCCCACATCAGTGACATAGTACAGACATCAGTGTAAATTGTACATTCTTTTGTGAACATAATGGATTTTGTTTTATGTACACTTTTACAACCTTTGTTGCGGTTGATATGTTAACTTGCCAATGAGTACAGGTGAATTACACAATTGTAAATGCTGACATCCAATAAAAGTCGACATGTTCAGAATTTCCCATGGATGCAAAACCTTTCAGAATATCAAGGGATGACAGTAAACAAGGGTGTTGGCCTTTGGGCAAGTGGTGAGGTGATAAACCTATGATACTTCCAGAGTGGATTATTGATGATAATAGCTGGTACCACATCATAATTATTGGATCATGCAATTTTGTTCCAGTTGTCAGTTGAAGGTAGTGAACCGATGTACCCCAAGCTGGCCATCAGGGCTGGCCTCAAAGGTGGCTAAAGGACACATGGTACTAACTGTATGGAAAAATGGGAAACAGCCTGGAAATGGGTGAACATAAAATAGAGTATATATGGGTTTGGCTGGCTAGGATTGGTTAATAATGTAAGTTATTTTTTAGGAAAAAGAATCTTTTGAGAGCTTATCCTAGTTGTAAGTGAAAAAATAGAGACATTATTTTATTGATGGAATTTCAGTCCTTTAACAGTCTTGAGTTTGGAACACTCATTACTGAAATTAGCACCAGACTCTTTGGTGCAGAATTGAAAGCACATGTTTCAAACACATGTAGGTCCAGAAAATGCAGCAGCTCATATCCTTTTCTCTACACAGAAGCTGACATCCAGGTTTCATCTATACTGATATATATATAGGTTTGATCATGAGCACTCAGAAATTTTAAGTTATTGAATTTTTAATATCATGGTGTTTTCATAGGTTTACTATAATAATAATAATAATGAGGACTTTGTATAGCGCCTAATCTTTAGAAGCTCTAAGCGCTTTACAACATTTGACAACAATTAAGAAACATATATAATGATTTGGTTACAAAAATAAAACAAACACCATGAAATCAGAAAACTGAAAACATGCTGAAAATATTTAAGGTAAGGAAACATTATTAGGTCTTTAAGTCTGTTCTTGCAGTTGAAATAGATCAGTTTTAAAAGCGCTCTTGAATGAGATCACTGTGTCGTTGTGTCTAAGTTCAGTGGGCAATTCATTCCATGTTGCTGGGCCCTGGTATGCAAAAGAACATTGTCCATGTGACTTCATTTCATAGTCAGAATAATGAGAATACGAGCATCAGAAGAAGAGCGTAAGTGTCTTGCAGGTATGTACACATGGGTGATGTCAGATAGGTATGTTGGACTGGAGCCTGTCATTGAAACGTAGCACAGAGAACACATTTTGTGTTTAATTCTGGATCAGATGGATAGCCAGTGTAGGGTACAGAGCAGGGAGGAGGCGTGCTCTGATCATGGTACTCTAAGGATGATCTGAGCAGCTGTGTTTTGAACTTTTTGAAGTTTCTGGAGTAGATATTGAGACGAACCAGACAGAATTGAGTTGCAATAGTCCAGTCTTGAAAGTACTAAGGAACACACAAGTGTTTTAGTGGCATCAGCTGAAAGATACTTGTGAATGGAGCTGATGCATCTCAGCTCAAGATATGCAGCCTTGCATATGTTCATGACATGTTGGTGCAATGGGAGAGTACTGTCGAGAGTAACACCGAGGTTTCATACTTACTGTATGAATTTGATGTTTGTGTTGCTGATATTTATTGTTTGAGGTAAAGGATGTGAAAGAGAAAGTCTTTGTGTTGTAATCAGAATGGCTTCAGTTTTATCATCATTCATCTGCAGCTTGTTACATGTCATCCATGATTTCACATCGGAAATGCACCTCTCTACGCCTTGGATGGTAGCTTCAACTTCAGTTGGATGGCTAGATTTGTATATTTGGGTGTCATCAGTATACAATTGGTGAGACACTGGATGATGATCTATGACACTTGAGAGTGGCTGAGTGTATAGAATGAAGAGAACAGGTCCAAGAACAGACCCCTGTGGAACACCACAACATAGATCAACTGGGCTGGAGTGTTTTCCATTTGCGGACACAATTTGTGTCCTGTTGACCAAGTAGGACTTGAACCATAGTAAGGCTGTATCATGAATGCCAAATACATGCTGGAGGCGGTGAAGTAATATATCATGGTCTATAGTGTCAAATGCTGCAGACAAGTCAAGGAGAGTGAGGACTGTAATCTTTCCGCTATCCAAAGCAGAGAGAAGGTCATTAACTACTATCAGAAGAGTAGTTTCAGTACTGTGGCAAGGGCGATATACAGACTCTACATTGTTAAAAAGACTGTTTGAATTCAGATGAGATACAGGTTGGGATAGAACAACTTTTTCTAAGATTTTTGACATGAATGGGAGATTAGAAACTGGGTTGTAGTTCTTTAAATCATTATGGTCGAGTGTTGGTTTCTTCAGCAGAGGCATTACAATGGCAGTTTTGAAAAATGATGGGAATTCCCCAGATGAGAGAGAGGTATTAATAACATCAGTTAGCGAAGGCAATATTGGATCTAAGCACTCAAGCAGCAGTGATGTTGGAATTGGATCAAGTTCACATGACTTTGGTGCACTCTTTATCATGATTGTATGTACCAAATCCATAGAGACAGGTTCAAATGCTGCTAGCGGTTGCTGCTTAAATTCTGTATCGCAACTGTATGGTGATGACAAGTCAATTGAAAGTGTGTTGTGAAGCTTATCTCTAATAGTTGGTACTTTGTCATGGAAGAAATTTGCAAACAGGTCCAGAAGGTCGACTGGAGAGAAGGTAGTTGGAAGTGGTGTACATTTGTTTCTTAACATTAGCTTGTTAGTAATCTCAAATAGCTCTTTACAGCTGGAACTTTCTGTGATCTTAGTACTGTAGTGGGCTGATTTTGCTGCTGCTGCTGCCGATGATGATGATGGACTATGTTTGTGACATTCTTCTTAGCGGCTTAATAGATTTGCTTATGAATAGTGAGTCTGGTGGAAAGCCAAAGCCTCTCAGCTTTACGGCGGTCTCTTTTAGCAGTGCAAAACTGGTCCCTAACACTGCTATACCATGGAGAACACTTTTGAATTGATACTCTGCACTTGGTTGCTGAGGCATGTTTGTCAAGCAATGAATGCAGGCAGTTATCGAGTTGTTCTGCTGTAGGAGGTAACCAAGTTTTTAGGTTTGCTTGGATGTCATGCATTAGTTGGGTTCTGTTTATCATACGGAGGTTTCTCTTGGTAGCAAATAAAGGTGGAGGGTTAGGGACTGATACGTCAAGATGGCATATAATGCAGAGGTGATCTGATGCAAGTTCGTGGGACACCATGGAGGACTGTAGAATATTATCATTAGGTCTATAAAGAATCCAGCCTAAAATGTGACTATGTGAACCCACATAAGAATAGCAACAGGTCTGTGAACTGAGTAGACCTAAACAGAACAAACAGGGCAGCAGAAACTCATTGGAAAGAGGCTTGAGCCAATTTCAGTTGATTAACATCACTGACTTGTATTCTGAACAGTTG
Source organism: Megalonaias nervosa (assembly GCA_016617855.1). Classification (NCBI taxonomy): domain Eukaryota; kingdom Metazoa; phylum Mollusca; class Bivalvia; order Unionida; family Unionidae; genus Megalonaias; species Megalonaias nervosa. The sequence continues at coordinate 161,205 of JAECUM010000106.1, forward strand.
ATATATTTTCTTGGACTGGTTGCTAATTACTTTTATCCATAGTGTTTCAGTGGAGATGAAACTCAGAATTCCTTATTTTTATGACATAAATTATTGTCTGTCTTGGGTGAAAATTGAACTGGTTCACAAAGCTGTAAAATTGAAAACTATTCTTGAACAGAAAGTAATATTAAAACAGAAGTTATATAAAGCAGACAGTGTTATGCTAATCACAACATTTTGGAAAATTCAGCACTATGTCAAAGGGCAGACAATGTTATGCTAATATCACAACATTTTGGAAATTTCAGCACTATGCTTGTTTCAGTCATTAAGTGTACTGGTGTATTAATTTTGAAGTTTGTGTCTTGTGTTAAAAATACTTACCTGAAACATTTAGTAACCATAGTGATCCAGTGACCCAATGTTATATATAGTACTTGGTGAGTATATTGGTGTCAGTGGGAGCTATTGAGAATACCACCATCACATAATTAAATGGGATTCTTGACCATGACTGCCTTGTAAAGAAAGCTGTGTTATAATGAAGTTCTTTATTGGGAGGGAATGCTCTATTTGAGTTGTATATGAGCAGTAACTAGATGTGGACAAAGGGAGTTGGGAATTTATTGCTTCATACTGATTTTTAAAAAAAAATACAGACAACGAACCTTTTCCTCAGTAAATTCCAATGAAGTTTTGTCTTTACAAAGCAACATTATTTTTATAAATTCTTATTTCACATAGAATCACTTGATACAATCTTTCAGGTGAGGTAAGTACTGTATGTACGATGACCTATAAAAAATTTCATTTAAAGTGATCGTTTTTTCTTTCCCACAGAGTTACATCCCAAACCCATTCAAGTTGCGTGAGTTTGTGAGCACTCCACCCCCTGGCAATGAGCGTCTTTTCTGCACTATGGTACGGCATGGTGAGGAGACATCTGGTGGCCATTATACCTTGTATTTGGAATACCTTGGTGGTTTGATACCTCTTCTGAAAGGAAAGAGAGCTAGCAAGTTAAGGCCAGATTTTGTGATATTTGATCCGAAGATCAGGGCCACAGGACAAAGACATTCAGAAGGTAGGAGCTAACTTGATCCACTCAAAATATAACAGGCTGTGATTGATGAACTATTGCTTGTAGTAACTCCATGTATAAAGTTTAGAATTAATGATCTTTGTACCATGGCATTATAATCTAAATCCTAAAAATAATCACCTGCATAGTAGGCAAGGATAACAATGTTAGTTGTACATTGAAAGTATCAATTTTATTGACTAAATATGTGGGTATGTATGTGCAAAAGTTACTGCATATCTCAACAGTGGATTGAAAAATTAAGTAATTGGCGCCAAGAACCAGGTTTGGCAATAGAATCATATCATGAAAAAAATCATAAAATTTTGGAGTACAGTAAAACCTGTATTGAGAGACCACTGCAATGAAAGATCACCTGTCTTGAAAGACTATATTCTTCATACAGAGATTTATTGATTATATGGTGTTATGACCTGTCATGAGAGATCACCTGTCTTGAGAGACCATTAAGTTTTGGCAGAAAGGGTGGTCTTTTGAGAGAGGTTCTTCTGTAGTTTCCTTTTCTTTATATGCCTGTCAAAAGTTGGTGCACAGATTGTTATGATGTCTGTCCATCCATCTATCCATCTGTCCTAACTTCATCCATCTGGCTGTTTATTACATTTCTTGTTTCAGCAAAGTAATGTATGTTTTACAGAGCTTACCAAACTTTGTTGTCGGCCTGGACTTGGAATAAGGCTGAAGCCAGTTAATTTTGGCATCACAAGGTCCAAGGTCAAGGTCAGTGTGGCCAAAAGAAGATAAATGGTTTCTTCACAACAGTATTAGTTTTAATCTTTTACTTGGACCAAAACTTTGTGGCTGGCTTTCACTGGAAGGAGAAAAGCCTGTCAATTTGGGGATCAGATGTCAGATGTCAAGGTCACTGTGACTGAAAGAAAAGTGGTTTCTGAACAGTAACTTTGATCTTACATCATTGAGCTGGAATAAACTTTGCACTTAGAGTATGGCAAGGGTCTGTTGATTTGGGGGTTAACTGGTCAATATTAAATCTTTGTAGCACAAAGACAAATTATGTTTTCAGAACAGTTTTTGTTCTCGAGTAAGTTCCTTGAACAAACTCAGTGGATGACTTGAACTTAGGCTAATAAAGATGCCAATGGATTATGGGGTCTAAAAGTCATGGTAAGTCTTACCCCCAAAAAATGATTAGTGCAAGACTACGTACCATGACAAATTGTCAAGCTTTGACCTTTTGGTCAAGAACCTCTGAGCCACCACAGCTCTTTTGAATGCAGATCTCAGTGGTGTCCAAGTTTTTAACAGTGGGTAGGGAAAGACCACTTGAAAATAAGTATATGTACTTTAAGGGTGGGGCTGTGAACAGTTACTGAGTTCATTAATTATGGCCATATATTCAGGGTCTGGGAGAGAACTGGGAGACAGTACTGGTTGTGTTACTGACGTGCCCTCATTCTGCAAAGAAAATGATCCCATATATATATATATATATATATATATATATATATATATAGACACACACAAACACACATGGTTCAGGAATGATGCCATCAGTAATAGACAAAACTGCAACTACATGTTCTGACCATTTCTTGCCCCACTATCAAGTTTCTGTATGCTTGTACATCTACTTTCAGATGTTGACAACCATGTGAGTGATGTCAGGGTGACTTGGGCCCCTTGGTCAAGTGTTATAATTTTATTTCAAAACTAAAGCCTTCTATTTTATGATTGTTTTAGCTGCTTTCTCTTCTGAAGTCATCTTCACAGGACAGGACTTTGAAGTAGGAACTAAGACTTGGTAATAAATGACATCTGTGAATGATGACAAACATTCCCAGGAATCTGGTGTATTGTCTGTGTCCATGTGTTAATGTATACCAGACTTACAAGTTTAAACATAAAATCTTTAGTTAAGAATTTTAACATGGCTGACAATAATTATGATTTCACTGCAGGGAAAAGTTGCTCCACTGTCAGACCATGCTAACACAGGTGGGATAATTATATCATTAACTAATTATACTTCATTTTCACCAGCAGAGTGTGATGGTGAAAACATTTGCATGGAGTACAAGTTGAGTAGTGACTCTGACTCCGATAGTGATGTATCAATCGATGGCTGTGGGTCACCAAGGGTCCACAGGAAGAGGAGTCAGAAGGCTTTTAGGCCTGGCAAAGTGGAAAGGAGTACCACATTCCGAACGCTTAATGATCTCCTCTACAATGATAACTTGCCAGAGGTAATCAAACAATTACGATAAATGTGATTCACTATAATTTTAGTTTTATTCAGTTTTCTTTTTTCATTTTCTATTTTTCTGTGGAAGTTGGCAAATTGTGTTACCCATGTCAGCCTGTCATGGCCATGTCTCCATCATGTATGTTTGAATTAGGGCTTTGTCCATCTGTCATGACCATGTGTCCATCATGTCTATTTGACTTAGGGTTTTGTCTGTCTGTCTGTCATGGCCATGTATCCATCATATCTATTTAACTAGGGGCTTTGTCTGTCTGTCATGGCCACATGTCCATATGGTCTATTTGACTTAGAGCTTTGTCCATCTGTCATGACCATGTGTCCATCATGTCTGTTTGACTTGGGGCTTTGTCTCTCTGTTATAGCCATGTGTTCATCATGTCTGTTTGACTTAGGGCTTTGTCTTCCTGTCATGGCCATGTGTCCATATTGTTTATTTGACTCAGAGCTTTGTCCGTCTGTCTTGACCATGTGTGTATCTTGTCTGTTTGATTTAGGGTCTTGTCCATCATTGCTATTTGACTCAGAGGTGTGTCAATCATGTCTATTTAATTAAGAGCTTTTTGTGCCTGTCATGTTCATTAGGTCTGTTTGACCTGGAGCTTTGTCCATTTGCAATAGCCATGTGTCCATTATTTCTATTTGATTTAGAGATTTGATCTTGCATATTTCTGCTTATTGAAACAAAGTTTCTTTGATTGCAATATATTGTTGGGGCCATTTGTGTCATGGATACATTTCTAGTCTTCTTGAACTCTGACATTACAGTCGAATCTGACTTTAATAGCCCATTCTTTAGTCACCGACTTCATATAGTCAGGGTTGCCATCCTAACCGGAGGCGTAAAAAGTTGGAAGAAAGATTCAGTTTGTTCTCAACTAGGAAATGCCGTTTAATTTTGCAAACATTGATCAAAGTCATGTGCAAACAGGAATTTTCGGCGTCCACGTGATCACAGACAAAATATATAATTGAGAGATAATTGAACTGATCAAGAGTTCAATTTATCTGAGTTCTTCCCAAGATTTTCTGGGTTTGTGGAACTCTTCAGTTAGTTGAGATGCATTTGCTGTATGGATCATTGGGTGCATGCACTAACCATTTGTATAGTCAGTCCATTCACTCATGTGATAGGATTTGTCAGGTTGACTGGTTACCAGATACAGACCTGCCAACCCTTATGATTTTGCCATAAGTCTAACGAAAATGACCTTTAGCAGTGTATGATATTTTGTTAAACCATACTGAAAACTGGTTAAACTTACAGAAAAAAATCAACTGCCTTACTGAGACAGTCTTGTCAGGGTTGGCAAGTCAGCAGATAGCTAGCTCCATATCAGTATCTTACTTGTATAGGATGTATGAAGACCAGTCTAGTGTAACATTGGGCCAAGATGTGAGAGTTGTCTGCAACTTGTCATCTTGATAAGCTTAAGAAGAAAATAATAAAGCTTATCCTCTCCAGTTCTCCTATTGATATGTAAAGTTAACAAAACTATATTGTCATAAATCTTTGCTTACTATTTGGTAGTTGACACTGGAAACTGCTACATCATTGTTATCATGAAACATTGTCTTTAAAGTAACCTGTGATGCCACTCTCACTGCAACTTTCCTTTGCAGTGAATTTTACTAGCAAACCTTGCTAAAGATGTAGCAATGTACAGGCTGCCATAGCAGTTTTTAGTGCTGTATTCCACACTCAGGGTGTACTTGACAATAATTGAATTCAGTATACAGTCCATAATCAAATTGCATTAAACATACATTTTAGGACACCAGCCACATGTAAGTGGATTTTTAAAAAACAAATTTCAGTCCATCAGTTTATAGAAAGGTATATAATTTTTAAGAGTTTGTCAAAATTTAAAACAACCCTTTTCTAAAACTTTCTTCATTTCAACAAACACAGTTAAGCAGGGTAAAGTTAACATTTTTATTCTGTAAATTTATGTTGTTGTTGTTGTTGGGCTTAACGCCATTTTTCAGCACACGATAGGCTATACATGGCATCCAGTATTAATGGTGGAGGAAGAAACCGGGAAATCCCCGGAAAGAACCACCGACCCACGAGAATCTGTAAATTTAAATGAGTTACATAAAAATTTATATGAATTTCAGCATTATAAATGTTTCTAGTCATATATCTTATGGCGACTGCTCCAGTGTCCTAGTGGTTAGAGTGTCGGCCTTGGATGCGGGAGGTCGTGGGTTTTGATTCCCGGCCGAGTGATACCAAAGACTTACAAAAATGGTACTAACAGCTGCCTCACTTGGTGCTCAGCATTAAGAGGTTAGTGTTAGGACTGGTCAGCCTGGTGTCAAGATAATGTGACTGGGTGGGACATCATGCTACATGTCTGTGGCATGTTGCCCCAGTGCTAGACATCACTATAAACTGTCACACTGCAGACATCGTAGCGATATGACTGAAAATTTTTTAAAGCTACATTAAAAATCCAAATCACAAATACACACACACACACACACACACACACACACACACACACACACACACACACACACACACACACACACACACACACACACACACACACACACACATCCTATGGTTGTTATACTTGTTTTTAGTGATACATTCTGTGGTTGTTATATTTATCTCTAGTGATACATCCTGTGGTTTAGTACACAGTCATGTGTCTAATCTAGATTTTCTGGGAGAGTCTGATAAAGGAAACAGCTTTTGGTTTTAAAAATGAATGTTTTTGAAGCCAATTTGTTCTTGATTCCATTCAGTAAGGATCAATTTCATCCCAGAGAAAACATGGAAAGTACCCAGAAATGTAGACATTTATGTGTGGGAAACCATGCATATTGACCAGTAGAATTCTGTCCTTTTAATAGTAACCGTATATACTCTCTCATAAATGAAGTCAAACTGCAAACTAAAAAATCCAGATCTGCTGTCACATAATGTACCTGCAGATCAGGGTCTGTGTTGTTTGTTCTAATGATTACTAATAGCATTTTGCAATGGCAGATGTGGATATGTGCAGGTTGCAGTTGGACTTGTCTTATAAGTGAGTATATGGTATTAGGAGGTTAGGACATGTATAACAGTATAACAATTTAAGATCAGTAAGAGAGATATATTAACAGATGTGTAGATATATGTCATTTGAAGGATACAAGTAATTAAATATCGATGTGCTGAAGGCTGGGACTCCGTATCAAGGTGGTGGGGGATAGGGTGTGATGGCCTTGGCCCCATCCTACCCCTTTATCTTGATCTCGAATTTTCCTTTCAAGCCATCAAGTCATGTGGGTAACAAAGGTTGGAGGGTTGGAGATGCAGTGACTGTAGTTACAGTACTGGACAGATTAAAATTCTGTCTAAACCAGGTCAATTTGGTCAACATGATGTTGTCACTGGGCAAGGAACTTCATTACAATTGTCTTGGCATGATACAACTTTGATATACTGTTGCACATACATACATACATACATGAGAGAGAGAGAGAGAGAGAAGGAAAAAAAAACATTTATTAGTGACAGGTTTATACAGCCATAGCCTACTATAAATACTAAATTATATCTTAACATGTATATTGGCTTGGAACAAAGAGATCCTGCAAAAAATGTTAATTTTATCATTGCATATGGTTTGAGATGGACAAGAGAAGAAAGCTTAAATATATTCGATTATTCTAAATGATTTTGTTTAAAATTGATTGATTATTTCATGGCATTATATCTAATTTTAATTTCTTTGGTTTAGTCATTCTTTATAGTGTAATCAGCAGAAAAGATAAACAGACACTATTTGTTTTCAAAAACCTTGTTATACAAGTTTCAGTTGTCACTGACAGAAATCACTATTAAGTCCTAAAGAAGTAGCAGCAGTTAAGGGATAAAACATCTCTAATCATTAAATGTGATAAATTGGCCAGAATAATTGGATTTCTGCTATCAGTAGTTTATTTTTTTGTAATAATAGCAGTGCGTGGCTGATAAAGACACCTCATCTTTTGAGCAAATGACATATACCAAATTAATCTGGTATTGTGATAAAATTTAATTTTTTTCCACCAGTATTGTCAGTAGGCTTGAAGAATATTTATATGCAATTCAGATGCTCTTGTAAAGGAAGAAATAAATCAAAATTTTTGCAAACATGTTTGTATACAAAATGTATGCAGACACAGATTTTGGGAGGCCATATCTGGTTGTGGATAAATATCACAAGGAAAAGTGCCAAAACAGCCAAATGCAAATTACAGGTAATGACACATACACAGGGGTGCAGAAAGTTTGTGAAAATCAAGTTGTCCAGGGACAAATAAATTAAAAAGTTTACTTGTCCATATTAAAGACCCACTTGTTCATATTTTCATAATTAAAAATATTGGAAGACAGGACTGTTAAAAATGTTTGCTTTTATTATCATCCACACTGATTATTGAAGAGAACACTAATCAGAAGTAGCATGGCCTGCTTCAGTTTTGCTCTGGCTGTCCAAAGTTTTATCAAGGACATGCTGCAGAAAGTTTATATCAACTAACTCAGGCACAGACTGGCTGTCCAAAGTTTTATCAAGGACATGCTGCAGAAAGTTTATATCAACTAACTCAGGCACAGACTGGCTTGTACAAGGTTGTGTTTCAGACTGGGAACTCAACTGCTTGGCTTTATGCGTGAGATGCCTTGTTCCAGGACCTTCGTTTAACCAGAATGTATCATGCTTTGCATGTTTTTGGCATGTCAGCAGCGTGTTTTGCATTGTGATAACCTGTAATGCAAACAGTCTGTTGGTTTTGTCTTTGATTGAGGAGTATCTCTTACAAGATGCCATTGTTTGATCTTTGTTGGTATAGAGTAAAGGAAAATCCTTCAGCCAAGATTGACTGAACTCCCATTTTCTTTTTTTATTGTATTTCCTGTTATAGTCAAGTTTAGTTTTAGCCCATTTTGTTGACTTTTCATTAAACTTTTTACCATTCTGCCCAAGCTTTATAAGAAAATGATCCATCCAGATACATTCCCAGGAAAATTCATAATAGTCACACACAGTGGTTTCAAGGAGTTCGGTGATTGGTTCAAAAAACAGATTCCATTGGTTGTAACCATAGAGGCTGCTGTTGGTTTTAATTGATAAATTTCAGCATACATTATATAAATATACAATGCACCCATATGGTACTCACTGGTAAATATGAATAACTTTTGTGTAAACATCACTTAGACAAAACAGGCTCTACTGTTATTTCAAGTTACAGGCTGCAAAACAAAGCTGTTTGTCTGTAAGAACAAATTTCTGACTCAGACAATATGAACAGTGGATTTCTGCACCCTGACACAGTTTCTGTGCAAATGTAAATATTTGTGTCAGGGAAATTAGAACTGACCCAGAAATTAGGTGATTAGCTAGACACAAAATATATTGCTACATCAATCAGCAATTCAGTGTTATATGTTGCTTGCACATCATTCATCAAGAATATTTATATACAGTGCATAGCACTGCATATGTTAGAAGGTGTTGGTGGGAACAAATCATATTGCATCTCTGTGTAGTCAAACACCTAAACACCCTATACCACTTGGCTTAGTGACTGGTGCATACTCTTTATAAGACGGCTCCGGTGGCCTGGTGGTTAGAGCATCCACCTCGGATATAGGAGGTCGTTTTTTTTCGAACTCCAGCCGAGTGATACCAAAGACTTACAAAAATGGTACTAACAGCTGCCTCGCTTGGCACCTAGCATTAAGAGGTTAGTGTTAGGACTAGTTGGTCTGGTCTCAGGATAATGTGACTGGGTGGGACATGATGCTACATGCTTGTGACATGATGCCCCAGTGCTAGACATCACTATAAACTGGCACACTGCAGATATCGTAGCAATATGACTGAAATATTGTTAAAACTATATTAAAAGTTCAAATCACTCCCCCCACACACATACACTTCATAAAGTGTTATATCTAGACCTAAATACCACATGTCACTCTCAGAAGAGAAAGACAGCTGGTTCTCTGTGTTCCAAACAGTAAATGTAGTTTGATCACTTCTTATGCTGGTCATAAAATGCTATACTATAAATTATGTTAAGAACAATCATTTTATTTAAAGCTGATGATTATTATGTAAATTTACCAAAGCATGTTCCCCTACCTACAACATTTGTACAGGGTTCCCATGCTACCAGGAAATCAGGAAAAAGTCGGGAGAAATGATAATTTTTTTCCTGACCGTGAAAAGTCCTTGAATTTCGCAAATATTGAAGACAGTCGGGAAAAACCCGGGATTTTTCCACCACAACTTGATGCCCGAAACAATCACATAACTGAGTCATAACTAAACTGATCATGATTTAAATTTATTGAGTTCTAACCAGAATATTCGGAGGGTACAGTATGGATCATTTGGGTTCTTACAATAAACATATATGCTGAGTCAGTCCAAATGCCCAGTGGATTAGATTTGTCTAGTAGACTTTTATTTTCAAAGTCAGCTCGATATCCATATCTTTCCTTACATGGAAGGTATGAAAACCAGTCTAGCATCACAAGAGGCCAACATGGTGGTGGCAAATCGTAGCCGCTTACCTTATGGCCTAGCAAACTCTAAACGTTGTTAGAACGAGTGATACATGCAAAATTGATACAAAAATTACTTATTTTCACAGAAATTGCAAGTATTAAAATCGTTATGTCTTTAATCTGCTGAAAGACAAGATAAAACTACAGCGTTGATGAAATGTGACCTGGTACTCACGATTAACCAGATTGTCTTAAGGAGATTAAGTTGTTGCAAAAATCTTGTTTGGTGATTTTATTGGCACAGATAAATTCAGGGTTAAACTCTTTTCTTTACTAGATAAGATTCTAATTATTTGCATTTATTGTTGTTTTATACTGTAATAGGACTTTCTATAAGATGCATATATATATTGCTATAGAATTCTTTAGAATTAAAGGTTTGAAAGGAAACAAAACAAATTTATGTTAATTATATTGTTCCCACTTAGCAACGTAACGCAGGTCAGCAAAATAAAGTTAGAATTTTTATTCTGTGCATTGAAGTGACTTTACAGGACAATGTATAGGAATATAATCAAACTTGTTTCGTGTGATACATTTTGTGGTTTTGTACACGATCAAATTTTCTGACTTAGATGTTTTGGAGAGTCTTGAAAGAGAAACATCTTTAGATTTAGAAAATGCATGTTTTATAATCTAAAATGTTCTTTAATTCCATTCAGTAATGGTCACATGTGAACCTTGAAAAAATTAATTTCATCCTGGAAAAACCCTGGAAATGACCTGGCAATTTATCTTTAGAAAAGTGTGGGAACCATGTTTGTATCCACTTCATTATTATGGGGCCCACCTTCATAAAACTTAAGTCATTTCAAAACATAATAAAGTACTTCCTTCAGGACTCAAATCTGTTCATCTGAATCATTTTCACATCATCAGATTAAGGTTTTGTCGCCATCTTGAGCCAGTAATAATCAGTCGAGTTGACCGTGTCAGTATTGCATCTAGAGAGTGGGTTCTTTTTTATATAATTAAAACATGTTTGTGACAGCTTGGCACAAAATCTTTAGTCCTCTGGGCTATTTGTAGTGTAAAATATCTGAAACAGTCTCAGACTAATTCCTATTGGTTTGTTGAAATTTTGGAATTGATTGATAATAGACTAAGGAAGATTTGACTGTTTGAAAAATTACCAGGTTTCCCAGAGGTCAGATCTTACTGTTCCTTGGTTTGATTGGTTGGTATTCTTCATAACTCTCCTTATCTTTCAGGCTTGTAATCTTGTTTCCTTGTTTTACTTCCTTTCTTGAAGCATTTGTAAAGCAATTATTTATTTAGTACGCCAGATGATATGAGGATCTTTGTCTTTCCCTTCTTAGTCTACTCTCAACCATGTTTCAGTTAAAATTAATTTGTTCAAGACTTGAAAAGTAGTATTTGTTTCATCTTCATATTAATAAAAGGAAATTTTTTTCAACAGATGTTATAGTCCAAGTTTTAAAAGAAAGGTTATAATCAGTTGTTACATATGAACCACGACTGGTGAAGATTTCTTATCTGCTTGTAATGAATAAGGTTAAAACAAAAACATAAGAAAAACATGTACTGGCTGTTCTTTTGGGGCACAGGACAAAGTTAGACTAATTAACCCCTCTTTAGTGGGTTGCATTGATTAGTAAACAAGTAGGTGTCAAACTTTACCTGTCAATCACTTATCACACTGCAGACATCGTAGCGATATGACTGAAAAATTGTTAAAGCTACGTTAAAAATCTAAATCACACACACACACACACACACACACACACACTTGGGTAGTCAGGAACCAAGGTCACATGGATCTTGATAAGGAACAGTTTATGCACAGTTCAGCCTTCTTGCCAGTTTCTTTATGTTTGAAATGATAGGCAGCAGTGTTTAGACTGAGCCAAAGTGAAATCCTCCCATTTTCGTATGGCAGTCTTTGCATTTAATTGTTTTTATGTTATGATACTAATTTAAGCATTTGGTTCTTTTCAGGGGTTCTTTTCTTTTATTCCTTTAAAAGGGAAGAAATTATTAAAAATATTGTTAACACAGCAATCTGGGATGTAAAAAATTGCATGGGCATTGTGTTACTACTATGAAGCAGAAAACTTATCAAGAAATAACAATTTTGTGGACATTTTCATTTGAATGAATTTTTGTCTCCATGAGATGTAAAAAATACAGACAAAAGACCATGTCCCCAGTGTTCCCTTAAGAATACATAGTAGGGTGTCCTTTACTTCTCAAAGTTTAGGGTCCTGGGGCAAAAGTCTAAGGGTCTATGTATTGGAAAACCTAGCATTTAATTTTTCCAAATCTGGTTTCCCAAAGGAGCCCTGAAAGAAGAAAAGTGAGTACTTGGTATCGGATTGATAAAACTTCACATATTTTCTTTTTCTTCTAGAGCAGCAAACTGGTGGAAGTCACATCCAATATTTGGGGAACCAAGTTTAGACTGGTTGGTATTGCTTCCCACTTGCCTGAAGAGCTGGGAAATGTGTTGTACAAAACCAGTCTACTGCATCTTCAGCCACGACAGATGACAGTCAATGTGTCTGAGCTTCCAAGGGACCAAAGTCTACTCACCCAGGACCAGAATTTTACCCCAGCTGGTGCTAGTGAAGAAGACAATGATGATTTGTGTAAGAATTGAGTTTTGGCAAAATTTATTCTTTCACCTTTCCTTAAGAAAGCATAATTTGCCAATCCAGAAATCTTTTTCATTTGCTTATTTGTTCGGAACAAATTTAACATGGAGTTTTCAATAGATGACACATTCTTTTTTTGTACATTAACTTTATTCTCAGCATTAAAACTGAATTTTGTTGAGAGAATTAAATTTATGATTTTTTTTGTTGTCACAGGGAAGAAGAATAAAAAATATTTTGCAGAATTTTGAACAAAAGTCAAGAATAAAGTGGGAATCAAACATGTTGCTGATGAGGCAGGGCAGATAAAATTACATTTAAGTAAGCTACAGTGACCTTCAGCATGCTATTTGTCACATACATATTGTTAAGTAAACAAACTAGCAAAAATGTTGAACTGTTTAACTGTGCAGAGCCAACTCATAAATAAAGAAACCTATAGACTGTGTGCTTTAAAGATCAAGATAAGTCTAATAAGAAAAGTGTTTTCTGCACAGTAAGTCTAGTTCAAGACTGCATACCTTGGCCAAAAGTCCAGGTCATTGAGACCCATTGGTCAGTTATTTTGTGTTAATCATACCCTACTAGTAATCTGCACAGAGGACAATTAACACAGAGCTAGCATATAATGTGCCATTCACTGTACACATTTCTGATAATCTCTCAGACAATGCTGGGTTGTTTTTTAACTATGTCAGGGCACCCACAGAATTATTTTGCTGGGATGGTGGGGGTGGGGGTGGGGCAGCAAATATGTAGTGATCAGTTATTAAGTTTTATGGATGTAGGCCAAAATATGTTCAGAGGCAAAGTCCAAGGGTGGCATAAGTGCCCCCTCCCCCTTGCCACTATGTGCAGGCACACATGGCTCATGTGATCATACAACAGTGAGCTTTAAATACAAAAATACACTTTGTTTCTGTCTCCATTGGACAGTGTAAAAAGTCTTAACTCATTGAAGTTTTTGCTGCTGTCTGTAGCTCAGTGGCAATTTGAACATGATGGACATGTTGTTACATATCAGAGACTGGATGGTACTGTTGTTCAGACTCATCCAAAGATCATGTTATAGGAGATAATCTTTCTGCATCTGCATTGCAGTGAGGAATTGTTCAATGTGCAATGGCCACAGATGTTACAATATTTAAACATGTTAGTTACTGTTGAGCTCTGCATTCATGCATTGTCCTAATGCTGGATGGTGTTGCGATGTTGGCGGATGTCTTACACTCCAGAATGACTAAATGTTGAAATGCTGTTTGCAGTATTGGGCAAAGAATAAATTGCATCTCTTGCTGCAGCACTTCACAGAGTCAGACTCTGTCAGTCAGAAGTTCTGGAAATTTGCTTTGCTGGGCTCCGATTACTTCACTTGTGGCTCTTTCTTTCCCAAATCACAGCCACATTTTGACATTTTGCCTTAAAAAATTAATTACACTTTCAAACTCTGTCAACTAGCAAAATAATATGAAGTAAAATCTGTTTTAAAAGAAACATTGCTGCTGATCAGGCCAAAAAGAAAAATATTTGTGTTTCCCAGTGTACTGGTTTTAAAATTAGATTCAGCAGGTCAGTTGTTTAAGAACATTATATATATTTCATGTGATTGGGGGTTTTTTTACGATGGGGGGAAAAAAAGTGCTAGGGTCACCATTGAGAAACAGGGATGGTCGGCTGACTGGAAACACACATCTTTTTTAGGCCTTATGAACTAGCCATTAATTTTTTATAAAGATAGCTTAAACATTATCATTAAGGCAGCAAAGTAATTTTTGTTTGTTAATGCACGTCTCTTTTATTTACCTAACTTTGAATGAATTGGATGGTTCCACTTACTGTACTTTACCTAATGTGCAGATTGGCCTAATGGGCTTTCCCACAGCAGTACTCCATACAATATTACTCATTTCTATTGTCAGTGAATTTAATCATCACCACAGTGACAACTGTATTACCTGCCCAAGGTGATAGTTTTTTATGAGCATTAAGCATGACTGATTACCGTTTATATTGATTATAGGCATATATAATGTCAGAAAGAGTCTGCTGTACTGTTTTTTTTGTTGTAGGTGAATTATATTTGGTTAATTGTACTATTATACAAGTCTGAATTTGATTTAATTATATTATTATACAAGTTTGAACTTTTTTGGTAATTGTACTATTAGACAAGTTTGAATTTGATTTGGTATTTGTACTATTGGACAAGTTTGAATTTGATTTGGTTAATTGTAGTACTATACAAGTTTGTATTTGATTTGGTAAATTGCACCATTAGACAAGTTTAAATTTGATTGAGTTAATTGTACCATTAGACAAGTTTGAATTTGATTTGGTTAATTGTAATTCTATACAAGTTTGAATTTGATTTGGTTGTACTGTTATACAAAGTTAAATCTGATTTGGTTAATTTTACTATTTTACAAGTTTGAATTTCATTTGGTAATTGTACTATTATACAAGTTTGAATTTGATTTGGTTGTAACATTAGACAAACTTGAATTTGATTTGGTAATTGTAATTTTATACAAGTTTGAATTTAATTTGCTTATTGTATAATTATACAAGTTTTAATTTGATTTGGTTGTACCATTAGACACATTTGAATTTAATTTGGTAATTGTAATTTTTTACAAGTTTGAATTTGATTTGGTTAATTGTACTATTATACAAGTTTGAATTTGATTTAGTACTTGTACCAATATACAAGTTTGAATTTGATTTGGCAATTGCACTATTATACAAGTTTTAATTAGAATTTGTTAATTGTACTATTAGACAAGTTTGAATTTGATTTGGTAATTGTACTATTAGACAAGTTTGAATTTGATTTGGTAATTGTACTATTATACAAGTTTGAATTTGATTTGGTTGATTGCACCATTAGACAAGTTTGAATTTGATTTGGTAATTGTATAATTATACAAGTTTGAATTTGATTTGGTTAATTGTGCTATTATACAAATTTAAATTTGATTTGATTAATGTCCTATTAGACAAGTTTGATGATGAGCAAATTATTCCCACATTTCAAAGAGAGATTTTAACTCTTGATTGACTGGGGATCATCAGTATTAGGTATTTTTCAAAGTTACCCATATTAATATGATGGAATTTGAGCAATTTGGCAATTCATTGAAAATTAGTAAGATCTCAAAAGAATTATGATAAGTACAGAATTGGGTGTGTTTTATTCCTGTTTAAAAGAAACAGGATTGTAAACTCTGTTCAGCTATGAAAATGCCTCACACACTGGCTACTAGACAATAAAGTTTTATTTTATTTCTTCAATTTAAACCAAAGTAAAGTTGAAGCTTTACCCCAGTAAGATCTAAAGTTTTGTTTAGCTTGATTTTGTCCATGAATGATGGAGTTATGGCCCTTCATCAACTTCTTTATTGATCACAAGAACAAATAAAACAATTTCAGAGCTAAATACTATGATATACTCTAAATCTGAACCTTCCTGTACACATAAAATTATAATTAGGTCATGATCAACAGCTGTGTAAGTTTATTTGTGACTTGTTTTCATAGATTAAATATGCCATGAGAGATAGAGTTACTCAAAACTATTTTTATTTTTCTTTGTAGTAGAACTGGACTACATAAATCCCATACAGGATGTGCTCAGTCTTCAAAGAAATGGCTCAGGAGCTCATTCTGAAACAGCCAGTCATATTAAAGGTGACATCACAGTTGTGGACATACTGCAAAGCAATCAGTTTGAACTTATAAACAGTAATGAGGATTATTTAGAGGGAAACAGTTCTGTATCTAACTCTAACAATCATGTAGAAAGACAAGGAAAGGCTATTGTTATGAAAACAAAACTGTCTCCAGCATCAGAGTCTCACCCTCAAAATAATCATGCCTTCAACACGGAATATGAGTTTGTGTCTATGGTTAAGGATTCATTCATAACGCAAGGTGCTAGACCTAAAATTCCACAGTGGACAACCTCGGGACATGTGGCAGAAGTCAATGTCATGGCTTCTGAAGGCTTGCAGACAGCCAAAACTTTTGTTCATCAGCATATAATATCCCCTCAGTCATCTCCCAAGTCATCGACTAGTCAGTCCAGTCCGTCATGTTCAAACAATCAGGATAATTCTTTGATGTCCAACAGGGAGTCTCTGTCATATTTTCGGAAAGATAGCACCGAAAGTCAGAAATCGAATCATAGTTGCTCAAGTAGTTCATCAGAGAAACTGATGAACAATGAACAAAATGACAAAATTGTGCCAAGTTTAGTGAATGCACTGTTTCACTCGGACGTTCAGGATAACGTTCCTCGATGGGCAGATCCAGCTGTTCAGGGCATCAAATACATTGACGATGAAGATACCTTAGAAAATATGGAGATTTCATTTGAAAATAATTCAGTCTGTGATAGTAGCCAATCAGCTCTCACACCAACAGATACGACACAAAAACGCCTATATTTGGCCAGCCATACACCTCAGGAAACAACCACATGCAAAACAGATGCAGCTTCATGTCAAAGAAGGACTATTGGAAAAAATTCAGACTCTTTATTTAAAGAGAAAATGGCTGCTACAGACCTAAAGATGAAAGATAATATCCCCAGCTCAAAAATGGACTCGGGTCTTTCTGATAGCATAAAATCCCTAGGATCTGAAGATTTGAGGATGGAGTTGTTTGGTAGGCGTAGGAAAAGCTCAGATGTTGAAATCACACAGAGTGCTTCCCTACCAGCTTCCCCAATAAGGCGCTTGCATAAACCTGATTCACCTACAAAAAGATTACGGGAGGAGGTTTTAAAAGGGAAATGTAAACATTACAGTCCTTTATTTAAAAGGAAATCCAAATATTACAATGGATCATTTGAATTAGATGAGGAATTTTCATCTTCCTCTCTGGAGGATATGCACCTAGACTACACATTCAAAAATCTGGAATCTTTCCAAAAGGCTCAACTAAAACAGAAGGTAACTTCATACATATTGGAATTTTTTCAATGACTGCCATATTTACTCATGTGTAAGTCAAGTCCTACAGTGGACAACATGGACCATGACCTGATATCACCTAATGTGCCAGTTTGTTTGTTCTACTTTATACTGCCAACAAACTGCATGGATCCAGGTCTTCTGGCACATTATGTGAAATTTTCTGCATCTGTGCACTTTGCAGTTGGACTCAAGTTACAAGCAAGTATATTTGGTACATCTGCAAGGTATGCAGATTTTCTGGATCTATGCAGATTTGATATTTAAGGATCAGCTTTAGTATATATAACAAAACATTATTGTTATCTAGTTTTTCTCAGCCATTTCTCTCTCGTTTCCAGAGCCCACATGCTGCATCAGTGATCCAGGAATATTGTTTTGTGTATCTACAAACCGCCTTTAATTATGTCCCAATGTTTTCAGAGTATGATGTGTAACACCATTATACAAAATGTGCCAGTAATACTGAACCATGCATGCACATAAATTGCATTCTAAATGTTTTATTCCTTAGAAATGCATATTTACAATGACTCTTTAATGCCAAAGTTTGAGTCACTTTTAAATTTGTATATTATTGATATCAAGTGTAAGCAAATATGCAGTGATTCCTCAGTAACACAGATTATTATATGTTCATTTTGTCTCCATTAACTTTACATTGTCAGAATTACACAATATTTTACAATACTGAACACCTTTATACTGCATGATGAGTTTACTGCATCACAAATGAAACTTTCAAACAAGCAAATGAATGAGCATGATTCTCACAATGTCAGCAACAAATATCTGTTCAATTAAACAGTTATTTTGGAGAAATGTTCATAACTTTATGTAAATGGAATGGTTCAGACAATGACCACTGGCCTCTAGGGTATATAAAATTATCATAGAAAAGTATCTTGAGGCCAAGCAATATCCTGTCTCCCTCAGAAAACTACCATTTTGCAAGTCAGTCCAAATACTAAAAGTCCAAAATAATAAAATGCAACTGCAGAAGATGGATTTTGGTAGAAAACAAAGAGCCTCAGAGCCAATAAACTAATATTTATGGAAGTAAATTAAGTAGCATTTTTAAAAAATCATTGATAAATACAAAAACATGTCTGTTTGTTCTGAATTGGAGAAAGAAGAAGTTTGATATGGCACTGGGATATGTCAAGGGCTTCATGAGCTATGTCAAATGAGTCCTTTCCCTCAACTCAGAACAAAACATAAATGTTGTTTTGTACATATTACGTAGCTCCTTTTTTATGTTTTTGAAATATTTTGATCATTACTGTATGAATGAAATTAAAATATATTGGGATTGGTAAAAGTTCCAATCACTGCATCTAAAAATAATCAGCATGTGGACACCTAAGTAGTTCTAGTATGTGAGTGTGATTGAATGCCTGATCAGGTATATACAGTAGTTCACTAGCCTGAGGCTTGTAAATTTCCTGTGGGACTTAGTTTTCATAATTACTGTAATCCGATGGCTAATTAAGTTTCAGTTGTTGCCAATCAGCTACCAAAGAAGGACTAGTGAAGATTCAGTAGAACTAGTACATTTCTCAAGCTACTAGTAATTCTAGCCACAAAAACATTTATGTTAAATTCTTGGCCTCATGTAAGATTAAATGTGTATGTAAGAAAATAGGATCCACGACACCATGCTTTGGGGATACACTAGTCAGATAGTGGAGAAATAACGCTATTTTACTCCCAACATACAATTACCCCTACACCAATATGGTACACAGTCGTATCATTCTTTCGGACCATACATGTATTGGTTACACCGTCATTAAATTTTGTATTTATTTCAGTTGTCGGGCACTTTGATGGGATATTCATGTTACTTGAATTAAATTGTAGTTGTTGTCGAGCTTGCCGAGGCGGAGATCGACATAATGTTCACTTTGGTTGTCTGTGTGCTTGTCTGGCCATATGTCCTTTAACACGTTTGATTAGCTTCAACATTCTTATTTGGTGACTTTTTCAAGTACAGCTGTCTATAAAGTCTTGTTACTTGGAATGTGGTGTGTAATACATATTATTGTATGTAACACCCAGTTTACCAAAAAGCTTGTTGGTGGGCTTGACATGCAGGTCATAGCCACCTTCTTGAATTTTTTTTAGCAAACTCTATAGCAGCATTGGGAAATAGTAAAATTTTGGTCTGGACTTTCTTGCCGTTTGTTTGGAAGGGTAGTAAATGATATGATTTTCTGTAGTTTCTGTGGCATGCCAGACTCTTTGGAAAGGCACGTGGTACGAGTTGTGGTTTTGTATTGTATGTACTAAACACAATAATACAATTATGTGGACGAATATGACTTGGCATGCAGCACTCCACATTTGGGCAGACCTGGCACAGCAGTTCCTAAAGTTTGCCGATGCTTGCTAGATCTAGCCTCTTGTAGAAATAAACATTTTTATTGCATTTTAGTTAAGATATATCAACAGAGAGATAACATGCATTGGCATTTCTGTGTTACAGTGACTGTATTTTATTTTACCGTGATTTGTATGCATCACACTCATGGGGAATGAGCATCTAGTGTTCTGTATTTTGTCCACCCATCCATCTGTCCATGACACCTTGCTTAAGTTTTGCATTTAGATCAGGTTAATATTGGTGTGTATGTGTGTGTGTGTGTGCTGACTGGGCATTTATGTTCACTGAACACAGTTATGGTTATTTGTTTGAAAAAAGCTATGTGTGACAAATAGACTTTATATGGGATTTTTATCAGGATATTGGCTTGTAATTGTGAGGTTTATTGTACAGTAAATGAAACAATTTGATTACCACATTGGTCTGCATTATCAGACACAGTGCAAGAGAAACCCTTAGTTTGATTAGTATTAACTGCTGGGAGGATAGAGGAGATCTAGATAGCAGCTGTTTTTCTCTGTAATTTAATTGAATGGTAAAGTTCACTGGTCTTTCCCTTCCCAGAAATAATAATAATAATAATAATAATAATAATAATAATAATAATAATGATAATAAATAGTAATAATAATAATTTCTTTATTTGACAAGGGTGGATGAATTAGAATACTTGGAATACTAATATATCAAGTCTCCCCTAATTTTTTTGTCTGTGTATCAGAAAGTTTTAGCTTGGGAACAGAATACTGCATAATGATGAGTAATCTTGAAGTTAGGTTTCATGTGTTAAATGTTCCACCCCACCCCAAGCAAATTTAACCGTGTTAAATACAGCAAAAAATAACAGATGGTGATACTATACACACATAAAGGTGAAGCAAATGACAATAACATTTGACCTACAGTGTTCAGATTTTTGTGCCAGCAGGCCAACTGGTCCATTGGCTTGAATAATTAGGGGCTGATTTTCAGAGCTGGACCTGATAGTAAATAGCGGTTGAAATTCCTGTAGATTTGCATGGAAAATCTTTGACAAAATGTTGGGTTGAAAACAAGATTTGCAAGGAAAATCAGGGAAAAAGTATTAAGTTGAAAACTTTGTTATCCAAGACATGTCTGATGCAGTGCATGTTCATCTAGTCATTATTTTATGTGCATATTTATAAATATCTCACTTATATGTAAATGTTTATTTGCTTGTGAATAGCAGCAGCAATGTTTACTCTATTTCATTTTAAAACTGATTTAAAAAATAATAATTGATTTTATAATTATTACAACCAGAGATATATCATTCAGAAACAGATTCATGCCTCTGGAATGAAAGTCTTCAGCGTACCAGAGAATATTTTTATTCTTATCTGATTGGTTAATGATTAGTCACTTTAATTAATGAATTATTAAATCATTCATTCATTTATGTTAAGTACTGTTTATAACCTTTGTTACAGATGTCAGTCATCATAGGGAACATGGCTGAGTTCAGTAGTAATCAGTAACAGTGACTTGCAAACCTTGAAATTTCTTTCAGATTTTCATGTTAATTGTTTGTTGAATGAAAATGGCTATTGTTTTTACTTTTATTAACATATTAATTACAAACATTAATTCATACATACCATCTAATTCTTGTTGTAATTGTTTTGGAAAGAAAGTACTCATGGTCATCATTTTTGGCAATTTATGCTATTTTAGTTATGTCCTAATTACATACTTAACTGACACTTGGTCATTGATCCATTTCATAAAAAGGCATGATTCTCATTAAAATTTTCATTGACTCTAAAGCTGAATCAAATGCAAAAAAGGAAGGATTCCATACTGCACCAAGAAGGCTCCAGATAAAAAATACAGAGTTCCCGAACAAAAATAAACACATGAATGGTGCAGTTGCACTGTCAGTCTGAAGCACTGTAATTATCATATACACTTTTGTACAAGTCGAGACCATCTGCATGCTGCAAAGACCCAGATCTTCTATCACAGAATGTGCTGGCAGATCTGGATCAGTAGAGTTTGTTAGAAGAACCTGAGTACAACAAAACAGGATAGATCCTGATCTGTTGACACATTGACAGCAGATCAGGGTCTGTATTTCCAGTTGGACTAAACTTGTATTCAAGTATATGCGGTGTAGTAAATCATTCTTAAAGCATGGTCAAAGACATGACATATTTTTCTTTGCTGCTTTATCATTTGCAAGCAAAGAGTTCCACATCCTTACATCAGAATGTTTCAGACTGCACCCCGTTCAGTGTTGGGTTTTGAAAGTTTTGACTCTGGTGGCCTAAGTGGTTAGAGCATCTGTTGCAAGTTTGAACCCCTGCTGATTCATACCAAAGACTTAAAAACTAATGGTACTAGCGCTCGCTTGATGCTCAGCATTAAGAGGTTAGTGTTAGTACTGGTCAATCTGGTGTCAGGATAATGTGACCAGGTGGGACATGATGCTACATCTCTGTGGCATGATATCACAGTGCTAATCACTATAAACTGCCACACTGCAGACATCATAGTGATACGACTGGAAATTTGTTAAAGTTTCATTAAAAATCCAAATCACAAACACTCAAATTAATGTTTTCAAAGGAGCATCCAACATTAAGTTTGTAGCTTGCTTCTGAATCTTGTTTATTCTTGCTAACTGACTCTTAATGCAGTCACACTCTCTTGCCAGACAATAGTCATTTCGATAGTTGTTTCCTAATTTTACTTGTCAGACAATAGTCATTTGGATAGTTGTTTCCTAATTTTACTTGTCAGACAATAGTCATTTGGATAGTTGTTTCCTAATTTTACTTAACAATATTATTTTACTTATGAGGGATTTACATAATTAACATGTTTATCCCACTGTAAGTCACTTTCAGCCATGAATTCTGAAAGTTCTACATTAGTGGTCTCAAACTCGAACCACCCTGAGGGCTGCATGAGGGCATATTCAGTGGCCCAAGGGCTGCACCACCTTTGTTATCTCTCATGACACCTTGTGATGCCAATCATTTTGCGGGCCACAGGATATGGCTTGGTGGACCGCATATGGCCCCCGGCTGTGTGTTTGAGACCCCCTGCTCTACGTCTTAAAAATGTTCAGTCACCTGACCACTTTTAGCCAATTGAAAATACAGAAGTGGAATGCTTCTTAAATGAGGCTGTTGCAATACATTTGAATTAATTTATAACCATTTTATTTTGAATTGACTGCATTCCAGTATTTCTCAGATCAGGGTTACAGCCTCTTAAACATGTATATCACAGTCTGAAGTTGAAAGTGTAATACACCATCTGCAAAGAAGTCTGTATTGTTGTGTGCTCTGTGTGGTGTGTGCTATTTGTCAATAAGTCTGTGGTGTGTGCTAGCTGTCAATAAGTCTGTGGTCTATGCTGTTTGTCAATAAGTCTGTGGTGTATGCTATTTGTCATGTCTGTGGTGTGTGCCATCTGTCAGTAAGTCTGTGGTGTGTGCTATTTGTTAACTCATTAACCCTGGAGGTTTTTGTCATTTTCGCCTGCAATGCGAGTAAGAAACACATTTTGGGGGCTATTCTGAATACATCCTAATGCATTAACCTCCAAGAGATTTCTGGTTAACCTAATGCCTAGTTGTGTTACAAACATCATTTTGGATTGGCTATTTCGCCTGCGCATGAGCAGAAGGGTAAAAGTTGGAGTTTTTTTTTTTTTTTTGCTAAACGGACCCATTATTTTCGTATCGAGACCACTCTTTATTCCAAATGCCCATCTTATCCTACTTTTTGCAAAGGTTCACCTGTCTGTGTGCAGTTCAGACCAGTCTGCCGTAGATCTGAGACCAAAAAGTCTAAAATCCAGACACAAAATTGGATTCTGACCTTGGGTGAATTTTGGGTGAAAAAAACCTCGGGTCCAAAAAATGATGTTTTTCCCTCTGTATTTTGTAGTGCAACTAGAACGTCCAGATTATTTGGTATCATTGTAGAGCTACATCTGTCTATCTTTCTATAATACCACCCACTTTAGTGTATCTTACATGACCTTGACGCTACAGAGCTCAGAAGTAGGCTACTACCTCCTGCCATGTAAACATGGTGCCAGAGGTTAATGAGTTAATAGGTCTGTGGTGTGTGCTATCTGTCAATAAGTCTGTGGTGTGCGCTATCTGTCAATAAGTCTGTGGTGTGTGCTATCTGTCATTAAGTCTGTGGTGTGTGCTTTTTATCAATAAGTACATGGTGTATGCTATCAATTAATAAGTTTATGGTGTATGCTATCTGTCAATAAGTCTGTGGTGTGTGCTTTGTGCCAATAAATCTGTGGTGTGTGTTATCTGTCAGTAAGTCGGTGGTGTGTGTTATCTGTCAATAAATCTATGGTTTGTGTTATCTGTCAATAAGTGTGTGGTGTACTATGATCAAGAGGTGCATGGATTTTAACTCCACTGGTCACAGACCAGAATAGAGTGTGGAACGGTCCACTGTCTGTTCTCTGTCCATAATCCATTCATTGGCACAAGTTTGTTGTCACTACTCCTCCTAAACTACCTGGAGGATTGCCTTGAAACTTGACATTCACATCCATCCCTTGATCTAATTCATGCTAAATAAAAATTGTGCTGTTCTGGCATCCAGTGTGGCCTCCACAGTTGTCCAGCATCCATCATCTGACCGTTGTATGGGAAAATCTGAACTCATTTCTTCGGAGTAATATTGCTCAGAAAAACTTGTTGAATTTTATCCATACAAAAATCAGTAACCTATAATTCTTTGTCATTGTAGCAGTTGATTTATCATACTTTAAGTCGGGCTTATTCTGCTGCCAATAAAATCCAGCTTCCAAAATAACAGAAATTCAGTATTTTTGCCTTGTTCCAAGTGTGCTGACAAAAGAATTTTACTACATCTAAACTCATATGGAAATTAAAGTACCTTAATCTTACCATATCACTAGATGAAATTTTAAGAACATATGACCTGCAGAGCTGTGTAAAATATCATCTATACAAATGTTTTTAATTTCTAAAACGGAGTTTTTCTCTGGAGCACATGATTTTGCAATTAAACTTGGTGGTAATCATTCTCAGCTAGATACCCACAGCATCCGGTATATATTGAATACCAAAAAGTCAAAACTGATACATACAAACATAAACATCCCAGAGTCTTTTAAATTACAGATCATCCCATATCTCAAATGTCAGGACTACTTTTTCATTTACAAATTTATCTGTGCTCAAAATGTGATATTAGAGTGGAACCCCGACAGATTTTGACCCTTTGACCCTAGCTTGAAGGTCTTTTCAAGTTTTTGTGCAAAGGATGCCAATTCACTATCAGATATGACACCCTTTACTTAAATTAGGAGAAAACATTTAAGCAACTTTATTTTACAAAAATTGTGATAAAGCATTTGAACAACTTGATGGTAAGCATCTTATTAAAGAGGCTTTTCAGTACGAGACGAAAGATGCTGATATACGATATAATATGGATGAAGATCCCAAAAATAGAAAACGCTTCAACAGATGTTGTCACAAAATAAGCAGTCAACATCATTAGAAAAAATTTCTCCAAAATACATTCTAGTATTGATGCAGATTTCTTGGCCAACTGCCCCTGCATTGGGCTGTTAGGCATCTGTCAGCCACATGAGTGATCTTACAGCCATTGGCCTTATATGCCAGGATGCCGTCAAATTTTCTCAAATTATGTTCAGAAGTCATTTCATGATTTTTCTGGGTTTTTTTTGCGTAATTGTACTGGTTTAAGAGGGGTTCATATCAGGATGCTTTCCATCAAAATTTGGTGAAGTTCTTCTGAGTATTTCTTTGGACAAGTCAAGCAAACTTTTTCTTTTTTTTGGTAACATTGGCCATCTTTTTGTGCAAATTAAGCATTTTCTACAGAAAAATGAAAGGCTTTTATGCCAGGCTGTTTTCTGTCCATTTTGGTCAAATTCTCTTCTGTGGTTTTGAGAAGTTGTTTCAAGATTTTGTTTCCCTCTATTTTCAGCAACTACATACATATCTGTTGAAAAATCAGGATCATTGTAAACAAGAGGCCTTTCAGTTTTGTCAAAATGATATCAATTGTCAAGTGTGCATAAAGGTACAAAAGAAGTATAGAAACCTTCAACAGCTGCTTTCATAAATGATTAACAGAACTAATATAAGGCATCTTACTAACCCAGATTTCTTGGCCACCTGCCTTTGCATTTGGCTGTTAGATGTTATAGTCAGGTGGCAATCTCAGGCCCATTTGTGCCTCATGTTTGTTAATCCCTTGAAGACCTTTTTGTCATAAACTTTGAATTCTCATGAGAAACTTGGAAATTTTATCACAAACTCTGATCATTAGTTTTGTTAAAGCTTTGTTGCTGGAAAGGGCACAGTTCTTTTGTAACACAATAATGATAATAGTCGTTTAATTTACTTCACAAAGCATATTTACTCCCTCTGCAACAGTTGTATTTCAGTTCTTAATAGCAACAACATATGGTGTAAGTTTAAACAGTTCTCACAAATGTTGGTTGCAGTATTTGCCCTTGCTGAACTTAAAGGTTCAGAATTCGAGGAATATATGTAATGGTGTCATTTTAAATGATGTCCATGAAAATATGAGATTTTGTTTTAAATGTCATGTCAATAACACAGTTTTGTACATCGAGCATGGACTCAAAATTTTGGTTATATATCCTCCCCCACCGAATCTTGACCCTGTGTACCTTCCTGGGCACACTTTGCTGATGAGATTAAATTGAATAATACACCTACATCTTTTCATTAGTGGATGTCCATCCATGTCTTTGTTGGTGCTAGCTATGGCCAAAGTCTCATGAGGTAATAAAACTGTAAAATGGCGATAAATATATGTTTTAAAACAACGTATCAGGAAATAGAAACATTCAAGGTTTATGGTAGTCAGCTGAGTTGCAATGTAGTGTTTGACAGCCGTTAGTATAACATTTTTTCCAGGTTGAAGTCACCCCAATGGCACAGAAGATTTAATTTATTTTGAGGCTGATAAAAGTGACTAAATTTATGCAAATACACAGTTTGTTATTTAATACATGATTTTTACTGTTTGGAAAGAAAAGTAGTTCAGAAAACATAGGTATTTATTATTATAAATGCTGGTAGATAATGAACGTACATTATCAGTCAAATGAGAGCAAGATCCAGAATGGAACATTCTGTGGTGCAGCTCATTTCAGATTAGCCACAGATTCAAACATGCTGATTTTTTCATGTAGTTATTTTGAGCACACGATAAAATCCCTTTATTGCATTAGTGTGAGTGTCCTGGGAAAATATGATAGAATTTTATGAATAAATAGAGATAAAGTTTTATTAATATTTTTTATTATGTATAATGTATTACATGTATTTGAATATTTTATACCTTGATATAATATTGAAGATTGTTCAATATTCCGTCAGAACTCAAATTATATAATAAAAATTATGATCTGCATAATACTGACAATAATATAAATAAATAAGTAGTCTATAAATAATTAATCATAATGTATTGAAAATTTATTTCATAATGCCTCTTCTTCTTAACTTAATTAGGAAACCTATTGTTTTATTCACAGAGCCACACAAAGCTTCACAAAGCCTGACAAAGTCACACAAGCACAAAGCTACACAAAGTTTGGCAAATTACACAAAGCTTGACAAAGTCTCACAAAGCTTGACAAAGTCACACAAAGCTTGACAAAGTCACACGAAGCACAAAGCTACACAAAGTTTGGCAAATTACACAAAGCTTGACAAAGTCGCACAAAGCTTAACAAAGTCACACAAAGCTTGACAAAGCCACACAAAGTTTGACCAAGCCTGACGTCATGCAAAGTCAAAGTAGGAAAGTGTATTTATATTGTAAATTATATTGAGAAATAAATTAACAAAACCAAAAGACTTGTTTTCAACAAAATTGTGCCTAATTTAATTACCAGAGATTGGGTGACAAAGTTCAAACATGAACATTGATAAAGTAATTAATAACAAAGTCTGACAGAATCATATGTGAAATGTTTGTTATTATTTTATAAATTGTTCATTTGACTGATTCTTGAAAGAAAATGCAATTTTTCAATATAATTGTCCAAATTACAGAAAGCCAGACAAAGTCATACAAAGTCATATTAGATAGGTGTATTACATGTTTGATTTTGGCAACTGTTCTTACTTTAAAATTGTTCAAATTCAAACTTTGTCGCCCATTTCTCTGTCATTTAATTTGGCATAATTATGTTGAAAACTAGTCTGTTGGTTTGGTTAATTTATTTATCAATATAATTTGCAATATAAATGCACATCTCCAATTTGACTTTGCATGGCTTTGAGAAGCTTTGTGTGGTTTTGTGTGGCTTTGTCCGGCTTTATGTGCCTTAGCAGTATTTAGTAGGACCACTAGAATTGCAAGTGTCATTTACACATGAGTCTGCCAGATTCACGAATGCTAAATTGAGCAATTCGCATTATTTCTCACTTGGTTTGTCTTATTTGTTTTAATATCATAACATATCAAATTTATAGATCAAATTTACTTGATATGCTTAAAAATCCAACTAGTCAGACAGAATGGTTACTTTGTTTTTGCCTCAGTTCACTGTGAAATTAGCTTGCAACAGAATGGCAGGTTAGCAGCAATTTTGCATGCTGAATGTGACTCAGATTTACGTACTTTGGTTTAAAGTCTATAAAACTGGTTCGTAAACTGATTTTTAATATTATTATTGGCAATATTGTACCAAGGAAATGGAAATTAAGTGCCTTTCTGAAAGACATGCTGAGGCATCCAGTCTGGGCTGGCCTGGGCAGGCATTGAACCTGGAACCCCCAGATAATGCAGTACACATAAATCATTTTTCAAATTGGGGAAATCAGATTCTCTTCTAGAACTGAAAATTCAGGGTGAAAATTGTCTCCGCAATTTGAAAGAAATGGGGTAAACTTTCTGACTATAGGAGAACTTTATCAAATAAAACAAGTAGCAGTGTGGCTTGAAATTATAATGCATTATTTTTGTGCATTTTATTAATTTTTCAACACCATTTTTTAAAAAGAAATAAGGGTAGATCTTGTAGTTGCATGTCCTAGAATAAACCCTGGGAAACGATGTGTTGTAAATTCATTGATTGTTTGTTTTTATCCTTTTAGCTGAGAAAGGTTCATATGAAGGGTGAGGATAGGTCAGGATTGAGTCCTCAACGATGTCGGCAGTTTGTGATGCACAATAAGGCACCACTCTGGAATGAGAATAGTCAGGTGTACCAGCTAGACTTTGGTGGTAGAGTCACACAGGAATCTGCAAAAAATTTTCAGATAGAATTTCATGGAAAACAGGTAAGCAGTTTGATGTTATTTGCAGAGGTTATTTTAAAGACATGTACAGAATAAGGGATGTCCTGTATCCATCGATGGGCAGCAGGCCTTTCCGTTTTTATCATACATGCTTACTAGTACTGTAAGAACACCTTAACTGTTAGATATTTTATAATTTACGTTGCTAAAAAGATGATATGAGATAAGGTAAGATAAGCTTTATTTAACATCGGCATGATTCAAAGCGACAAGTCAACATAAGCTCTGCGCTTTTTACTGACATTAATATAACTGTTATAAAATTATGGCAGTAGTCAACACAACAAAGAATTAGCTATGCCAGTTTCAATAGAATGCATATGCTGGATATTTTTTGACCATATTTGACTATATTTACCTGGATACATTATACTTCAGTGTGAACACTGTGGAACTTGAGCTGCCGTTGTATTATACCAGGCATTTGCAACTTCCTTCAGGATGTGGGTGAGATAACTGATTTTTTGAGCCACACCCAATGATGTAAATAGAAGAGAATAAAACCAGGTAGTGGGTTGGAGGTTGCACGTGCCTGTATTATAGAATGGCAGGTTATTTGATCATATTTGATAACACACAAACACACACTCACACAAAACAATGTAAGCATTTTCTTTCTTTAGCATTCCAGAATCATTTCAGAGTCTTAGAAACATATCCAAGTGTTATTCATGACCATCTTTTTGTGGCAAAAGTCAAAAGAAAATGGGAAAACAATATGTGTAATTTAATAATCTCGTCACCCTATTGTCGATAACTGATTGCAAGATGATTGCATTGATAATTGCAGTTTGGTAGGCTCGGCAGTAAATAATAATGATCTGTAAAAGTATCATCTTGTTGATTCCTTGTGTAAGATCATAAAGTCTTATTTGACTGTTATATTGTTGGGGAAAAACTGTGTACCAGTGATATAAATTTGGCATATTGAGTGCCAGCCATACAGCCCTGAAGACCTTCCGAGTGCAACAGCAGTCTGAGTTTTATTCAAGGGCATGACAACTCCATGTCCTTCATTTGCAGCAGTTGCTGCATACGTATTGGCATTGCTTGCTATGAACTTTTCAAATTAAGAAGCAAAATTGTGTTTGTTTAAATTCTGTACAAAATAGAGTCTGTTTGAAAATGAGGTTGCCATTGCAGTTTCTTGTCTATGTTACTGCAAAAGTTTGCATATTTTTATTTTCCAGTAAATAGTCTCCTGACATCAGAAAGGGAAATAACTGCTATTTCTATCTATTACTGAATTAGGTCTCAGTCACTGAAAAAGAAAAATCTTATCTTTTTGTATGATTTTATTATTATTATTATTATTATTATTATTATTATTATTATTATTATTTATATTATCATTATTATTATTATTATTATTATTATTATTATTATTATTACTGTGTTTTTAACAAGTAAAACCTGCTTGGATATTCCTTTATAGAATATCAGCTGATATGTCTCTTTTTCTCCCTCCCGTTTCTATCTCTCTCATTCTCTCCCTTCTCTATCTCTCTCATTTCCTCCTCTCTCTGTCTCTCCTTCCCTCCCCTCTCTATCTCTCTCGCTCTCTCTCAGAAATAACAATATTTGCAATGTAAGTTTTTATTCAGTTTGACAAGAACTGGCAGTTTTCTCTTGTAGAGACTATAATAATAATAATAATAATATTGATGATGATGATGATACTGTAACAACAACAGAGACAGGCATAACATTTTTGATAATAAGAAGGTTAAGAAGAATGTGAATTTATAAAATAATTATTATTTGTCTGGTAAAAATAGTATTTATTATTGAACAGTGATATTGTTTGGAAAGGTATAATATTGGAAATTAAATCACATGCATTTACTTCTCATTAATCTGTGAATAAAGATTTATTATTATTATTATTATTATTATTATTATTATTATTATTATTATTATTTGATGTTTAACACATTGAAAAATTTAGAATAAATCTGATAATAGCAAGTATCTGATTAAATAGAATTATAGGCAATTAAAAAAAATATACTTATTTCATTTAAAGAATTAAGAATATGAGTAAGAGGGTTCTCATAAATTTTGTGATACTGTATATAATTACCAAACTCAGTTTTTTCTGTGCTCTGTTTAACCTGCTTATGTTGCATTTATTTCTTGGTAATATGCTGTTCAAATGAAAAAAATGTTATGTTTATTTTGTTACAAATTTAAATGTCAAATTGACAGATGCAGATGACAGAATTTGAAATGTTTAAGAAGTGAACAATGCTAAAAAGGTCCTGTCTGCAACAAAATCTCAAATGTTTTTGTCTTGTGTGGTGAAGGTCTGCAAGTCATAACGTATCCAGATCAGAAATTTAGTAACTGTTGAACCAGATAATTAATAAATTTCACAGATAAATTGTTATGATTGTGAACCAAAAAGATTCCATTCTAGAATTATGCCAAAGATCAACATGTGTTGATTATTTTGATATATTTCCATATTGTGATATAAATATAAAAAATGGCATTCAAGCTATAAATTTGAAGAAAAAAAATTTCATGTCTTTATGGTCTTGGCAGTTCTAGTTTTTCCCCCTGGCTTTTGCAAAAATTTCAGAGCCTTTATTTATATGTGTAGGCATAGACATATTTCCTAAAAGTCCTGTTTCCATATTAGCCACATGTCTGACATATTCACTGATGCCCATATAACTGCCATATTGTAGACATATGTTAGCATAGGTTGAACTAGTATATATGTATAGCTCATATTGACATGATTCTAAGTAACTTGTATGTAAATTGTATGAGACATGTATCTGACATATGAGCACATGTATATGATATAGTGTTCATTTGCCTACACCCTTGGCACTTTTCACCCACCACCCCTTTCCAATTTTAAAAATAAAAAGCATCAAGGATAAAAAAAATGCACACTGTGATTTCGTTTATTGATTTATCATTTCTAATCAGTAACATACTAATTGGGGGTAGTGGTGCAAATGGGGCACTTGCCCTGGGTGCCAGAGGTCCTGGGGCATATAAACAGCCTATGAAAATTAAATTGTAGGAAAATCATTGATGGGGCCATCATCATTGCTCTGGGTGCTGTTTGCTGTGGGTGCCATTTACTCTTAGTATGCCACCATTTCTAATCTAACTTTTGCCAGGGATGCCACTGTTTCTGATCTAACTTTTGCCAGAGGGTCCCTAACAGGGTCATATTGTTCTTATTTCAAACCAAAAGGGAGTTTTCAGTAGAATCATCTAGACAGTTCATTGTATTTTTCTGGTTTCTGGAAAAGTCCATTCTTAGTGAAGCGGTGAGGTACTTTGGACCACACATACATAGAAGGTGAAAACCGTTTTGTCTTCATTCAATATTTGCAATGTCTAGTTTTAATATTTTTTAAAAAATATGGAAGAAAATTAAAAGAGCAAGTGATGTAACTGTTAGGTTTATCAAAAGTGATGTAACTCCCAAAGTTACAGAAATTTACAGAATTATTTGGAGTTTATTGAAGACCATGACTCTGGTTGTCTAAAAATATAGACCTGCCCATGCAAATATGTCAGCAGCATTTGTAAAGAAACTTGTTTAGTTTGAAATATGTACAAGATGACAGCATTAGAGGCCTACCGGCAAGAACAGCATTAGAAAATGCGACATGATAAATTTAATGACTATTTTTGTGCATTTTTAAAAAATCTGCGATGTTTTTCATTTTTAAAATTGGTATAAGAGTACAAACTGCCCATGGAATGTAGGCAAATGTTATAGTACAACGGAGTATGTAGATTTGGTAATAGATGGTCTTCAGTGTTCACAGATGGCTATTGGATATATACATACAAATATAGTAATCTCTCTCTATAATGGCATTATTGGGAGAGAAAGACCACATTTTAATGAGGGAATATTATAATGAAGCATGTTGCCACAAGGCTATTCATAATTATGCATAAAAACACTGAATGATGTCAAATCACATTATAATTGGTTCTTATCACTGTAAAATAAAAATTAGGTGGAAAAGTTTGAGAATTCCAGTGGCAATGACAAAATTCAATTTATTTATTGGGCTCCATAACTATACAGGTATTATTAGAGGGACTGTAGTACACTGTGTTGCACTGTAGCGAGGGAACATTGACTGTAACACACTTATTGGGTCTGAGATGCATAAAACCTGCCATATACATAAAAAATTTTAACTGCAGTTGGGTAACAATGGTTATGCTTCAGAAATAAAAGAAATTAACATGACAGTCTTAAACTTAAAGCAGATTAAAATCCTTGATTGAAGCTCTAAAACTTCTAAACTTGATCTTGACTTGATCTTTGTCAGTATCTTTGATATCAGTTTTTTTAAATGACTCATTTGCTACTTATGTATTTTATATCATTGGTACCATACATACAGCATAGACCGTAATTCATAATTGCATAATGTGTGCGCAGATAAATATTGTTTGTTCTGTTCATTACTGCCAACAAATTGCATGGATGCAACTCTGCTGGCGCAGTATATGATGGCAGATCTGACTCTTTGCAGTTGGTCTGGACTTGTAAACGCTTACATAGGGTACATGGTTTTCAAAATTTTTGTATTGGTGACATCTGTTGATTGATTATTGTAAAAAATATTTTAGGTAATGCAGTTTGGACGTATAGATGGCAATGCCTACACCCTGGATTTCCAGTATCCCTTCACAGCAATCCAAGCATTCGGTGTGGCCCTCGCTAATGTTACACAGAGGCTCAAGTGACATCAAAGAAGTTCAGTAGTGTCATGGCAGTTTTCTCAGTTAAAGCACAACAGATGAAAAGAAGAAAGGAGATATATTAAAGGCTACATAATGAATCCCATCACAATGTTTCCATAAATTTTTTTAATTTCATTTTCCTCACATGCTATGGTATAAGCAGAATTATATGAGACATAAGTACAACTTTCCTCATGACAACAAAATTGTAGATGGAGCATTCTCAGCCTTTCCAATCACAAGCTAGAAAAAACCTCCAATTTAAATAATGGTAATCTTGAACTGCCCTCGAGCTTAGGTCATAATACCTTCACAATGAAGTATCATCACTAACAACAAAACAAGCAATTGTTGTGGGCAGTTGAAATAGAATGATTCTGTGTATGTTTTCCTTACAGATTTTTTAGGAAAAACATTACAGATTAAATGTGCAGGTATTTCATTGGCTGTTGAAATGTTATCAAGTATTTTTTCCAAGACCTGTCATGTTATAAGACTATGTTCTTCAGACATTGAGCCAGTTGCAGTGTTTTTTACTCCCGAGGCTACAGCAAAGCATTTCATTCACCATTTGATTGAAATAACAATATGGGTAAGGAGCATTCTCCAACATTGTGAGCACTTGTATTTAAACTGTCACAAAATATGTGAATGGTGTATATATCTTCAACTATATGTTTGTGAAGCACTACTGATCTGTTTATTATACTCCCTAAACAAGGTGACCTGTTAATCAAGCTTACCCTCTTGAGTTGTCTCCCTTAATGCAATGATTGGTTACAACAAAATTATGAAGACTGTCAGTGTGCTTAGTTATTGATTGCAGACAATTCGATAAAAAGAAAATAAATCATATGGCCATTTATTACTTTTATTATGAACTACTTTTATTCATTGTGCTTTACAAACATACATAAATAAATCTATGTGTTCTGATTGCTGAAACAAACACATATTTGGCATTTTATACATAAAGGATCTCAAATGGGTAATGATTTAATACTGAATTTATGAAATGAGTTGAATAATGCCCAGCTTTTGCGAGCCTTGGCGAGCTAAAGCTGGATATTATTTAACAAGTTTCATAAATTCAATATTAAATCATTACCCATTTGAGATTCTTTTTATCACATAGTTTTATTTCAGGGGAAATTATTTAGATAGAAAGAAGAAGTAATAATTTCGTTCATTCTGACAGATGTTGACCTTTCATTTGTTGTGCATAAAAAAATAGTCCCAAATAAAGTTGAAATAGTACAAGTATATTATACATTTTTGATAACTATAAATCAAAGAATAAGTGTCCATCCAAATAAACAGAACATTTTACAAAAGACAAAACATTTGTCAACACAAAATGTCCACTGCGTGTGATGTCACATTGTTTGATACGGTGCACAGTACTGGTTTGAGTTGGCCTACACAACACAGTGACAGTGTTTACATTGAAATTTTCCACATCACAACTAAATGTTCCATTGTTGCGATATTTTTGTGAGAAGAAGATGACTGGATGCAGAAATACACATATTTACTGCAATGTATTTGTGACCGGATATTTGCAGCATTTGATTTGGAACATTAGATTGTACAGAAGACGTAAAGAAATTTTTTTTTTAGTCAGATGTGCATTACATATTTACCATGTATATATGCTGTGGTTGGATAGAGTTCTGTCAGTTGGGGAGACCAGTTTATGTCTATATTCTTCTGTGACCAAAGGTGAGTTTACTTCAGTAAGTTCATATTTAAACCAACCTTGTATATAGGGTGGATTCCATGCTACAGATATACCGCCCATCCATCCCACCCCCACCCTCATTATCATCTAAGCAATACCGGTAGTTTTACTTGTTATTTTTCTTGTCTTGGGGTTTTTGCCATTTTTCATGTTATGATTGTTATACATGACATAACAAACCCCTGTCGAGGTAAATTTGCAATATTGAGACTGGATGAGACTATTTTTTTTACAGAAGCATTTTTTCCACTATAAAACTGTGTTGCAAGATTGTACAAGCCCAGAAATATTTATGTACCCCTTTTAAAAATATAGATAGAACAATGAATGAATGAAGAATGAATGGTAAATGAATGAAGAACAAACATGGAACAAATGCAGGATAAATGATAAGTGTAATGTGTAAAATGTATTATGCAGTTAAATTCCATAACCAGTCTAAGTGATTTTGCTCCATTACATATTTGTGCAGTCATTGCCACATTTGGAGTTTTAATACTGAGGTTGTTTTAAAAAAATTTGAAGGAAAAATATGGATTATCTTTAGGACTTTAAAAAGGTAAGATAATATAAATACATGTATAAAATTGTTTTGGTGATATATTCTATTATTAAATACAATCTTCATGTTGTGATGCAATACCAATGTTAGAGTGTAGTCACTTTGATAGACAAGTTTCTTGTGAGATTTACTCACTAATGTACATTGAAGAATTGACCATTTATTTTGTTAAATTCATTGTAGTATGAACTGAAGAAAAAAAAGTGCAAACTGTATGATCAGAGAAATGAATAATACTTAATTTTACACACCAGTTTTTTCAGTTTATTCTTCAGTGAGCATAAAAAAAACACCAAAACAACTGATGAACCCTTGTCAGTTCAATTTTACATCTATTAAAGACAAAATAAGGTAATTCTTTGAAATGTGTGCTAAATAGGCCATACTGTACTTGTTTAACCATGCATGATTTACATCCAAATTTATAATCATTATCCATAATTTAAATGCAGCCAGTATGACACAGTCAGATCCATCATCATTAGATTATTATATCCACAGTCTTCATTAGACTATATAGTTCAAGTACCCAAAGTGAAATCCATGTTAGACAAATACACATACAAATTAAATTGCAATATTAATTTAAATTTCTTGAATTACTTTTACCTGTATTTCCCAATGTTTAAAATTGGCTATAACTAATTGACACAGCTAGTGTACAACATTGGCTGTTAAAGAAATGAGGATTTATTCCATTGCTTTTGCAGTATAGCGTGTAGTTGACTGGAAATGACAAATACGTCTGCTTGATAGGAATAAGAATTTTCAGGGAGAGTGAAGAGAGAGTTACTAATGTTTTTATACCTCATCGACACACTAAGTGATAAAAACACTCAAAATTAAATCAAATTGGGTTGATAAATGCTGGTAGTAAATCAATGAAGACTCTTGAAGAAGAAAAAACAACTAAGCAGTTTCAATTCCTTTGTTCTAAGCATGTTTTTATAATGACCATCAATTTCAACAATATCCAAGTCAGATGAGTAAGGATAGTGTTAAATTCAGTGTTAATGCTATACTGGGATTTGTGCTATATTAATTTTAGACTGAAACTGATTGTTACAATTTGTAATTTTTGTTTGACACTCTACCAACTATAGCTATGGGACATTATAGTTTACTGTTGTCTGCTTGAGTGGTTGGGTGTGTGGGTGGTTGGGCATCTGTTTTGATTTCTGGACCATGACTTAAGTTCTAGTGAATGGATTTTAATCCGTTTTGATACATTTATTCCCATTAGCCCAGAAAAAAACCCAATTAATTTTGCATCTAGTAACTCAAATCACTGCTTGTAAAAATAGATTTTGCTTATGCACTTCATTTCTGGATAATTCCTTGGGTTTTAGTCAACAGATTTGTATACAACTTGCTAAATGTGCTTCCCTTAGCCAAAGCACTTTGTCAATTTTGGGTCCATTTTTTTCAAGGTTATGGTCAGTGTTTTAATAAAATAGATTGTTAGTATACATTTTATTTCCAGATAACTTCAGTTCTGGAGAACAGATCTGAACAGACTTGGTAGGCATGGTTCCCTTAACATAAAAAACTCATCTGATTTGATTTTCGGGCAGCTGACTCCAATGTTAAGGACATTATGTCTGAACATTTCTTTTGCCTTTGCATTTCATTTCCAGATAACTTAAACCCTAGTGAACAAATCTGAACACAAACGTGATAGGCATGTTGCCCTTAACATAAGAAAACCTTTCATTTTGATTTTGGGGTCACTGGCTCCAAGGTTAAGGACATTATTTCTAAACATTTATTTTGCCTTTGCATTTCATTTCCAGATCATAGTTTAAGTTCTAATGAACAGGCAGCAATGCAGCTTGGTACATACATTTCTGTTAACATTAGAATAACCCCCTATTGATTTTATGGCCAGTGGCCCTCCTATCAAGGTCATAGTTTCTAAACAGATTTTGCCAATGCATTTCATTTCTAGATGATAATTTAGGTTCTAGAGAACAAATATTGATGTAGCTTTTTACATGCATTCCTCTTAGGCTTGGAAAAACTTCATAAATTGTGTGCCCAACAGATTCAAGGTCAAGGCTGATGCTACTAAATGCAGATCTTGTCTAGATGACTGGTTCTAATAAACAGATTTCAATGCAGCTTAGTAGATGTGTTTTCCATATCCAAAAAATATCGTTGTTGGTTTGGAGGTCAGTAGCTCTATGATCATGTTTCCTATCTTTACCAAGAGATTTGAATATTGCATTTCATATCTGGCCAATACCTTAGTTACTACACTGGCAGAGCTGGTTCTATGCAGCAGGAGTATTAATAGGTAGAACAAACAACATAGATCCTGATTTGCTGACACATTATGCTCTGGAAGATCAGGGTTTTTGTTGTTTGCAGTTGGACCCAACTTATAAGCGAGTATGTAGTCTTGTCCTTAAAGTCAGGATTTAGGCAAGAAAAAACATTCTAACATAAGAAAGTTATTATTCATTGAGGAATAGAATGTCAGGAGGAAGATTTTGAGATGGTCCCATGTTCTGAGATTTTTCTTCATTTGAGGTGTTGCAGTTATATATGGTCAGCAACAAATTAGATTATGAAATCAATGACAATTAACCAACAGCTAGTGGTAGATAGGTTGAACTTGGTAATTTGTCAAAGAATGCAATAGAGAAAGACACAGTTAATATAACAATACTTGCAAAATATAATGGTAAAGATTTGAATTCATTTCATCTGGTAATTAAAATTATGCCAGAATTGTCATCATTAATAATAGTTTATCTCATGCATAACTTTTTGGCAAGATGCTTCAAAAATTGATTCAGATTTTGGATATTTTTAATGTTGTGTACCCGTTTTTTTATTTGACAGATCTGACACCTTTCTTATTTACATCTTTATTGAAGATATAATTGATACCACTGTATTATTTTATGTTTAATACATTTTTTTTATGACTTTACATGTCAAATTAGAACAAAAATGAAATTTTACAGGGTAATTAGTCTGTGTATGACTTACCTGATGCTGTTACAATACTGGTGCAATGATTATTTCAAATTTGGACTTGTTTTTCTTATTTGCTCAATATTTGGATATTTCATTGCATTGTAGGAAAACAGAGATGTATACAATTGTGTGTGCATCTTTAGTTATGTATAAATGTACTTGTAATCCAGGTCCAGCTGTAAACAACATATGCCCCCATCTGCCATTGTGTTCTTCACAAGCAGATCAGGGTTAAGTTTGTCTGTTCTGCAGATTTGTCCTAAAAAAAATGCCAAGTCCCAGATATGGCAGTGCATTATGTGACTGCTGATCGGGGTCTGTGCAGTTTGCAGTTGGACCTGACTTGTATGTTTATATGGTATATATGTTAAATGAACTTTTCTGGCATGTTGTAAAATTCTTTTTACCAGACTTTTACATAATTATTAATATATGCAGGTAATGCAAGGCAAACAAATCATTTTTATTAAGATGTTTAATTTTTGTAATGTTCCATCTAGGAACAGTGCAGTTTGTTACATACATTTATACACTAAGAACACTTGATACAGATTTGTTTCGTTGGTCCATATCTTTGTTTCAGATTTTATTAGATCTGTACATTTAATATAAATGTGCACTATTTCAGGTTCATAAAAATTGTTTTGTTACAACTGGTTTATGCAGTTAGATATACTCTATACATCTATGTATGCCTCTTGGACCACATTTGAGTCTGGCAAGTAGTAGAGCACCCCCTACCTATAAAGCCAGCATTTAAGGTGGATAGAATATAATGTTAAACTTGCAGTGGTAAACTCTGATGTTGAATATACTTTTACAATGGCTGTAAATATTTCTTACTTAAGCTGCACATTACCATTTTCAGAATAAGCTGTAAAGGTTTTCACTGGGTACAAATTGCCACATATTTTAATCTTGATATCTCAAAAGGGTGTCAAACCTGTATCAAGATACCACCGCAAGGAAGAATTGGCCTCTTAAGTCCGATGGTCATTTAATATATGTTGATTTCTTCTAAAAATATATGCATCTTCCAAATCTTGCTTTTTCAGGCAAGTGATTGCTTAGTAGCGGCAAGGTAGATTCAATTGCACAATCATCTTTATGAAAAATTGTACTTCAGATTTGCCTTAGGTATTATTTGAAGTCTGGATCTTATTTAACAATCAGGTTTTGAAGCAGACCTCATCAAACAGGAGAATTAATAGATTTTTCATGTGGATAAATTAAACATTGATTGTGAATGTTCATGCAGATTTATTAATCTGTGAAACATTTCTCGGAGATGCAGCCACCAAGACTTAAATTTGTTTTTCAAATGCCTTCATAATTTCTGTCTAGACAACTTCAGTCTTTCAGACTTATATTTGTTCCCCAATACAAAATGAAGTGCTGCCCAGACTAGAGAATTGGTGAGATGAACAAAGACCACAAACTTTTATTGAAGAACACAAAGGTTACTGAATGGAACCTAAAGTCTGTGTATTTCTTTTAATATATATTTAGTGTCTGCTGGCAGATCTATCTCATATGCCATTATCATTGATCTCATACCACAGAAATAACACAACATTAATTTTCAATTGTTTTAAACTCCACTATACAATAAACCCTCATTATCCAAACCTGATTCATCAGGATTATTTGCTCATGTAAGCCACATACGTAACTCTGCAGATTTAGTTCCATACCATAGAACCTAGATTCATTAATCCAAGTCATTTATCCGAACATTTTTTTAATCCTCCCTCTGCCAAGTTCTGTAAATGAAGTTTTACCATATTTGTGTTCTGTTGATCTTAACAGGCCTTTCAGTTTCCTTCACTTAAGGAACCACCTTGCAGCAAAAAATACCCATGTCAGGAAAAATATTTCAAGTTAGAACTTACTGTGCATTTGAAGTGTGCAGATAGTGTTGAGAGTAAGCAAAATACAGGCTTATGCATTTTTAGTCCTCCTTGTCATATACAAAGTGAAGTGTGTGGCCCTTTATTTGGGGTGTGCGACCTATGACTGTCAACATTTGCTAATCTCAATGAAGGAAGCAGATCCATAATCAAATATGGTGGCTGCAACTAAATACAGAATATTCTATAAATGACCCCTTCTCAAAAACTGCTGCCGAATTTGACCAAATTTACCATGAAGCATCCTGGTGTATATTCTCAAATTTATTTTTTTTACAAATAATGCAAATCCACCATCAAATATGGTTGTTGTTGGGGAAGAATAGAAGAAACAAGAGTCCCTCAAAGGGACCAGCACTACAGGGCAAAAAGAACTTCCAGGAACTCAGTGTAAGAGAATTTCTTCCTTTTAAACATTGAGTGTTGAAACCATCTTTGATATTCTTCAACAATAACTGTTTTAAGAGATTTTCAAATAACTGCTGTGATGCACATATTGGATTTCAGCATGACACCATTTTAGTTTAGGACCAACTTGACATCATAAGAAGTCTTTTAGCGAAAACCCTGTTGATATGATCATATATTAAGGAGGGGTGACAATAACAAGATTTTCACAATGGCCAATATGGCTATATTGGATGTCTGAGCAGCACTGTTTCATTTAGGACCAACTAGATCATGGGATGAATGTGTGTGTAAGGTTTCAAGTTAATCTTCAAGTAGTTTAGGAGTAGTGATAACAAACTTGTGCTAACAAACAGATAACAGGTGATAGATAACAGACCATCCCATAAGCTCTTGTTGTTTATGACAAGTAGAGCTAAAAAAACCCCCCAATTTTAACATCATTTTAAATTCACATCTCATAATTGCACCAAATTTTGCAGAAAGCATGCTACAAGCACAGATCACCCTAATTCAGGGGTCTCAAACATGTGGCCCGTGGGTCACATGTGGCCCACCAAGCCGTATCCTGTGGCCCACAAAATGATTGGTGTCACATTGGTGTCATGAGAGGTAACAAAGGTGGTGCGGCCCTTGGGCCATTGAAAAAAATGCCCTCATGTGGCCCTCAGGGAGGTTTGAGTTTGAGACCCCTGCCCTAACTGATCCTGTATTAGTTGTTATCATGAGCAATTGGTGACCTCTTGTTATTGAATTACAGTAGATAATAAATGCTGTCCAGGAGATACCAATCTATTGGGATAGGTAAATACCGTTTACTTTTCTTTGCTTGATCTTGAGATGTAAACTTGGTGTATTTACAAGTTCTATAATATTTACTTAATTTGCATATTATTTTCAATTAATAGAAGCTATATGTGTACATAAGTGTATTATGTGTGGAGAGGTTAGATTTATAAAATGCTGGAATACAAGTTATCTAGGTTAGTAAATCAAGTGAGTTGAAAGACCTAGAATTTTCATTTGATTCAGATTATCCGGAAGAATTTTTATAGACAATAAACATTTACAATTAGACCCATTTTAGTTGGGATTAGGATTTCTTAAAAAAGGACTATTTTTGATCTGTTTTAATGTAAACATTTCTGTGTGTTTTATAACTTGATTTTGAAAGTTGCAATACAGAGAATTAAAAATTGATTCTGGCATTGCTGTCAAAATTCAATGTAATAAAATCTTCCAGACGTAACATTTTGATTTTCACACATTTCATTTGCTCAATGATGATCCACATGACATAAAAATTTATCTTTTGAACAAACTGGGGGACCAGGCCTCTTGATGTGAAGGGACAAGTTTTGTTCAAATGCAATACATTTTCTTATGAACTTGTTGAAGCAATATTTACATATATACAAGTATGTGACAAAAAAAGAACTTTCATCCTTGCAACACCTATCATTCACGAAGGTAGATCATAGTCACGTGTACATGTATTTTTTTATCGTTATACAGTGTGCATTATCTATAAATATACTTCGTGCATTTATGCAGAAATATCGGTGTTCCCTTCTGTGTTGTGAAAATGTTTGCATTTATTTATAACAAGTTCAGCATGAATATTTATGTATTTATGAAACATCTTTAATATTCTGTATTCACTCATTATCAGGCAAGTGTTATTGTAAAGAACAGTGCTAGTTTTCACAAGTTAGGAAAATTATATTAGTGGTGAAGAGTGCTTTTGCAGAATGTTTCTTTGCAATGTTTTATAGTAAATTTAGTTGTAAATTTTGTAATTGAATGACAAAAATACTAAAAGTTCTTGAGTAGATTCATATATGTGAATTCCATTAACTTGGGAGGCAAAAAAAATTGTGTAGGCTTTGTGACCACAAATCTAGGTAGACACTATTTTTACCTTTGGCTATGCAGGTCTGCAAGATCCATGAGTTTTTAGCTCATCTGGTCATTTGTTGT
Organism: Megalonaias nervosa; assembly: GCA_016617855.1. Lineage (NCBI taxonomy): Eukaryota > Metazoa > Mollusca > Bivalvia > Unionida > Unionidae > Megalonaias > Megalonaias nervosa. The sequence goes on from JAECUM010000106.1 coordinate 204,715, forward strand.
TCATTTTTGATCATGTGTTGTCCTCTAACATTTACTATTTTCAGCTCCTTAAAAAAAAAACACTGGACCAATTACAACCATCCTGGCATAACAAGCTTTCATTTTGGTACAAACAATACCAATTGACCATCAAATAGTCACCTTTACTATAAAAAAAACTTTAAAATACTTCTTCTCTAAACCATTTACAGAAATTGGCCTTTTTTTGACAGAAGGAATCCTTACATTAAGGGCCTTCTAATTTTGAGTGATGCCGGTCTCCCATCAAATAAGGCAGCTGCTACTAAAAATACAAAAGCCTTTCAACAATTTCTTCTAAAAAACTGCTAAACCAAATTTTGACCAAATTTAACAGAAAGCACCATGATAAAGGATTTTAATTTCAAACAAAATGATATTTATCTTACATTAAATATGGCCACAGTTACTAAAAAACAAAAACAAAATAAAATGACTTCTCAAACATTGCAGAATTTGAGCAAATCTGATATCTGTAGAAATGGTGCCAATTTCCCATCAAATATGACTGCCATTACTAAAATATGGAAATGTCCTGAAATTACTTTTCTCTAAACTGCTTTGCAAGGTTTAAGCAAATTTGTTAGAAAGCATTGCATTATTAAGGGCTTTTAAAAGTTATACAAGTGATGCCTGACAAGCATCTAATGTCTGCCATTATTAAACAGAAATATTTAAGAACTTCTAAATAAACCTGCTGAAAAGAATTTTGCTAAATTTAAATGGATGCATCTTACTTTCACATCATTTCAGATTTATACAAATTATGCCAATCTGCCATCAAATATAGCAGCAAATGACTTGATCAACAAAAAAACCCAAAGAAAACCACTTGATAAAATCTGACCAACTTTTACAGAAAACACCCAGGAATAAAGGCCTTGAACAAATGACGCGGATAGGTCATCAACGGCATCGTAATAAATTTCTACGGAAAGCAGGTTTCCCAACAAAATTCTCTCTTACCCATTTGGGCCTCTTGTCTTTATTGTTGTGGACCTTGAAACCTTTTCTTTTCCTCAAGAAGGCTTTGAAGGAAAGAAATATTTTACTCTTATTGTGGCTGCAGGTGTTGCACATAGTTCATAGTTTATACCTGTTGATTTTGTAACCATAAAATATCCCTTGTGAGAAGAGTAAAAAGATCGTTGCCATTTCATCTTTATACTGATTGTGTTCATTCTTTTGATCTATACAGATACTTGTTTGCTTTGCTATATGAAGTTTCTTAATCCGAATAAACCAGTCACAAATGTTCAATTTTTCATTTTATTTTTCTTCTTTCTTTGAGCATGCTTGACGAAGCTGGCTGAGTTCTATAGTAATCATGTTTACCCATCATTCAGCTGAATCAGATCTATGGTGTCTGGCTTGAACTGTAGACTTGAATATTAGAAATGCATGAAGAACATGGTGTCATACCAGAAGACCAGACACTGTGGATAATCATAAATTCAGATAGTACATTCTCCATTTTATATCTTTTTAATTAGCTTATAGGATGGTCTGTTGTCTGTCATCTATCAGTCAGTTTGCACAAATTTGTTATCACTACTACTCCTAAACTACTTGAAGGATTATCATGAAACTAGTAAATTCACCCCATAGACTAGTTGGTTGTAAATGAAAATGGTGCTACTCAAACATACACTAAAGATACTATCTTTTTGGAAAATCAAATTATTGCTAGTCCTCCAATATGGAAGGTCATATCAACATGGAGTTTTCACTAAAATGACTTGGTCCTAAATGAAAATGATGCTGATCTGCCATGGCAGCCATCTTGAAAATCTTGTTCTCCTTCTGAATGGATTGTTGTATCAACATGAAGTTTCAGTACAAGACTTCTTCTGATGTATAGTTGGTCCTAAATGAAAATGGTGCTGATCACATGTCCAATATGGTCACCATGGCAGCCATATTGAAAATATTGCAATCACTACTCTTGAGGTGATGCTCCACAGATATAATATTACGTACTTCTGAGAGTTACAAGGGTAAGGTGAAGTTGATTGCATCTGCAACATGCACAGTACGGAGAATTTTGGCACACCTCTTTGCTATAATTTTATGTACTGCTGCTGAAATTTCTTTTACATACTGTTGTTGTGGAAATCATGCATGATCTAAGCACATGGTTAATCAAGATTGTCGCTCCCATGTACTCTAAAATTCAGCTAAACTAGTCTCAAGTACACTAATTTCAGTAGTTATTAAAATTGGGAAAATGTGTTTTGCCAGGGTAGGCAATACACTGTACCAGCTTCTGAAACTGCAATGAATTACAAAATGTATAAAAAGTATTTTAAAAAATAGTGATCTGATCAATATTTTTTTTTAGTTTATCTTTAAGTCCAGGAAGTGAAAATGACCAAGCAGAGCTAGCAGTTTTTTGATAGGTGCACATCTGATGTAAGGCCAAACTGTATACTCAGTAACCCAATGCACCAAAATATATGGAATTAAAAGCTATGTTAAGAATACTTGAGATATACAAGATCTTTCCTAAATAGCCAGGATAACCAGAGAATACAACCTAGGAAATTCTTTTCCTTTAAAAACCTAACTCTATGCAAAATATGAAAATATAAAGCACCACAGGAATTGATGGTCATATCAACATTGGGTTTTCACTAAAAAACTTCTTACGATATCTTGTTGGTCCTATTTGAAATTGGTACCGATATGATGTCAGTGTCTTTTGCAAATCTTATCACTGCCAGTACTACATCGTATCAACATGAGGTTTTCACTAAAATACTTCTTTAAGTCAAGTTCGTCCAAACTGAAAATGGTGCCGATCTGACATCCAATATGGCCATCACGATGGCAGATTTGGGTGTGTGCACTTTGCAGTTAGGCTCAACTTGTAAGCAAGTATATACTGTACTGTATAAAGTAAACTTAAATCTTTCTTAGAATACCAATTTGGCAGATTTCATGGCTGCTACAACCTTCCTATAAAAAAAATTCATGAATAATTATCCTGATTAAATATTACCTCTTTTCCAATCAATGAATTTAAGTACATTTACACAGTATCTTCTTGCAAAACCAAGAAAATTTCTTCACATAAAAAGTAAAGAATTTATAATACTTATTGATGTTTCCACCTTGCCACCTACAAGTAATAAGTAATGTGACATTTTCTGGCAATTTATGGGAGAAATTTTTTAAAATTACATTTTCATTTCTTTCATTGTATTCAATGACAACTAAATATCCTAAAATACTGATGATTGTTCAACAAAATTTAAGATTTACTATTTAACTTCATACACGTGTGTTTTAAGAATGCTGATAAATACTAAGTTCATTGCATTTCATGGTATACCAAGATTGTTAGCTTTCAAGATGACCAAAAATCACAGAAAGGATGTACCCTTGGAGACAAGAACCCATGGCCTGCATGTCCAGCCTACACTCATCCTAACCCAATGATGGAAAAAATTGTAATGAAATAAAAGAAAGAATTCAGGCTAATCTAGTGTGTAGATCGATGGACAGACATGCACACAGACATCAAAGTAATCGTTATTTCAAGCTTCCACCAAGGCAGGCTCAATAAAAATGTGTGTGTTACATTTTCAATGCAGCTTTCACAATTTTCAGCCACATCACTATGATGTTTGCAGTGGGCAGCTTACAGCGATGACTAGCACTGGGGCATAATGCCGCAGACATGTAGCACGATGTCCCACTCAGTCACATTATCCCGACACCTGGTTGCCCAGTCCTAACACTAACCTCTTAATGCTGAGCGCCAATAGAGGCAGCTGCAGGTAAATAAAAATGGGACCATGTTGATTAATTTAGGTAACTAGGAAATTGCTGTGTCTTACAACAGAAAAACAAATAAATTCACAATATTTAGGGTTTACATCATATTTTATTCTTTAATGAAATTTTTGTACTTGGGTGACTATTCAGCATAGAGCACTGCACTGTGGTAAAACAAATCCGCAAAGAATGGTTAATATTGCAGACATGGAAAAAAAAGGGAAAGATCCCTTGATTGATAAATCAAAGTATTGTGAATACGGATGACCCCATGGAAAGAGGAATACGGTATAATTATGCTGAATTAATTGGATGAATATAATATGTGAGATGTTGAAAATCCTGTACCTTTTTATGATCACCAAGCAAATATCAATACCCCTTGAAAAACAATGTCTTTTTTAACTGCATAGGCAAGACCTGACAATAAAATAATAAACATTTTTGTACAAATTTTTGAGGCGATTACCCTTTATTAGCGTTCTCTATAGAAATATTTTTTTAAGGACTTTGCAGAAATTAGCATATATCACGGGAGATAATCACCTTGCAACTAAAAATTTCTCCTAGATTAAAGTTACGTCAAGCTACATAGTGAGATTCACTTTTCAAGGTCACAAGGACAACAAGAATAACTCCTGCCAACCTCAAAACTGTGAAAATTTTACCAGTTTATGAACCATTATCAAACTTTGCTCACAAATGAGCAACATTACAACAGCCAGGAGAATTTTTTTGTAAAAAATGTAAATTTTCTTTTACATATGTGCACTATGGTGTCAATATAATGTATTACTATTTACACTTAAGTTACTCAGTTTCAATAATACATGATCTGAACATAAAGTTTTGATATTCTATATAACATTGCTGATGCATTTTGATCAGCACAATTTTTGTCTACATTAGACTGCTGTCAGAGTAAAAACAAAAGTATTACAAAAAGGAGGAAGCTGAGGTGACAAATATGTGAGAATTCAGTAAAAAGACCTTACTACCAACAAGAAAGCGCCCATTTCCCATGGGCGCCCCGGCCAATATGAAGCAACTGAATGGCCAATTTTTTTAAGTTAAACGGGGGCAAAACACAGCAAGGAAACAGTTAAAATCACACCTTACCAAGGTCTTTTTAATGTCAAGCTTCATGCCAAATGTTCTTTTAATTCATGAAGTCCTTCCAAAGTCATTAGGTGGAAACTGAAGGGTAATATTCCAAGCTAAGCAGGGGGACACAGTTTGGCTTGAAAATAGTAAAAATCAAACCTTACCTAGGTCTTGTTATTGAAAAGCCTCACATCAAATTTAGTTTCAATGCATGTTTCAGAAGAAATAAAGTGAAACTTCCAACCTAAGAGGGGCCATAACTCTGTACAAGTTGCAGAAAAATAGTGAAAATAAAATCAAACCTTAACCCATCCACCCGACTTCTAATGTAAAGCCTGTTTAACACTATAAACTACCTTCAAAGATGTGGCTGGGGTATCAAAATATTCAGCACACGATACAATTGATATAATGTTTTATTATCCTATTACATCACCAAAGAGTGTGTGTGATTTGGATTTTCAACACAGCTTTAACAATTTTTCAGTCATATCGCTACGATATCTGTGGTGTGGCAGTTTTTAATGATGTCTAGCACTGAGGCTGAACAGTCCTAGCACCAACCTCTTTCTGCTGAATGCCAAACGAGGCAGCTGCAAGTACCATTTTTGTAAGTCTTTGGTACGACTCAGTCTGGGTTCGAACCAGCAACCTCCCACATCTGAGGCAGCCACTCTAACCATATAGACCACAGGATTGGTCATCAATAAAGACATTATGACATCCTATGATGCCAAGACATAATCTTCAAGGCATCTGAATGTATGCTGAAGTTACTTTACTCTGACTTTGTAGTTGAATAGTAACAAGTGACTTTCATAAAGAGACTTTTACAAGATGGCCAAGACTTGCATGTAGAGCAAATGATCGAAGCATTGTTGAAAAACTTGTGACCTTAAATCCAAAAACAAAAAGTTGGAGCCAGCATGTAGCTGAATAAATTGTCTTTGCTTCATAAGATTCATTCCAAGAAAATCAAGTAGGGTTTAGAAAGTTTATGCAAATTAAACCAAAATATAATGCAATTTTTCTGTGGCAGTAACCTTTGATGGCAAGATCAAATGGGTAACAGTACATGTCCCTGAATGAGTTGTCTTTGCTTCATAACGGTTCATCCTATGTTTGAAAAAAAAACAACCTTCAACTGAGATTCTGCCAGGATTTTATCTAAAGGGGGCATCTTCCCTCTTATCAAAATAAGGAGTACACATAAAGGGTGATGAAACAGCCATAGTTCATTATTCACCTAATGCTTAAATATCCATCTCTTCCTACTACACTTGTTAAGGGCTACTATTAAATCAAAATCCTCAAAAGATGTCCCTCTAGTTGTATAAGAATTAATCTGTTGATTGTTTCTGAGCTTAATCTGTTCATGATCTGTGTATAAATAATATTCTATGCCTAGTCTTGTAGCACAAAATCCCTCATTACTGAATTATTTGATGAAAGAAATAACACTGCTCTGTACTTTCAAATTGCCTGCATTTTGCATTATCATCACTAAAATTGGCCAGTATTTGCTTAACAAAATTGTCATCTGAAAATGAACCACATCAAGAGTCAGCCATTGTTTGCTTTCTATTTTAAACAAGCATTTGTAAAACTTTATTTTAAGCATTTTATGATACAATACTTGTTTCTGGGTCCAGATGTACCAATCAAATTTAGTTTAATAACTGTCATATCAAACTTAAATATACAGACATGTAAACAGTTACCTATCTGAAAAGTGATGTTGATTGTGACAAGCTCCAAAAGACCTCTAATGGTGGTGCAACTTATGTTACAACAAGTACTTTAATGGATAACAGTTAAATAATAATTATATTGTAATGTGTCGAATTTTGAAGAAGTACTGAATCCTAAAGTTGAATAAATTGTGCATTGAAGTTATCAGTCAAGCCAGAAAGGTCTTGAGAAAGTTCACTGATTTCTCTTATTTCATCTCTGAAACATAAAAGGGTCTACGTTAAGCTTCAGTGGAATTGACCCAGTCATCGTAACAGTATAGTGACAGAGCGTACATCAGAATTACCGACCGTATCGGTTGGAGGAGACTGTATGTCAAATAATTAATCTTTAAAGGAAAGCTAATTGCAGCATATTTTAGGCTGTTCAAATCTGATGAAAGACATGATTATTTTGGGGGAAGGTTTAGGAACAGATGTTTCCAATTGGTCAGGAAACATTAAGGCGTACACTTTGGGAGACTGAGAATTTATAGGTAGCAACTTCAGACAAATTTCTTTAGTCCGATTTTGCCTTGTGAGAAGACAATAGGTCCAACTCCTTGGGAAACTTGAGAATAGTGTTTTCCCTCGTAGAGAGGCCAGATAGCTGTCTTGAAAGGAAGACAGGCTATAGTGCCAGGAAGCGCGTTTGTGTGGAAAAGAAACAGCATTAAGGTACGCAGTTTTAATTTCCATATAATATTCTATTTCATTTGTTTGGTTTTATGCAAATGTGTTGATATGCTTATGATTCATGCATGTATCGTGTATTCATTTCATAGGACTCTGTTGATATGTTAGAGTGTTATGCAATTTAATTTTTTAATTTAACAGTTATTAGTCCATTGAGAGAATTGACAGATTTGTGAGGTAATCCTAATTTTCAGATGTGTAGTATTTCATAGGGTTATATGAATTAATCCTAATTTTCAGATGTGTAGTATTTCATAGGGTTATATGAATTAATCCTAATTTTCAAAAGTGCAGCATTTCATAGAGATTATGAATTAATCCAAATATGTAGAATTTATGGTTATATGAATTAATTTCCTTGTCTGTAGGATGTTACTGTTTACCGTGAGTTAATGATAATTGCATATTTATTTATGATTTTGCAATGCCTAAATGATCTTGCATGTTATTGGTTACTGTAAGCTAGAATTTAGTGAATCTTATACAATAGTAATCAAATATTTATCGTATTGAGTGGAATTGGCTAGCTGTAAGGAGACGTATAGTACTGTATGCTGATATATATGGCAAGTTGTGTTTATATACACCGCCCACGTGTCAATTGCTGCTGTGAAGTGTGATCTAATTAAGCCAGACTTGGATACAATTATGGATGTACCTTACAGGGGTCATTTGTAAGGACCGTTAATCATAAGGTCACATTAGGTCAGAATTTATGCAGTGTGAATCACTAATCTGAATAACGAACAAAGAGAGTTTATATATATACAGATAAGTGGTGAAACATATGTAGCTTTAGTCGTACTCTTGTATTTAAGGGAACAGTTTTATACCCTCCCGAGAAAAAAGAAAACCCGATGGGACAGTCCAAGAGGGAAGTCCACATCTAAGAGAGGTCGGAATAATCAGGGTCAGAAAGGGGACCAAAGCGTACACATTAGACAGGGAAATACAAGACAAGAAGAGAGACGCCAGGTGATGCTGTCAAGCGTGGAAATTGTACTCTCTAATTCACCACTCATAACATGATGTAAATTGAACACTGCGACTAAATTCCATCAATGTAAATCTGTTGGACTGAAAAGTGAAATTTTGGTTATGTATTAATTAAATTTATTTTTATTTATTGGTAAAGGGGGCTCGTAGTTGTTTATTTCTTTCAATAGCCTTGCTCAGTTATCTGTTAACGTTCCATCTATCCGTCCACACTGGGCAATAACACCGTGGGAGGTCATCCCCTAGCTAACGATTGCCAAATCAATTAAAGAGGCTTTATTGTTTTTAAAGCCCCCCCCCCATTACATATATACTGTGCAGAGTGTTTTTTATATGAGCGACTTTCACCTAATTTGTGCAAGTACTCGTGCATCACCACCATTCAAGTTTGTCAACTCGTAAAATATTGTGTGTATTCATGTGCTGTCAGCATCTCAGCATTTGGAAATTAAAGCAAATCAAAGTTTTTGAAACCAAAACCACAACTCAAATTTTCTATTACTGTGACCTTGAACACAAGATCAAAGGGGCAAGAGTAGGTGTCAAAGAACTGATTGTTTTAGCTTCACAGTAATTCATGTCAAGTATGACAAGGATCTATTAAGTGCTTTACGATGTACAGCAAATGAAAAAAAGCTTTAACCAATAACCTTATCAAACGTTTTCAATTACTGTGACCTTGACCTCCTGAAAATGAGCAAGTATGTATGTCAAAGAATGAATTGCCTTAATTTCATAATGATTCATGCCAAGCATGAAGAGAATCTTTCCATCCATCTATTTGCGTGCATCAAAATATAAAACATGCAGGAATTTATATTTTTTTTAGCAAGTATTCCCCATGTAAACTTGTATTTTGAGGATAGTTGTTAACAGAATGTGGTGAATCGCACAGCCTGGATGCAACAATTTAATGACTGATAAAAACCAGAGATTAATTCTTTTTTAAAAAATAATAATTTTTCTTAAAATCTGCTTTATAAGTATTGAGTAGAAGCCTAATTCATGCAAGAGTGCTTATCCTTACTTGCCACTACAGCTGAGGTCCCGCATGAAAAGCATCAAGTCCACATATCTAATTCCTATACTCACTCTCATGTACAATATATGGTTAACTTGCCAAAGGCAACCTAGTACAATATACAATGTATAGTCAGGAAATTTAAACTGAATAAACATTGCTATTCTTGCTTCTAATTACACTCATCTGAAAGGAATTTCCATGAAGACAGGAAAATCTACATGGTTATGAGCTTAACAAATATTTAAATTAAGTTACTAAAGCATAAAACATTGATCTCGGTGTACTCATTATTTGGTTATTAGGGTGTAGTACTAACAGATGCATCCAATAGTCAAGTTTTGTGATTCTAACATTAACACCTTAATAAATGATCTTTAAGCACAAAAATTAGAAGCATGGCACTGAGTATGCAATATAAGTCATGGAGACCTCATTTTGCAAGAAGGGTGTAGTACTTATCTAGATCCCTCCTCACCAAGTTTTATTATTCTAGGAATGATAGTATAGATATACAGCATGCCCAAAACTTGTGTGGTCATGCTCTTAATGCAAAAACCAGAGTGAGGAAATGATTAAAAATTAGGTCACAGTCAGCTTCATTTTCTGTAAGAGTGTAGTGCCCAAGAAATGATCAAATAAAAAATGTAACTCAGTCTGTGAAGTGTAAATTATGGGCCAAAATAACCTTCTGTGATCAGGGAATAGTGCTCATTAATAATGCACACACACACACACACCCACAAAGTTTCATGATTTTAGATAGTATATACACTGCATAAAGCAAACTAATTAGTCACAAGTTATTATGCACTAATGCTAAAAATTAACCCCATCTTTAATGTCTGAAATGCTTGTCAACAGTGACCATAATAAAAAGCATGGTACTAAAAGAATATCTATACAACCATCTACTTTAATAATTCTAACATGAACAGTTAAAACACAAAATTGAACCCACGTCAGTAATGCCTGAAATATGGCCGACAGTGACCATTGTTTGTGATAATGGTGCAGAACTCGTGAAGATGCATTCTTTCATAAAGCTTCACAATTAAAGGTAAAATTATTTATACAGGATGCCAAAACACTGTGGACATGAGTTACACGCAAAAAGCTAACTTGTGCCTGTAACCTGCAAAATGTAGGTCGCAGCAACCTTTTGTGAAGATGTGGTTCTAACAGATATGCATACAATGCTTCTAACAGGTAAAATTACAGTTATAGTTTCATGATTCTAGCATGAACTGTACTTAAAAAAACAAAACAAAACTACCCAGGTCTGAGATGTAAGAAATATGGGTTACTGTGAATTATACTTCAGATGGGGATGTAGTACTTATCCAAAATGAATTCATTTACTGAGTTTCATAATTTCAAATGTAACAGCATATAAACAGAATGCAAGAAAACTTTGTGGTCCCAGTAACATGTATTATGTAGGTCACTGACCTTTTCTATTAAGGGTTGAGTACCAACAAAGATGCATATAATCATGTAGTTTAAGGATTCTAGCATGAATGGAGCTTGAGAAATCAACTTGAAAAACTCACCATAATTCAGAAGAGTGAACCTTCAAATATGGATTACAGTGAATTAATTCTGTACTGAGGGTGCAATATTTTCCATGATGCATCCCCTCACCAAGTTTCCTCATTTCAATTGTAACAGTATGCATTCAAGGAGAAAAAACCTGACCAATAATATACAAATAATGTACCTGCATGTGCAAAGTTAACCCCCCTTAGCCCCATTCTAAGGGGCAGGTGTTATGAAGCCCAATTCAAACTGTTACCTAAGACTTGGAAAGAATGAATGGTTGAGACACAGTGAGGCTGTACATATTTTATGCATATACTTTTATACATTTGGACATTGAGGCCAATATTTCCAAACCCATGTGCATACTTATCAGGTAAAAAAGTTTGCATTTTCAGAATCTAGAATCTGTCTGGAATTGATAGGGTCAAGTGAAAATAAATGTGTATCCATTCCTCCCATTCAAGTAGCTTCGATTCCCTCCGCAATTTTTGCAAAACATAACCAGTTTTCTTTAGGAATTATATGCATTTTTTTCTCTTTATCTCTGCAAAAATTTTGCACTTTGTTACTGTCAAACCAGCATACACATATATAACACTGAAAAACTGTATTTTATGTATCAGTCTAAGATACTGGTGCCTAAATATTTTTCTACCCATGTCTCATACAAAACTCCAGTTAAAAATTTTATTCCATTAAATCTTTTCCTGGACTTTTGTTAATATAATTCAGAATGAGGAGTTTTCACCAAAGATTTGCAACAATTCTGCAAAATCTGGACTGGTTTGCATCTATATGATACAAATACCAGGGGGCAGCACAATAGCTCTCCTCTAATTCCAAAAGGTAGGTTAAAAAGGACCAGTTCTTGCAAAATGTTTTAGGGGTGCTGACGTAGGCAAGCTGTAAGAGGCAACTAACATCAAAGTGATTCATATTACTCAACACAAATATTCATGTCTAATTCAAGTTCCCTAAAGATGCTAAAATCCTGATCAGTCCACAATTTTATTATCCAAGACCCTCAACTTTGGTTGTTTTGTTGCCTTTATGCAGGAAATAAGTTCTTTGAGTGATGATCAGTATTTCAATTGCTTATTTGGTTTTAAGTGTTTTACAGCACAGCAACACAAGTAGGCTATTTACAGCTGATGCACTTGGAATAAAGTGCCTTGCCCAAGGACACACCATGGTAGCTGACCTGGTCTAAGCTGATGGTGGGACTTGAACCCACGCCCTTTTGGCTAGGTTCAGCATGCAAAAATCACCAAGCCACCATAATATTTGGTTTATTCTTTAGTTTACTGTATTTCAGCCAGACTTATCTAAGTCTTACTGTACTTCATGAAAATGTATTTAAGGTTTACTGTGTTTAAGATTATATAGGGACCACTGTACTTCATCAAGATTTTTCTATGGTTTACTGTACTTCTTCAAACTTTTTCTAAGCTTTACTGAACTTCATCAAGATTTACCTATGGTTTACTGTACTTCATCAAGATTTATGTATGGTTTACTGTACTTCATCAAGATTTATGTATGGTTTACTGTACTTCATCAAGATGTACCTATGGTTTACTGTACTTCATCAAGATTTACCTATGGTTTACTGTACTTCATCAAGATTTACCTATGGTTTACTGTACTTCATCAAGATTTACCTATGATTTACTGTACCTCATCAAGATTTACCTATGGTTTACTGTACCTCATCAAGATTTATATATGATTTATTGTACCTCATCAAGATTTACCTATGGTTTACTGTACTTCATCAAGATTTATCTATGGTTTACTGTACCTCATCAAGATTTACATATGGTTTACTGTACCTCATCAAGATTTACATATGACTTACTGAACTTCATCAAGATTTACCTATGGTTTACTGTACTTCATCAAGATTTATCAATGGTTTACTATACTTTATCAAGATTTATCCATGGTTTCCTGTACTTCATCAAGATTTTTCTAAGGTTCACTGCACTACATCATGATTTACCTATGGTTTCCTGTACTTCATCAAGATTTTTTTAAGGTTTACTGTACTTCATCATGATTTACCTATGGTTTCCTGTACTTCATCAAGATTATTTCTAAGGCTTAATGTACTTCAGCAAGATACTTCCAAGTTTTACTGTATTCATCTACAAAATATAAGTACATCCCTGAGAGAACGAAATGGTGTATTTTCTTTAAGGGTTTGCTAAAATATCACCAGTCTATACCGGATATAAGAAAACATGATGTGATAAATGGGACAAAACAGATTTTTCTGCATATTAATAAAAAAGTTAAATATTTCTAATTCACTCAATATGTATATCTTGACTTTTTAACAAAAAGCAATATTTGATAAAAATACCAGAAATAAATGTGACAAATTGATTGATTGTACAAGTATAAAGTATCCAGTTTCGTGCCTGATATACAAACAAAATATTTCCTTAAAATCAGAGTTCAAGATCAGGAACAAACGTAACAGTTACATGCACATTTCCTTTAATAGGAATCAATTCTGACATCCCTGTCCAGGAAAACGTCTCTCTGCTGTCATAAGTACAGATCACTATTGAAGCTACTGTTGTTAATAAATTATCTCCATCACTTAGAATCACTTTTGAATAATGTCAGTGTTGTGAATGCTACCCTCTTTGCTCCTGAGGATGATTTTGCTGTCATTTGTGGAAGGGAATTGGGGCTGGAGGTAGTAGATGACAATGGTTTTAGGGCTGGACCAGCACCAGGATGCTTTAATGCAGTGTCATGTGTAACAGATTGATGGCTCCTGCTTCCTGAAGGTTTAGGGCTGAAAGATGGTTTCTTAAATTCCACTGGTTTAGAATCTTTGACAGAATCTTTTTGGAGATCTTGATCTTTGCTCTCCGTGCCATCACTAGAAATTTCTAGCACAAGGTGCAGGTCAGGACTTGATCTGTCACTATCCATGGACATTTCTGGTGGGACAATCTGAATACAGAATACATACAGATATAATCCAATGGCGATGTTATTTGTAAATAGTGTACAATTAATCTGTTTGAGGGGCAGAAGTATGTTAGCAAGTGCTACAAGTATTCAAGCAAGCAGGGCATGTTTCATGTACTTCCCATTTGTGTGTAAGGCAATCTGCATATTTTCATACTGAGACATAAATGTGTAATAAATTTGCTAGATTTGTGTGTTAAGAAAACAATTTTAAAATCTATCTATACAATAGATAAATCTACAATGACTGTCAACAAACTCAAAAACACCTGTCATAAGTACTGATGTGCAGTGGACCATTTCAAAACATCTGTCATAAGTCCTGATGTGCAGTGGACCATTTCAAAACAAAATTAACACTACTGCTAGTAGCACTGATTGTATCACAAATGGATCCACTTTCTACAATCTGTTCAGCAAGGCCTTAAACAGAAAAATTTTTATTGGAAAAGCAACATTGGGAGAAGAAGGGTGTTCAGGGACGGCAAATTTCTTTAGTAAATTTTGTTTCCCTGATAATACTTACCTGATCACACTGCATTAGGACAACTTCCTGCTACCTCGAATCTAGTCCTGAAAAGACCAAAAACGTGAAGGGAAGCAACTCTTACAGGTTAACTCCCCTTTCAACCTGATCGGTGGACCACCTTTATACTCAATTCTGCCAGTTATTGGAGTGAAACCTTATAGGGTGTTCACATTGCAGGGAAGTGTGGGAAGAATTATTTGCAATCAGGTAAGTATTATCAAAGAATCATACTTTATTAAAGAATTGCTTTTTCCGTCAAATACATTACCTTCACATTACATTCGAATAGAAGGTAAGGAGGAGGAAATGGTTAGTATTCTACATCTACCTGTTTCACCCAGTAGGAGTTTGAGTTCTCTAATAAAAGGATGAACTCTTTTAATGTTAGTTTAGTACAGCAAGAGACAATTTGATTATACATGTGCATGGGAGATGCCTGTGGGATTTTCTCTTTATTGTCTCACCAGGAGAATCCATCAAATGTGGCAAATTCATGTCTGGGTCAAAGGTTGAGTTTTCATGAATGGGGAGCCGTTACCATCTGTGCAGCTATCGCTGACCCAACAAGATTCAGTTCAATCCTTAGTGAGCCCATATTATACAAATGGAAACTTGAGAACGCAGATGGGGCATGTCAGCTGACTCTGCTATGTGTCCCGAATTGAGACATTATGTTCAAGGACAGACTCATGGAAGTTGCTCATATTTCATGATCTAAAAATGTTCATTAGTGTTCCTGATCCTGATCCCGTGAGAGTTTAGAGTACATTGATTAAAAACTACCTTTATACAAGTGGCTAGCACTTGTGGGTCTATGCCATGCAGTCATGCCTTCTTATAGTCTTTTACAGTTGACGCATATACTGTGTATACATCTCAGGTAACATCTGAGGGTATGTACAGGGTCCTACAGCTTTGTTTCCTTTGATGGATCAATCAAGGAGCCAGAATAAATACTTACTGTTGGTTGACTAGTGACAGCAAGCTGTTCTTAGAAATGTACCAGATTGTGACTGAACCATAGCAGCCAACCCTCCAGGCTCGCAATTAGTGAAAACAGGGATAAAAATTAGTGAATTTTGACATGAATTCGTGAAGTGATCTTCGAGTTCAGGAATATTTGTTGGAACAAATGTTTAGCATGGGATCCATCTGATAAAGGTAGATTGTGTTCAACAAGAAAACTCACAAACAATGTTTCAGAGTTGGTAACTTGCAGGTCTTCCATCGATGGCTTAAAATATTCCAGAGCTGAAATCTGCTGGAGTTCTTAATTTACCCAACCCCTATGTGCTTTTTGCTATCAATGTGCTTACTCATATCATCTCTGCCACCATGCCCAATGCTAAAATTTGTGGCACACTGTGTGCAAAAAGCATGATGTATATCTGTGTTTGATGGATGAATGCATGGCCAGTTTTTGGTATATTCCAAACTAAACTTCACTTTTTGTGCAATACATTTCTTTTTCCTTGGTGGTGAAGACATTATCAATATCGATGCCACGGCAATTCAAATCAGTTTTGGCAGCGCATGCGCGGAGCAAAATTCCAGTCAGGCTCCGGTTTCTCTCAAAAGCATTTGTAAAACTACTCTTATACATATAGATTAAAATACTCTAAAATGCTCGCTACTGGGCCAACTGTATCAATCGGCTATAGTTCTACTAATATCGTGACCAGCAATTCCGGACCATTTCAGCAACTGCTGATATCACGACTAGCACTTCATGGGAAATCGGTTTTTATTAAAGATTTAAAATAATTGAGAATTGGGGAATGTGTGATTTTTTTGCATGCGATGTGAATCCGTGAATTGCTGAAAAAGTCATGAAATTCATGCCAAAATTGTGAGGGTTGGCAGCTATACTCAACCAACAGATCGGAACTGCATTCAGTTTGTATCCATGGATATTGTATGTAGCTCACTCAGCATGCTGAAGTTGGAGTGATCATAAATTGCAAGTCATGTATGATAGCTTCTTCAGTGAGGGGTGAGGATGATGGCTCAAACAAGTTTGGCCATAAAAAACCCAGGAGAGATTCCACTTCCATTATGGAATAATGAGAGAGAGCATGGTCTGGATATGTCAAAATTAGACTGCAAGTAAGAGCGTACCTAGTTGAGGCCAAAATTGTCACCGAGAGTGGTGTGACATCATGGATATGACACCAGTCATTGACAACGCATGATTTCGTCTCCTAAGTCCTCAAAGTAGAGGATCGTTATCAGCTGTGATCCTCTCCACAACTGAAGCTCCAAGCTCCTTTTTCAATTAGGACATCTCTGGAAGGAGTCAGGAGCGAAGGTGGAGTTATCTGGACTTGGATGAAATAGTGGCAAACTCAACAGCTTGAGTGGAGTGAAGGTTGTTATGACTTGACAGGGTACGTCTGTCGCTAAACTCAGCAGATCGTTGATCCAGGGTGTCTACTCTTAGTGGGGCAGTCAGAGCTATTGCAGCCTGTGCCCCTCATTTCTTAAATATCTTCATAATCAAAACTGATGGAGGAAAGGTGTTTGTCCACAATACCTCCCAGTTAATTTAAAGAGCAGGTACAGCCAAAGCCTCTGGGGTATCATGAACTCTCAGTGAAGGCCCAAGACTGGGGTCAGATGGAAGTACTCATCAGACAATTCGGAACTGATCACATACTTGCTGCATTTCTATCACAAGTCTCAATTCCATTGGATTTCATAATAAGAAATGCTTAAGGACAGTATTCTGACAGAAACAAAATCATATAGATTTCCTCTATACAGTTGCTGGTGTAAACTATATTCTGTCTGTTTCTGTTTCATCACCTTCATCAACAGGAAATGATAAAATATCAGCATCCATCATCATTTTGCAATTTTTTCCCCCTTTTTATCAGATGAAAATATCCAGTCAGTAGTGATCACATTATGGAATGCCTGTCCAGTGTGGCCTGTTTGATACAGTCAGACAGCTTCATAAGTAATTCCAGTATTTTTTGGTCAGCAATCAGAAAAGTGCACCAAAGATGATATGTGCTTTGCAGTCCAGCCATCTGGTGTGATATGGTCTGCATGGACCATCCATCTGTACCATATTGGTCAAATTGTAAATCATCTGATGTGCCTACCCTAAAACTACTGTTTCAGGACACAGAACATCAAAAACTGAGACAGATCTTTAATTTCAGAGTCAAATCATATAAGGAATTAGATTTAGAGATATTGTTACACTACAATTGTCCAATGTTCTCATTATTATTAAAAGTACAAAGATGACAAGTGTCAGTTTCATGTTTTGAAAAACTCCCATCATGTGTGCACAATTCAGGTTTACTATAGTATGTTGCTCCAACACTAAGTGTCCGCTCTGCATACAATATTTATAATAAACTATGACTGAATATAAAAAAATGGAATAGGTGCCTTTGCTGTATCAAATGGAAGCTACAATGTTTAGTCAAAACATCTGCCAAAACACTCAATCATGCTGAATCACTTTCCTTCTTAGACTCACTGCGACCTTGACCATGACCTTTTGGGTCTTTCTCGTCTCAAATCCATGCCATTTACAGTTTTTTGTTAAGTTATCTTGTATACAAGTCAAATGGAGAGTTCCCCCTCTTCCAATCCCTTTGTGAAATTGACCTTCAAAGCCTGAAATAGTTTCTTCCTTGTCCCCAAATGCAAGCTACTTGCAAAGTCTGGTAATGGCAGATGATGGAGAACTCAAGTTATTGTGAGGTAACAAAATAGGGATTACACACATGGATGTCTTAACACAATACACTCCACCTTATGAGGGGTGTTTAAAAACTCCTTAATGACCATAATATCAAACCAGGCCATCTACTTTCATGAGCATGTGAAACTCTTAAATTTCATTGCCCTCAGTACAATAGTTCCTGTGCTATTGTGCTAAAACAGATTTAGGACAGCTGTATGTGTGGAGAACAGCAAAACAAAATCCCCCTCAACACATCTGCTATCGCATTGACCACTTACATTTTACACTTATAAAATTTCACCTACTCCAATAAAGTATAATGACAGAATGATGCTGGTATGTATATTATGTATCATGATATCTTATCATTTCTGCTTCTGGCACTATGATTCTAACATACAGAAAGACCAATTATGCTTGCCAATCCATATAGGTATTCAAATGTGAATTGTTACAATGCATGTCCAAGCTATTCCAAACCTAGCAAGATGTCATGCACATAAATAAAAAAAAAATAACCTCATTTTGTACAATTCCACTGACATTGAATTCTGTTGTTTCGTTGTCCTCATGTTTCTTTTCTTCATCTTTAGTATCCGTCTCAACTTCTATTCCATTTGAAAATATTGCTTCTTTGGTCTTTTTCTCGTTCACCTCTGAACTACTCTTCTCTGTGGGAGGTTCATAATGTATTCCAATCTCCCCCTCTTTAAATGTGACCAATGTGCAGTAACCATCTGTGGATGATACCACCAAAATCCTGCCATCTGATGACCTGGAACATACGATTAAATGGACTCCCGTTATCAGAAGTACAGGAGCTTAACTGTTATTACACCAAATTCATTAACGGTAAAATAAGGAAGTCCCTACGAGGAGGAGATGAAACATACACAGTTTTCCTAACACAAAAACATGTTTCAAATCAAACGATTCTTCTGAATATGAATGCAGTTTACAAATGAAATGAAATGTGAAACATTAAATACAAAAGCCAATTCAAAACTATTTTTGTTTTAAGCAAGAGCAAAGGGCAAGGCATACATTTTTTTTATACATTTGTACAATCAGTATAAAAACTGTATTGGTGCAGCATCAGTTTCATTCTCAATTCTCATTGCGATCTATGTCACACTGAGTTGTGTTAGAAGTGTCCACATGAGGTGATGTATGTGTGACTAATGAAGCTGACTGAGCTTGTTCACATAAATATAGCATTGTACTAAGTCTCAGAATATCCACTGAATGTTTGATATTTTCAATACTGTTCAATAAAGCTGACATATCCATACCACTGTATTGACACAAGGCACAAAAACTTGCAATGTATTTTGGATCTGTTGTCTGAAATAGGTTCACTGTAACCCCTAAAAGATGAAAATCCTTGAGACCACTCATCCCCAATTCAGCTCTGAGGTTTTCAGTTTACTGATGTTTTTGCAGATATGAAAAACACTTTTTTTTTAAATTTTAAAGCACTTATTTAAGGAGAGAGAGAGAGAGAGAGAGAGAGAGATAGAGAGAGAGAGAATATATTATAGGACCTGAGATTGGAAGACTTCTGGTTCAAGGTTAGTTAAACCACTGCCACGCACGCATTTTCACTTAGTCAGATCTGGAGGCTTGTTTGCATTACTATTGTTTTATTTATTCTTCTAAATTTCCATTTTCTTCAGAATAATCAAACCTATGCTGAAATTTTGCCTGAATTTCTTCAGTGAAGGTTTTGTCACAGATTCATACTAGCTGATCACACTAATTTTATCTTGTAAGGACAATTCAATTCTTTGGCACTTTTTAGTTGTCATTCTGACATCAACATGCGATAGAAAACAAATGGCAGTAATGCTACTTAGATACATGTAATGATTTTCCTCATTTGAAAATTAACTGAGTCTGGCTTTCAGAATACTGTTTTGGTGGTCACCATTGGAAAAGCATCAAAGCAAGGCCACATGCCTGGTTAATAATACCCTGATATTTAATTTAAAAACCAAATAAACAAACAAAAGATGTTCTCTGTATGCAAACAAAGAGTGTCAATCACAATTCGACAATAAGCAGATAAAATATAATCTTTTTTATATGGCTTATCTAGAGGCATTTAGTTATCTTTCGCATGGTGCAAACACATAAGATCCGCATATTGTCAGCCCTAATTTATGACAGCACACGTCAATTATTGTTTAACCTCACATGAAACATTTTTCTGGTATTTTCTCTCAGATAAGCTTACTCCATTATTTACTAACTGTAATTAATCTGTTCCAATGTCTGCTGGGAATTTAGCATCTAAAATACGTTTCCAATTTTGAAGTAAGTTTCCATTTTATGGGGTATTTTTAAAGTGCCAAATTTAAATTTTTGACCAAAATTGTTTTGGTATTGAGAGTTGAGGGGTTTCAGTTTACTGGGAAAAAAATTATATTAAAGAGGGAAATATTCTGGACTAAAAGAAATCTTGTGGGGATGCTAGTATACAGAGGTATTGGTTTTGAGGAATTCAGCTGTTTATGCAGATTTATCAGTAACCTTCCACTTTATCATTCTTTCATCTGTACTCTGAATACCAAGTCTGTTTTTCTGAATCAACAGTCACAATGTGTTCCCACAAAGTTTATATGATTATATGGCAAAGAGTTTGTTTTATTCTGTGCATACAAAGTAGCTCACTCCACATTATTGAGGGACTAACAATGGACAATGGTAATCTCCCACCCTACTTATAGAGTTGTCTTCCAAAATGGGAATCTTCAAAACTTGTATTTCAGGCATATTAATCCCTCTGACACAAATGAACAGAAGTGGTTGCACAATCTTTATATTGTTTAACTTCAATTTTCAAGGGATTGGCTAAAATAGGCACTGTACCACACAGCATTACTATGGCACCATTGAAGTCTTTGCTTAGGCGAATAATAATTATATAAAAAAAAAATTATTTATACTGTGGTTTCACATTTTTATATACTGTGGTTGCACATTTTTTTTATACTTTGGTTTCACAATCAAGTCTCCAGGTGCACACAAACTTTAGCCATGAAGAATTTTCTTGAAATTGCACAAGTACACACCAGCATTATCAAAAACACAGACAATTGTGTTTGATCACTCCGACATTTGCTCACGGTGAATCTAATTTGAATGTTACCAATCTTAATACCATGATTATTGGTACTGATGGTGCAACTGTATGGACTGTGGTTTTAGTAAAGGTATATAGATATATACAGTAGTCCCCCTCTTGAACGGCCCCCCTGACCAGCGGCCACCCGCTCCTTACGGCCAAAATCCGATGGCACCGACGAATTTGTGTTCAAAAGTACCCCTCACGAAAGGCCACCCCGCTAACGCGACCAGCATATTTGTGCAAAAATATAAAATTTAACCCTCACAAGTGGCCACATTTTATTTTGTAATATGTATCCAGAACCAATCTTATTCATAACATGTGTTAAGTAATCCAATTTCTGCCTGATGTCAGGTTTTCGTTCCTGAAAAAAGTGTTGACTAAAGTACATGTACCACTAAGGTTAATATTATATCATTTACGCTTCACGAGAAGCCACATTTATTCCATAAAGCCGAGAAAGACTCAAATTTTAATCCATACAAAAAGGTAAGTACACGTAATCCGATTAGCCTTACTGCTGTGTTATCATGAGATGTCTGGTTTAGTCACTCTGATAATTGTTAAGATTACAATTATTGAACAGTAGTAACAGCTGAGAAGTGGCGGTATTGATGTACAATACACAAGTCAGCAGGAAAATGGTTTGACAGCCTTTATGGCTTCCCTTAGTAAGATGTTGAGCTTGTTCATTTTCATAATTAGTGGCTATTACTACTGACAATAACTGTCAAGATTACAAATCGTAACGACCGCAAGGTGCTATTGTTCAGATCAAATCTGCGTACATAATCGAAGCCGTTCTGGCTTCTCTCTCTTAGTGCAAATAAATGTAAACACAAATAGGGTACCAGACTGCGACTAATGAATCATGTGACACAATCGCTGCCTTTATAAAACACATGGCATTTTGTTTAAATGCAGAAAAGTTGTTTTATCAGTCTTGTAGTTGGCAACACTGATGATTACAACCGGACATAATTGTCAAGATCATAACAGGGTCAGCACAGTCTAAAAATAGATTTGAGCAGACACACACACAGAGAAATTAGCCTTGAACAAAACAGGGTACCAGACAAAGACCGAAAAATCACGTGACAACACATTCCTTTACAAAGAAGGCATTTCGTCCGCTCTACAAAAGTTTCATCTGCATAATTAAACCGCATACAGTTAGCAACATCCGAATAAATCATTACAAAACATTAACATGTCATCACATAAATGGAGACGATTATTTTAGAAAAAAGTCGGTTATTCTACTCGACGACATCGGGTGAAGTGGGGAGAGGAAACTTGCCAACGATTTTAGGTAGAAAAGACTCGAATAAAACAATTTTATGTTGAAAAGACTCAAATAAACAACATCGTAACCAATAAGGAGATTATTCTTCAGCAGTGGGAAAATGGAGCAAATGGAGAGAGAATTATGTATGTACCAAGATTTAAATGACATTTTTGAATGGTTTTGAAATGTGCATGACAACAACACCCGCTCGCATATCACGCTTACGTCAAGAATAATAATTATTAATGCATATTCAGTTGAAATAAGTCTGTTATTATAACAAGAAGAACCTTTTAATAATTAATGTTCCTTTTAAACGAAGATATTAAATGCTATGAAGAATGTAGCTTTCTTACTGCGTACATTACATACACTTCTCACAAAAAATTTATTCCCCCTCTGGAAAGGCCACCCATCTTATAAGGCCACTTTCCCGGTGCAGAAGGGGTGGTCGTATAAGAGGGGGACTACCGTATATATCGATTAAAATACAGAAGTGCTTCAGTAAATAACTGCTTTGGAATTTTTGGCTACAACGATTCCATTTGATGTTGAACACATGGCCAAAAAACATGGTGAAATATCTGATCAGCATATTTTTGCTCTTTATTATTCTTAAATTTGTATTTGTGGAGGTAAATCCACAAATTTAAGTCCTGTTGGAAATGTTTTTGTGACAAAACTACAGAAATATTTACCCACAAAAATCAGGGTTAGTAGCTTATTTCTTTCAAAATTTTCAAGGTTTTTTCAAGGTTCAAAATCATGTTTTTCAAGGTGCATTATTACATTAATTTTTAAGGATACATATATGAAACTATGTAAACACAAGTTCATACTTACTATTACTTCATACGAGGAACATTTCTTGCAAATTTATTTAAAAAAAACAAAACACATGAAGTCAAAGAGTATGATCATTGATACCCTTCCCAGTAATACCAAACATCCTACATCTGGGCATTAGAATAATGTACAGTATATGAACAATTTTTTCATTTTACTCTGTCTACACTACGCTATTTACAAAGTCCAAAATATTTTAGAGTGAATTTTTCAGTTCCTGTAGATCGTCATCAAGCAAAATGAACACACGAAATGCTTGCAAGGAAAGTAAAGGTGGCAAACAGATGAGACTATGCATTGATCCCTCCCCTCCCCATGCTTTGAGATATCTGTGTCAGTTTTGCACCTCTGTTTTGTCTTTTCCTATATACTACTTTCGTCTTTTGTTAAGTAACTTCCAATAGTGCAGAGTGAGGTCTCATTCTATACAATTATGTCGAACAAGGTCAACTCCAAAACTTTGAAACATGTGCCTAAAATTGAAAAATTACTGTAATGACCTGAAAATCTAAACAGGTCATTTACATATAAATAGAAATATGCCTACCGACTTTCAATTGTCAACCTCAAGTTGTTTTTGCTCAAGTATGCCATCAAGAATTTTGCTTTGTTTATTTTATCATTTTTATTTTTAAAAAACTTGACAAAAGAGTGTTTAAAAAATAAACTGTATTGACCTGAAAATACAAATATGCTAAACAAATTTAATTTGTCTTCCTTAAGTGATGTGTTCAAGTTAGAAAAACGCATACCACAAGTCCGACTGCAATCTGTACAGACCCAGATCTGCCATCACATAATGCACTGGCAGATATGGTTCTATGCAATTTATTAGGGGCAATCAGAAGAACCAAGAATACAGAACCAGATCTGCCATTATATGATGCAACAACAGATTAGGGTCTATGCTGTTTTTCCATTGGACTTAACCTATACATGAGTATATACGGTAAATGAATTGAAAAAGTCCGTGTAAAGATCTGAAAATTTTATAGGGACTTTGTCTCATGAATTTAAAATTTAAAACAGCATGTAAAATTTCCAAGTAAACAGTTTTCTGCTATAGAGCTAAAATAGAATAAACAGATGGAGTTGCAGATGTACAGACAACTGGATGTACAGACAGGCAAGAGCAAAACGCAATATGCCACCTTCTGCTAACATGATACAGGCATAAAGATGGTATATTTTTGGTACATTCTGAGTAGGTTTATGACATTTTAAAGACTGTTTTATTTTTCCACTTTTTTAAATGATATGCAAAATCTAGCTGAGGCAATGACTTTGGGTGACATCGTCCACCAAGATGAAAATTCAGTAAATTTTTACCTTGCTTACTGTCATAAGGTCACCAAAAGTATACAATCATGAAATCGTGTAGTGACTCTTGTGACTGAACTATAGAGCTACTAAGTAGAAAGGAATTAAGTTTCACGTCCCTATCTTGAAGGACATAAGAGTAACCTTCATTGTGACAAATGAGATGTTATCAAACAAAAACATTCAAAGCATGTTATATCCCTGAACCACTAGCAGCTTCTAAGAAATAAAGCAGAAACCAAAGCATCCATGAAATATATTCCCAACATAAGACAACCAAATTTCATTCATTTATGGTAAACATCTTACAGATTACAGTGTGTGACTTGGACTTCTAACGTAGCTTTTCTTCAAACTATTTGATGTTGTGAAAAAGGAAATTTTCCTATGGGTCCCTACATAGTCATCAGCAGCAGCTGTCATTGTCTCAATGTCTTTTTCCGTACCTGTCTTTCTTCTTTACCCACCCCCATAAAAAAAGGAACAAAGAGATTTGTTTTTTTTTATATTTTCACTTATTTAAAAACAGCATATGGATATTTTAAACTATTTCATATTAGATATATTAGTATTTCTCTCAGCTTGGCTGTATTCTATATATCTTAGATTTATTGTGTTCATTGCAATTATTGTCTGCCCTATTTGCACTCAATCCAAAAATAGAACCGGATCTAACTAATTTCATAATTAAGACTCTGTACAGTTTCTAATTTAAAACTTGAATCTCTGTGTTCACAGACGTACCTATCTTGTCAAAAACAATTTCATGCTGGCTTCTTGTTTTGCCGTATTAGCCGCCATTACGAGAGCTTGGTGGTTTTTTTTGAATTGGCAGCCAGCCATTTCGAAGCATATAAAGGATTCAAATTTAAACCGTGGCTTCGTCTGGGCTTCGTACAATTGGAAGTTCAAAATGTACGACTGCGCAGTGGTCAGTTGTAGAAATTTTTGTTCTGGCACAAACTTAGCAAGAGATCTTTTGTGCTTTTTTCTTTTCTTTTTTATTTAAAGCTGTAAAACGAAAACTATTAAGTGCTTTTGGTTTGAAGAAAATCAAGGCTTTTCAAGGTACCCAGACAATATTTTGAATTTTCAAGGCTTTTCAAGGTCCCCTACGGACCCTGAAATATAAATGATACAACAGTATACCATTATGAATTTAAGTACTGAAATGTAATTAAATCTGCAGCTGGTCTTATACAAGTTCAGTACCAGACTACACAAACCTGAATTAGCTAATGGTTCTGTAACTAATATTCATAACAAACCTTCCTTCTATTCTCCCACTTGTTACAAAATATGCTACAGCTTTGTCTATCTGGAAAATTACAGTGTCAAACATGCCAATCTTAACAAGATCGTCTCAGTAAGACAGTTGATTTTTTTTTTGTAAGTTTGACAAGTTTTCAGTAATGTGTAACAAACTATCATGTGCTGCTCATGTCAAGTTGGAAAATGTGCATTTAAAAAGTTCGGTATGCATTGACGGTAAACATTATCTTCGTCTGAAAAGTTTGTCAAGTACAAATAGACCTTATATACCTCTAGTACAGTTGCACAACTTCATTCCAAACCCTATGGAGCTCAATGGCTTGTTGCTGTCTCTCAACCTGACGTAATTCTTAGAATTGTTTTTCTTCACTTCACATGACAATGACAGTCGCATCTCCCGCCAAATGACATACTCAAATCAACATGTGATGTCTAATAAATGTAATTGTGTCCCTTCCTATTTTTATTCAGATCACTCTGAAATATTCCTTGTTATTCTTCTGTTCTGATTATCAAAACGTTTTAAGAGGCTTATTTTTCCTTTTGTCTTTAACATGCATCAGTAGCTGGATGCCGTTTTTAAAAAATCCTATAATCAACAATTTCATCATACAGACTCTTTGCATAAAAAATATGTGCAGTTTTAAGTGTCTGAGGTACTATTGTAAAGTTAGTCTGGTTTCCTGCCTAATTCCACTCAAGCTAATATAAAACCCGCATCCAAATCAAATACGGACGAGCCAATTATCCGTATTTTTACCTCAACAATCATATTTCTGTAGTTTTTCCTTTTATTCCGTTAAGTCCATATATTATGTTTCATTTTGTAAGACTTACAGCAAAATTGTAAGGGCTGGCAGGTCTGCAATCTGGATCACATCTATTTTCAAACTGCTTTTATTCAATTATAAACTCGCACAAGAATAATATTTATACTGACTTTTAAGGACAATAGATGATAACACATGGCATCACATGAAGTTGTATTTTGTAGTATGCTTGGATTTTCTTGTGAAATGATAAAAATGAGACAAACTAGACAAACAATGGATTTTTTATTTGTTTGTTCTTGAGTACTGAATGCAATACTTAATTTTTTTTCCCCATCTAAAACCAAACAATAAATACCACAATGTTATGCCAAAATTTCAACTTGACACTGCAGTTGATTTTACCTTTCAAGAAGATGCTGTCATGATGGAAAATTGACACAACAAGTCATACAATTCATGTACAAAACAATAAGCTCTTACCATGAGAGATCACTGAGCTGATGATAGTGGATGTTTGTGATGTAAGCAAATGGCTGCTCCTGCTGGGTGTCATACAACAGTACAGAGTCCTCTGTAGCAACAGCAAACACAACACGGTATGGCAAACTAAACCATGAAATTATGAGAATAACCATGTTATTAGATATAATACATGTAGTTCTTATAGGAATGTATTTCTTGTTTGCGAAAATTCATAACTCAGTATATAATGAGTAAATGATAAGAAACAGATAAACAAATAGGACCATGCAACAAAACAATCAACCAACATATAAATAAAGAGTCAAACATGCATTTTGTATCTTTAGTTGGTGAGAATAATGCATTTTCTAACAACTGATGATTAGAAATTATACCAAAAACAATGCCCTCCAATTTCAAGTCATCCCTTTTATATTTAAAAAGCAATATGGTATAATGGTAGGCAGTACTGTGTCTGGATCAGAAGGTCTTTCCTGGCACTTCATTCAAAGTATAAGTCATACAGGTCATACAAGTATTCAGGACGGACTATTTCAGTAATCAGTGCACACTGTTAGAATTTTATTATATACACCTTTAGATGGTGATTAACTTTATTTTGATCCTCATACATCCATATTCTTTGGGAGGTCATTATATACATGCCTCCCCCCCACCAGCAAATTTAATGTTAAATGTTGAATTTTTGGATGATGTCAACCTAATGGTGTGATCCAGTACAAGCGTGATTGAATGTTGGGAGCTATGACATCACAATGAAAGTTGCACATATCTGAAAAAGATTTGCACTAACATGTTGTTATTTGTGATAATTAGTTCCGATGTCCTCTTTTCTTGACTCAATTTAGCACGTGGCCACCAATGAAAAAGTACACAGTGATCATTAATTTTAGGAGCAAGTTTTTGGATAACATTTTCATATGCAAAACATTCAACAATCAGGACTTAATAGACTTTGGTTAAGCTATATTAGTATTAAATTTTGGAACACTAGTTAATATTTAATTTAAGATAAGAAAATGCTCCAACACAACCATGCTGAAAACATTTTAAGACGAATTATGAACTCTTTATTGCTAAATTCCTTGAAAACTGGAATGAGTTTTGACCTTCTATAAGCTTAGAAAGATTTTAACTTTGCATATACACAGTGCACATATTATCGATTTCTATCTCGTTTTGAATCATATAAACTAAATAAGGTGTATCTCAAAGATCTCACTTTAAAAATGTAGTATAATACTAAAACAGTTGCATGGAATCTGGTTCCTTGCCTTGATGATGCTGCTTTCACATACACAGGCAAGACAAAATGTATGCTGTATAGAACATTATGCAATTAGTAATGTCATGCTCATGTTACAGTTGAATATGGCAAATGATATATAAATTTTAATGTTCTTGAAACTGCCATCACCATAATCGGAAAATGCTGATACCCAAATCTTGCCATTCATAAGTGAAACAAAACCATAAATCGATACCAAAATTATTCTTTGCATTAAAATATCAACACTTACCAGAATAGTGTTGAATATTTCTCCCACTCTTTTTGATTGTTGTTTTCTTCATCTAGCATAGAAAGAGATATATCAGATATGGATTTCATAACTGAATCAAACGACAGACAACAAATGGCAATTCTGTTAAACCCATCCTTCAAGTGAAAAATAATGGGCTTAAGTTGTAATTTCTATGTTAGTTTTCTTCTCTTTCTAAGGTCAACTGATACAATACTGGAAGCTTTGCCACTAAAAAGGCAAAATGAACACACAAAATGCTTGCAAGGAAAGTAAAGGTGGCAAACAGATGAGACTATGCATTGATCCCTCCCCTCCCCATGCTTTGCGATATCTGTGTCAGTTTTGCACCTCTGTTTTGTCTTTTCTATATACCACTTTCATCTTTTGTTAAGTAACTTCCACTAGTGCAGAGTGAGGTCTCATTCTATACAATAATGTCAAACAAGGTCAACTCCAAAAACTTGAAACATGTGCCTAAAATTGAAAAATTACTGTAATGACCTGAAAATCTAAACAGATCATTTACATATAAATAGAAATATGCCTACCGACTTTCATTTGTCAACCTCAAGTTGTTTTTGCTCAAGTATGCCATCAAGAATTTTGCTCTGGGTTTTTTTTCTCATTTTTATTTTAAAAAAACTTGTCAAAATAAATAGTGTTTAAAAAATACAAACTGCATTGACCTGAAAATACAAATATGCTAAAGAAATTTAATTTGTCTTCCTTAAGTGATGTGTTCAAGTTAGAAAAAACGCCATACCACAAGTCCGACTGCAATCTGCACAGACCCAGATCTGCCATCACATAATGCACTGGCAGATATGGTTCTATGCAATTTATTAGGGGCAATCAGAAGAACCAAGAATATAGAACCAGATCTGCCATTATATGATGCAACAACAGATTAGGGTCTATGCTGTTTTTCCATTGGACTTAACCTATACATGAGTATATACGGTAAATGAATTGAAAAAGTCTGTGTAAAGATCTGAAAATTTTATAGGGACTTTGTTTCATGAATTTAAAATTTAAAACAGCATGTAAAATTTCCAAGTAAACAGTTTTCTGCTATAGGGCTAAAATAGAATGAACAGATGGAGTTGCAGATGTACAGACAACTGGATGTACAGACAGGCAAGAGCAAAACGCAATATGCCACCTTCTGCTAACATGATACAGGCATAAAGATGGTATATTTTTGGTACATTCTGAGTAGGTTTATGACATTTTAAAGACTGTTTTATTTTTCCACTTTTTTAAATGATATGCAAAATCTAGTTGAGGCAATGACTTTGGGTGACATCGTCCACCAAGATGAAAATTCAGTAAATTTTTACCTTGCTTACTGTCATAAGGTCACCAAAAGTATACAATCATGAAATCGTGTAGTGACTCTTGTGACTGAACTATAGAGCTACTAGGTAGAAAGGAATTAAGTTTCACGTCCCTATCATGAAGGACATAAGAGTAACCTTCATTGTGACAAATGAGATGTTATCAAACAAAAACATTCAAAGCATGTTATATCCTGAACCACAAGCAGCTTCTAAGAAATAAAGCAGAAACCAAAGCATCCATGAAATATATTCCCAACATAAGACAACCAAATTTCATTCATTTATGGTAAACATCTTACAGATTACAGTGTGTGACTTGGACTTCTAACGTAGCTTTAACAACTTTCCAGTCATATCGCTATGATGTCTGCAGTGTGGCAGTTTATAGTGATGTCTAGCACTGGAGCATCATGCTGTAGACATATAGCATGATGTCCCATCCAGTCACATTATCCTGCCACCAGGCCGACCAGTCCTAACATTAACCTCTTAATGCTGAGCACCAAGCAAGGCAGCTGCAAGTACCATTTTCATAAGTCTTTGGTTTGACTCGGACAGGGTTAGAACTCGCAACCTCCCGTATCCAAGGCAGACAGTCTAACCAGTTACACCACCGGAGTAATCTAGAGCAGAGGGGAAAAGGCCACTGACCTTGAAGATAAGACCACCAATGTGGTACATTATAATTATAGCAAGTTATCATCCCATAATTTCAAATGATCATAATGTTATAGAAAGGAAAGGAAAGTATGAAGGAAATCTTCAACCACTGATCTATGACCCTGAACTTGCAGGACCCTCAATATGGTATGTGAAATACTTGGTAATGATGATGTATTGTTATACCAAGTTTCATCTCCAAAGGCCCCAAAATTATAGAAGAAAGGAAAATATGATGGAAAACATAAAATACTGACCAATGACCTTGATGATACAATTCTCACTGTCATACACAAGACACTTTCTAATGACAAAGTACAAGTATACCAAATTTCATCTCTTGATCTCTAATGGCTCCAAAATTATGGAAGGAAAAAAAGTGATGGAAAACATAAAATACTGATCCATGACTTTGACCTTGAAGATTCAATTACCAATGTCATACACAAGACACTTTCTAATGATGATGTACAAGTATACCAGGTTTTGTCCCTAAAGCCGAAATGATTCTCAAAATAAAGAGAAGAAAGTGTAATCGAAACCTTCAATACTACATTGACCTTGCAGATAGAACCACCAGTTTAGTACACAAAATGATGCTTTAAAAGTACATAAAGTTTGATACCATAATCTCATACAACCATAATGGACCAGAATTGAATGTGTGACACAAACTTCAAATATTAGGTAATAATCCACACCTCGAAAATGTTATCCCAATGTGATAGGCAACAACACGTGTAAATAATAAAGCACAAGTAGACAAAGTTTCATCTCTCGATCTCAAACAATAAAGACTAGAATGGAAAATGTGAGGAAAGAGTGAACTAGTAAATTATGATTATCCATGAATATTTACCCGATTATGATAACATTTGGAAATTTTACCTCCACTTCCCATTATTAGGTGGCTAACCATATACCATATACTTAACAGTTTAAGCTTAAGCAAAACATCAGCCTCCTCACATTGCAATACGGTGTCGAAAAGCACAGTGGTTGTTGCAGGAACTTGTGAAACAACCACTTCCTGTTGCATACATATTTTGATGCCTTAATAATCTGCACAATTCATATGGGAGGGAGACAAACATTGAGATGGGTAAATAAATTCCATACCATGATGGAGGAAGTGCTGGAAGAAGGTAAGATCCGGCTTTTCTAAGTTGGGCAGAAAAAGGTCAATCCAAGACTGCCAAAAATGACTGGTGCCTACAAGTAGATTTCAGTGGTTGCTTGGGAAGCTTGGCGAAGGAGAAACTTTGGTTTCCTGTCCCCATTATTATATTGCCTCTGAGACAGAGAAACCTGTTTGTGACCTGAAATTATTTTTCTCAAGAATGTTTCTATCGAGCTGAAAGCAGCCTTCTCTGCCTTTTCCCATGATTGTCTCTATTGTGGTTGAGACTGATTTGGGCCAAAAGCTGGAGGATAAAAGAAGTGCTTTAGAGGCAGACCTTGTGCAGCCTGCTTTTTCATATCCTCCATACGGCTGCTGAAGGGAGTGATGACTTTTGTTGCTGTTGTAGGGTTTAATGCCATTTTTCAGCACAAGATAGGCTATACATGGCGGCCAGTATAAATGGTGGAGGATGAACCCGGGAAAACCCCGGAAAGAACCACCGACCCACGAGAAGCTACTGGCAAGCTTTCTCACACACCCACATTGGCAGAATCCGAGACTGGAACCCACAGAGACAGAGGTGAGATGGCAGTGATCCATAACAGTGAGTGCTTTAGACCACTCGGTCACTCAGGACCCCCGAAGACACTGAAGAACCCAAAGGCAATGAGCATAGGGACAATGAATAGTGTGGCTTCATTAATGACAAGGAGAGAAAGAGTTTTAACGCACTAAACCTAGGGTGCAACAAATCCTAAGGGAGCTGGCCACAGAATGATGAACCACCCTTTTAATCACCTTGGTGATGTGCAATGTAGATGTCTGATTTTCAGCCAGAAGAAAAAACTGCTAAAGAAAATCAAACATTGATGGCAAGGCCACCATATTCTGCATTAGCTTGAAAGTAGCATAAAAAAACCACAGCAATGAATCTTATAGAATTGCATGGTAATGAGCACTGACAATGAGCTTAAATACGGGATTTCAAATGTGGATTTTGAACACACCTCTAATGATGAATAAACATACCAAGTTTCATCCCTTACTCTCAGATGAGTTTTATGTAATATTGCATAAACGAAATGGTGATCAAAAGAGAGAATTGCAGGTACTGTGTCCACTATAGGGAACAAAGAGGACCTTGAACCTGTGAACTACTGCAATACTAAAGAATGCTTTTCTTGTTTGTACTTTATATAAAAGGTACAAATATAGATTTAATATCATTTGGGTGTGTTAGGAAGAAAACAATGGTTTCTTTCTATTTTTGAGGGTTTAAAGCCATTTTTGAGAAAAGATGAAAAGACTATACATGGTGGCCAGTATATATGGTAGAAGAAGAACACTGGAAAGCTCAGAAAGAAACACGACCTATG
This sequence comes from Megalonaias nervosa, assembly GCA_016617855.1. Taxonomy (NCBI): domain Eukaryota; kingdom Metazoa; phylum Mollusca; class Bivalvia; order Unionida; family Unionidae; genus Megalonaias; species Megalonaias nervosa. The sequence goes on from JAECUM010000106.1 coordinate 237,956, forward strand.
TGAAGCTATTGGCAAGCTTTCTCACAAACCAACACTGGCCAAGCAGAGACTTGAACACATGTGGACAGAGGTGAGCTGTGTGAGTGATCTGTAAAGGTGACCGCCTTAGACCACTCGGCCACTCGGGACCTTATAACATTTGTCAAGGCAAGAACACTGGACAACAACTCAGCCACCTGGGGTCCCTGAAAAAAAAAAAACCCATGAAAGAACCTCCTTTTTGTAGCAGTCAACTTTAACTTCTCTAACTTCACTACTCACGTTCAACCTTAAGTTTAATCATGCGTGTGGACAGACCAATTAACGGATGGATAAAGTGGCACAGAGATGTCAAAGCAGGCAGACAAAACAAACTGATAAAATTATAGAACTTTTTCAACATACCCTTCATTATGTGATTAACCTCAGTTGATATTGGGTTCAATTTTCTGAGCCCAAACAAAACGGGGCAACATCTGACAGCTACTGTTGCTTTTTCTTGACTTGGCAGGAACAAGACTGGTCTGAAACAAGATTTTGAAGGATTATAAACAAAACAATTTAATTCTTGACCTGTCAAAACCAGAAACTAGCTGTGTTTTGCATCAAGATATATCCAAATACAACCTTATTATATTTTGAAGCAGCCGGCTCCAAATGAAAAGTACAAGATTAAGTCAAAGCAACAAGAGGCTACTCATTGTTTAAAAAAAAACAACAAAAAAAACCCCGGTTACCAAGTTTTAAATTAACTAAGCAACAATAATCTTGTACTTCAGTCAAATACTCACAAATTCCAGAATATGCAAACTGCAGTTTTATTTATTTTTGTAGATCTCAATTTTTATGGGGTTTTTTGTGGGTATTTAAATGAGAAGAATATCTAACAGATTGGACCTAATTATCTGTGGCTTATTTTTTTGTTTATTTAGTCGTTTTGTCTGAAAATCAGTCATATGTGAACTTTAGTACTGATCTGTCATTTGTGTTTGTGTATGTGTGTATATATATATATTTCAAGCAATAGTTCTACTATTTATGAGGAACAGTCTTGTTGGTGGATCTAAATTTTAATACCAATGTTTTGCACCTGTCTGCATTTATCTATGCTGTATATAGATTATTCATTTATCTATGCTGTATAAAGATTATTCATTTATCTATTCTGTATATAGATTATTCATTCATCTATGCTGTATATAGATTATTCATTCATCTATGCTGTATATAGATTATTCATTCCCCTATTCTGTATATAGATTATTCATTTATCTATGCTGTATATAGATTATTCATTTATCTATGCTGTATATAGATTATTCATTCCCCTATTCTGTATATAGATTATTCATTCATCTATGCTGTATATAGATTATTCATTCATCTATGCTGTATATAGATTATTCATTCATCTATGCTGTATATAGATTATTCATTTATCTACGCTGTATATAGATTATTCATTTATCTATGCTGTATATAGATTATTCCTTTATCTATGCTGTATACAGATTATTCATTCATCTATGCTGTATATAGATTATTCATTCCCTTATTCTGTATATAGATTATTCATTCATCTATGCTGTATATAGATTATTCATTTATCTATGCTGTATATAGATTCATTCATCTTTGCTGTATATAGATTATTCATTTATCTATGCTGTATACAGATTATTCATTCATCTATGCTGTATATAGATTCATTTATCTATGCTGTATATAGATTATTCATTCATCTATGCTGTATATAGATTATTCATTTATCTATGCTGTATATAGATTATTCATTCCCCTATTCTGTATATAGATTATTCATTCATCTATGCTGTATATAGATTATTCATTTATCTATGCTGTATATAGATTATTCCTTTATCTATGCTGTATATAGATTATTCATTTATCTATGCTGTATATAGATTATTCATTTATCTATGCTGTATATAGATTATTCGTTCATCTATTCTGTATATAGATTATTCATTCATCTATGCTGTATATAGATTATTCATTCATCTATGCTGTATATAGATTATTCAATTATCTATGCTGTATGTAGATTATTCATTTATCTATGCTGTATATATTCATTTATCTATTCTGTATATAGATTATTCATTCATCTATGCTGTATATAGATTATTCATTCCCTTATTCTGTATATAGATTATTCATTCATCTATGCTGTATATAGATTATTCATTTATCTATGCTGTATATAGATTATTCATTCATCTATGCTGTATATAGATTCATTCATCTATGCTGTATATAGATTATTCATTTATCTATGCTGTATACAGATTATTCATTCATCTATGCTGTATATAGATTATTCATTCATCTATGCTGTATACAGATTATTCATTCATCTATGCTGTATATAGATTATTCATTCATCTATGCTGTATATAGATTATTCATTCATCTATGCTGTATATAGATTATTCATTCATCTATGCTGTATACAGATTATTCATTCATCTATGCTGTATATAGATTATTCCTTTATCTATGCTGTATATAGATTCATTTATCTATGCTGTATATAGATTATTCATTCATCTATGCTGTATATAGATTTTTCATTCATCTATGCTGTATATAGCTTATTCATTTATCTATCTGTATATAGATTATTCATTCATCTATGCTCTATATAGATTATTCATTCCCTTATTCTGTATATAGATTATTCATTCATCTATGCTGTATATAGATTATTCATTTATCTATGCTGTATATAGATTATTCATTCATCTATGCTGTATATAGATTATTCATTCATCTATGCTGTATATAGACTATTCATTCATCTATGCTGTATATAGATTATTCATTCATCTATGCTGTATATAGATTATTCATTCATCCATGCTGTATATAGATTATTCATTCATCTATGCTGTATATAGATTATTTATTTATCTATGCTGTATATAGATTATTCATTTATCTATGCTGTATATAGATTATTCATTCAAATGGATTACATCTTAATCATAAAGAACTGCAGAGAATATTTTAAATTTTTTCAGGAAAGTGTTTGCAACAGTTTCATTTTAGTCAGGCATGTGCAACTTCCTCCCTGGGCATGCGCCAGTTAATCAATTTTGAAAGTCAGGCTTTAGATGTAAATAAGCATATAAAACCAGGTTGCAGGCCAGATGCAGCCCACAGGCTATAGGCTGCACATGACCCACTTAAATGTTAGATCAATGTAAATAAGCATTAAATCTAACTTTCCAACACCATTACATTATCCTTTATTTAATTTTCAATAATACTAGCAATTAAATACTTCACATTCATTTTTTCAAATCAGTTAAAGGCAGCAAGTGGAACTGGCAGATACTGTGTAATATATAGACAATATAACCAAACACCATAAGGAGGTGGGGAAGGAGATCACACACCACCACTATCTCCTGACAATATCAACCACAAAATCCACAAACACTAGCACACCATGAAAAAGCTGAAACCACAGTAAAAAATTGTTAGTGTTGTAAAAGCAGACAGCTTAACTGGAAAGTCAGTGGTAACTGAACAAAAGCTGGTTGATAATTAGACGGCTGCATATACAAAATAGCAAACATTTATTCTGGCTAACTGTACTTGAGAAACTGACCAGATTACTGATGCATACATTTTCTATTTCAACATTTAAGTTAAGTTAATGTGTGGATGGATATAAAGATGGGCATACATACTAAATACATATGGATGAACACATACACATACAACAAAGTAATCCATATGTTGAGCTTATGAAAAAAAATGTACTAAATGACCGTAAGTGGTCTCTTAAGGTAGTTTTCACTATATTTGACTAAAATTCAAAATGTGAAATATTCATTAAAATCTTCACCTTTTCCTATAGTGTAATATGCCTACCATGATACTGGTGCTTTTAGGTCGCTGTCTTACTGCCTAAATAATGGAACTTTGTAGTGTGTTCCAAGGTCAGCTAACATTGGAACAAGAAGTCATATTTTCAAGAATATCACACACACTTGGCGGTGTTTAGACAGCTTCGTTTCGTTCAAAATACTTCTCATCCTGTTAACCAATTTCATTATTGGTCCTGGACCAATGAGACAAAAGGGAAATTTTCAGCACCAATAAATGAGGTTGTTTCCAAACAAGAAAATAGCTACAAAACAGCAGTTTGTCATTGTCAGTGACGTCTGATTTCAGCTGTCAGAACTGCCGATCAACTCACTGGATATAATATAAAACCATTTTAGCTTAATTACCAATATAAAAAAGAGACTACCAAAAGCTTTGTCCCACAAAATTGAAGAAATACTCATTCATTTAAAATTCCCACAGTAACAGTACTAAGCATGACAAATTGTGATTAGCCTTTTCATATATGGTGAACAATTAGCCAATCAGCGCTTGCATTTTAATGAATCTTTAATAAAATAGAATACATTGCTAACAAGGTGTATGAGTAGCATTGCAATGTCTTAATAAATATTATCATAATTCAAACTCTGTAATGATCTTAAATAAAGAACCTGTCTTTTAACTTTACTGATTTACACCAGAAGAATGGTAATGTAAATAAACCCCTGCCTCCGCTGCATCACAACTCTACCTTAACAGAGATGAGGATATAGTAATAAAAAAAAACAAAACAAACACATAGATCATCTAGTTCATAGCAAACCCAACTGTAAAAGTCAGACTGGTTCCCTGGCCAACTCCATGGAATCTACACACAAACCAGTTTCCAGAATTGACTGCAACAATATTTTCACAATTTTTGCTATTATTCCTCAAGTCCATAATTCAAGGCCCATTTCAGTGAAACTTAAAGTGAAATTGTAAGGGTTGGCTGATATATATTTTTATCAACTGATGTCAAATCAACATGTATCTGAAAATACTTCAGGTCAAAATTATTGTCAAATTTGGTCAAATTCTGTTCATCAATTTTTGCGAAGGCAGCTTTTCAATTTTTTTCTCTTGTTTTTAGCTGTGGTAGCCGTATACAATCTCAGATTGGCATCATTTTGCATAAACCTGAAGGTCTATGCTTTCTGTCAAATTTAATCAACTTCGGTTCAGCTGTTCTGCAGAAGATGTTTAAAGATTTTTCTAATTTTAGTAACTATTTTATGGCAAAATGGCATCATTTGTATCTATACATGTAAGGAATCTGATTGCACATCAGCATAGTACTGGCTATATAGTGCTGGCATCATCTGTACAAACCTAAAGGATGTTCCATGCCAAGTTTGGATGAAACTGGTCTGATGATTTTGGAGAAGTTGAAAATAGCAATTATGATGTATGGCACATGACAAAAGGGTCATACTGTTAACTCATATTGCCAGGTGAGCAAAAACTTGATACAGATGAAAATAAACGAATTTGCACCACATGAATTTTCCGAGGGATGATCAAATATATTTATTAGAGGCCTATGATTTCTATTTATCTACCACATGATAAAAGCTGGTAATTACTTACTTTGATAGACTATGCCTGGTGAAGATGTATGTAGAATTTACAATTTTGTTATCATATTCTAGACATCCAGAGGGTGTTATCAAAAGTTCTCCATCTGGACTGAATGTGAGCCGCCTGAAAAATGACTTCATTGTGTCATCATGGTACATCCTTATTGATTTTGGTTTATTACAGTCTTTGTTTTCACCTCCCTCTTCTTGTTTGCTGTTTATACTGTTTGGTGGTAAGGTTACTCTTGAGATATTGTGAACACAGTTCCGACCTGATATGCTAAATACTCGACATGACCTGGAAAAAAAGTAACACTTCATTAAGCATACACATATGCTAATACAGATTTTACCAATGGCAATTACCAATAGAACATGCAGATTTATATATGTAAGTAATAAACTTTGCTGACAGATTGAAGTAAATTCAAACTCTTTCACTTAGAATTTTGAGAATCTCATTGGAAATCCTTCTAACACTATGAATTGATAAATTGTTTTCAAATGGCATTGAGAACTGTTATTGCATTTAAAAATGTATCTCAGAAAACATCCTGAAAAATGGACCATGAAAGCTCTTCTTACATGGGCTTTAATAATTTTACACTGTTCTCTTCCCTATTAATGTGGACACTACAGTCTGTTCACCCTCAAATGTACAATGCTATCATAACGTAACTTTTTGGCACCAGATGAAAGTGGCCAGACCACCTTGCAGAAATTACATCCCCTGAATAACCTCATGCTACTGTCACAATTTGCAATCATATTTTTTTCTGAAATAATACATAAAAGACCCTTCTATAAGGTGAAAAAACCCACTTCAAAATAAATAAAAAAATTTCAAGACAGAGTACTGAAATAATTACTAACAGGAAGTCAGCTGGGAGATTCAAGCATGTACATCCCTGGAAGGAAAAAACCATCTGACAACATGGTAGCATTTCTAACACTGTGAAGGCCTTGAGCGTTTGCGGGCAAGTTGAATGGACACTGCGTTAAGGGAAAAGTACAGTACGAAATAATGACAGGAAATCTGCTGGGATGTTCAAAATCTTCATGAGTCCAATGTTCTGATATGTTAACCCTATCTACACCTTGGTGGATCAATTGGATATTTCATTGCTTTGTCCGAGCAACATCTATTGGATTTCATGAGTTGCTTCACTTAAGATGTAATGTCAATTAACCAATAGCATGTAACAGCAGTGCACTGTACATAGGCTGAAAATGGTGGAGGCAATTGACTTCAAAAGGATGCTTTGTAAGTTTAACATCAAAAGTACTACATACCAAACAGAAGCCATTACAGGTGTATTTGAGTGAAACGATGTAGCCTATTTGTACAAACACAGACCAGCAGTGAAAACTTGCTTAGTTATGAGTCCATTCCAGTGTGTGCTCCCCTTGTCTCGATCATATAGGAACACTGCCACCACATCCAATGAAATTCAAAGACCTGAAGCACAGAAATATCTAATCGATCCTCCAAGGTGTAGATAGGGTTAACATATCAGAACCTTGGCTAGAGAAGATGTGTTCAAGCATGCACAAGGGAAAAAAAAACATCTGACAACAAAGCAGCAGTTCTGACACGATGAAGGTCTCAAGCCTTTGAGGACAATTTGAATGTACAAAAGGTTGAAGGGAAAAGTACAGCATGAAATTATTAAAGCTATTTAGTGAAGCTATTTGTATTTTCAGATGCAGCACTAGGACCCATTTGTGACAGTCTGAAACAATTAGAACAGCCAACATTATGATCTACATTATCTTATGAAACTTTCAAATTCTTTCACACACAATGGCTGACTCTACCACTTAAGTGACACTGTCATTGATAAATATATTTAAAAAAGTTTCCACTACAAATCAGTTTGCTTGACTTTGATGCCAACAGTACTGACATCAAAGATGCCTTACAATAGACTCCCTTTATGTCCTGCCCACCTTTATTAAGCAAGTAAAGTAAGAACTTGAATACTGAGCTTAATGTAAAAAAACTTCAATACTGACTTTAATCAAGAGTGTGGACAGACATACACACACATGAATACCAAAGAGAGTAACCTCTTATAATGGACACCTAATAAAAGGCCTTTATGAACCATTTATGAGTGAGTGAGTGATTTAAATTTTTAACGTAGCTTTTAACAATTTTTCAGTCATATCGCTACGATGTCTGCAGTGTGACAGTTTATAGTGATGTCTAGCACTGGGGCATCATGCCGCAGACATGTGGCATGATGTCCCACCCAGTCACATTATTCTGACACCAGGCCGACCAGGCCTAACACTAACCTCTTAATGCTGAGCGCCAAGCGAGGCAGCTGTTAGTACCATATTTGTAAGTCTTTGGTATGACTTGGCCTGGGTTCGAACCCGCGACCTCCCACATCCGAGGAGGACGCTCTAACCACTAGGCCACCGGAGCGGTTTGTGAACCATTTATGATTCCATTTACTTAATTAAAGTTACATAATGGACATACGTCCATATAGGACAAATCTTGCAGTCAATAAAATAAAGAACACATGTCCATAGGGGAAAATCTTGTAGTCCCTTAAATGGGGAAATCTTGTATTCCCTTAAATAACGGACAAGTGTCTAGATAATGCAAATTTTTTGTAGTCTCTTATATAAAAGACAAAGTTGCATATAGGCAAATCTTGTGGTCCCTTGTGTGTCCTTTATAGATCAGCCGCCCGTACATTTTAAACATAAGACAATGGGATCAGTCAGGAAACAAAAGAAACATGTACCTGTCTGTACTCATTGTTGCCACGTATTCATTCCTTGGATCCCATGTGACTCCCTGAACAAAACTTTTGTGATCATTAAACAAGGCAAGCTTGCAGTCTGAAACAAAACAGTAAAATGAGGGAAAGAAAAACGATGTGTACCTGAACTTAAGGAAAAAGAAATGGTTTGCTTAATTTGAAGTTGGTTACTAATTTCTGTATAACTGAAAACTATAACACTCAGCACTAAATACAAAATGAAATCACAACAGCCTGCCATCTTGCAGCTCACATTCAGTCCAGACGGAGAACTTTTAATAACACCCTCTGGATGTCTAGAATATGATACATAACAATAGATTAAGTTTAAATATATTATTTAGAAAACAATCACCTTAAGCAATCATGCTGACAATCTGAATCGCAAAGAATCTGAACTATAATTTTTGTATGGGCTTTATCAACCACTGATCGTCATAAAATAACATTTTTATTGTTCATACTCTAAAAAATATGTACCTTTTGTAAGATCCCACAGAATGGCACTATTATCAACTGATCCTGAAACCATATTCTTCCCATCTGCTGACCAACACAAGTCATAAATGTCCTCGAGATGACCTCTGTAACGAGTAGTAATGAAATCTACATTACTATCTATGTGTGGATCATAGATACAGGTACAAAAAGTTTCACACAGTATATAGTTTTGACTTAAGATGCTCTTAAGAATCTCGAATACTGGAATTCACATGTATGGCATGGTTCGAGCTCCAGATTTGAAATTACTTGTCCCATGGACAAGTGGTTAATGAAAAGTACCTATCAAGCTGCAAAGCCACTTCATCAGTGCTTTTTGTTTAAAATTTTTATTTAAAAGGAATACAAACTAAAGCATTTTTGTTTTAAAATTGTAAATTAGTTTTCACAGTTTATGTTCATTGGGGAGCCATCTTGTTTCAGGCTCTGGTAATATAAAACAATCTTTTTTTTACATGGCTGGTATGCTAGTTTTCAATACATTTTGTCCCAGGGATGAGTACCTTGCCAAAACTACTTGTCCCTTAACAAAACTGCTTGAAATTCTTGAACAAACTTAAAAAAAGAAGCCTGCTTTGAATGTTATCTAGTTTGAAACATGCTACTCCTGTTTTATTCTGTATCATAAGTAGTTCACTATACTAAATTGTATGTACAGTGTGACTGCTGTCAAATGCAGTTTATTTTTCATATGACTTTGGATTTTCAAAGAATGCACTGGATGTGCATCACATAACAGCATTAATGATTTTGTATCAACTAATGTCCAATCAAATTCATGGTCTATTCACAGAGTGCACCTACTGTCAACTGACTGCCTAAAAGGGGAGTGTCTATTATCAACTGACTGCCTAACAGGGGAGTGTCTATTATCAACTGACTGCCTAATAGGGGAGTGTCAATTATCAACTGTGCATTGTATATACTCTTGTAAGTCAAGTCCCACTGCACACAATGTAGACTCTGATCAGGTTCTCTGTTGTTTGTTCTGCTGATTATTCCTAATGGCAGAGACCCATATTTGCCAGTGCATTATGCCATGGCAGATCTTAGTTTGCAGTTGGACTCGATTTATAAGCAAGTGTAGACGGTATAATCAGAGATAGAGATGTCAAAATGTTTGGAAATTTCTACCAGGTACCCGTCAATCATAACGATTGGTTACCTGGGTAATCGATCAAATGGAAATTGTGGTAAATGTGAAACTGAACTGCTTTGTTGTAGGTTCACACATGCCAACCCCCAAGAGACATAGTACTAATGTAAGCAACCTATATATTACATGCCATAATTACAGAAAACTGTAGGAAAAACGTACATATTTATTGCATTTAACATATATTTATCTTTGCTGCTTACCTGGATCTGCAGTTAAAATTTTTGTCACAAATCAACTAAATCCATGTGGATTAGTAGTTAATACAAGAATATAGAAATAAAAAAGAAATGGATAAATTATTTATCTATCTCACTTTAACTAGTCTACATGTATATTGTAACTTTCGCGAATAGTCGTAAAGTCCACAAATGATGATTGTACTAGTATCTAGGGGTGAAACAATTCATCAATATATCGATGCATCAATACTTTTGCTGGAACGATACACATAACGATACAAGAGAAGGAGAATCGATACCATATACATGTTAGTTTAGTCTTCAGCAGTTATGAATAATTATTATTAGTTTGCCCTCTTATTCTATCAATATAGAATTCATCTGAAACAGCATTTGCAGTTCTAGGCACTCATTTTATTAGTAAAAACAAAAAAGACTACGGAGAATACTCGCTTGCCATCTGCAAATTCAAACAAGGTGACATGGTTTGTAATCTGCCCCAACCCCCAATTCCATGCTAATTATCTTAACCCAGCAGCATGTTCAGCATAAAGGGTACATTCCAAACGTGTTCCACATGCACAATGAATATAATGAAGTACTTTACTCATCATTTAATAACCAATTTTGCGCGAAGTTTCTACATTGAATTTGATCTTGTCCACATTGGTCGATTTGAAAGGTACACTACCAGTGTATCAAAATGTTAAATATGTTACATCTAAATCTTATTGGTGGTTACTGCTTGTTCCGGTTGAGGCTAAATAATAACTACCAGTCAGGAATCAGTGTAGCTTATTCCCTGCGTGACAGACAGGAAGTACTAGCAAAGCAACAGAGAAGCTTCGCTCTAAAGTCACTGATATATAAAGTACTCAAACAGAGATACTGTCGGAGTGTGCAATTGCGTGAATCGTGCAAAATATGTACGAATTCACACACTTGGTGAATAGTGATGCATGACAACTCCCACAAATTATCTGAAAAGTCCTGCATATGAAAATGTACTCGGTGAAGTATACAATTTTTATTTAACTGTTCTTGTTACAAAATGTTTTTTGGGAGGCAACAGTTTACACATCTGGGGTCTTCAAGTATGACAAAAATGGTTTAACGAAATTTGACTGGCACAATGTGCCCTTGAATAAGTACTATGGCATAGTTTGAACCCTCCATGAAGGAAGTTTTACAAATGCTTGCATAAAATATTAGCCACCTAATAAAACCAAAATGTCTGATTCCTGGCATGGTTCATTAGGTTTTCATTCGCCAAATACTGGCTGGTGATAGTGATGATGATAACAGGTTTTAAAGTTATAAGTATACTGGATTACTGGAACTGGAAAATTGTTAATGGAGATAACAGTGAGTGATTTTGAGACCAAAAATGGCATTAAATACGAGTCAGCTGAACATGTTGGATGGACAAAACTATAGAGGGCGTGACGGTCAGTCTCCCTTTCAGCGGTATTTCAAACTTAAATGCTGAAAGAGCAGAATACTGAGCCTAATTAAAATACAGACAGTTTAAAAGTAGAATGCAATTTTCATTCTTTTATCAATCAATTTAGCCCCAATGATCATATGCTACAAAACCATATGTCCATATCAGGGTTAAGATAAACTGAATAAGTAAAGATAAGAAAAATGAAATTAAATAGTCAAGATATTTACTTGAACACCTCTCTCTGCACAAACAGACTATGGCATTGATGGCATTGATGGACTAAAAACCCTAATACAGCATTATGGAACAGATAAGAAATCTGGCATGGTAGTCAGTATACTACTGATTCAAGAAGTAAGTTTGTGTTAGTGAAAAATCCTATTTTAGAGCAGATGTATCCAAATGGTAATATCTGTGAGCTCTGGAAAATTCTAAATAACAGCCACAAAGATCTGTTTCCAACGTCTTCAAGCTGACAAAGCTAGTTATGCATATGCCCTTTCAGAAGGAAGCACAAAAACCATTCATACACTGATAAGGAACAGAGTATGCTCAAAATAATTCACAGATTAATACCTATACAACTAGAGGTGGTAACTTTTAAAGATTTTGATTTCAGTACAGCTCGAAAAAAGAGGATTGAAGTGTTAGGTAAATACTGAACCATGACTGTTTCCTCATCCCCATCCTTCTTTTCAAATATCCCCTTCTTTTGGTGACAAAGGGTGAAGAACCCTTTAAGATAAAATCCTGGCAGCATCTCTCCTTAAATTGTACATGTAGAACAAATTTGGAATTTCTCTTTTTATGCAGAGATATTTAACCATTGAATGAAGGTGCTGATGGAATGAATAAAATTACTACAGAATCAGGAAGGGGGCAGATTTTAAACAGCTTAAGTTTATCACCTTGTGGAAAACTTTAAAAAAAAAATATAGAATAGGACTGGGTGTTGTCAATAGTTTTTCTTCTTCACTAACAAATACAAGTACCTGTGGCCGCATCAGTCTTTTGCATCTGCAGGAAGTACAATGTGATAGATTTTGTTGGTATTCATCCTCATTCCCATGCCCAGATTTGTTCTAGATGGGATTTTCTTTGCATGAGGAAACAGTTTTTTTTGTTCTGTTTCGAAGATAACATCCTAGTGTCTTCCAAGTTTAAGTTAGATGTGAAATTGGTAATAAGATGTTTTCAAAGCATTCATGCAGTGCAATACAAACAGCCTGGTGGCTAAAGTGAGTTAATTGGAGCCACCATTAAATGGCCCAAAACGATAAATAAAACTCACTGACAACCAACAAGTAGTCTGTTTGAAAGTATTTTTGTTTTCCTGACATCGATGAGAATTGCATATAAATATATCATAACTATATCTATATCTGTAATCTGCATATTAGAAATACAACCAGTATGTCAATGTATATAAAGGGGTGCCACCTACCTTTCAAAGATGGAAAGACCATCAAGTATATCGATATGTATCATATCGCAGGCTGTGTATCGTGAATCATATCGATACGCGGCACAGGTGTATCGTTTCACCCCTAGTAGTATCCTTGACCTGCCATGGTTCGTCCCCTAACGACTGTCTGGGTGCAACATGTTTTTAAGTTTAACAAAATCCCTCTCCTCTAACATTTTCCAGTCATCTAACATCCAATAGTCACATCGATACAGCTCATTTCTTTTATGATATCTGACACCATTTATTTTCAATTTAGACTGGTCTGCTACATATGTAGTATCAAAATAGAATGAATCTATGACAAGTGGTTTCATGTTCAAGAATCCCGTCTGTTTTCTTGGAACTGTTTCAAGTAAAATTACTTTCCATTTTTCGTAAGTCATTATCATTGATATTTAGTGGAAGTTGCTTAAAATTTATCCCATTCATACCAAATTCAATATAATAGACATTCAGAAGGGCAAAAGACTGATCTATTTTAATAAGAATGAACTGTGTCTATAAAAGATTTTAATAGATTGCTGTACAAATAATGAATGGTTCTTGGAAATATAGTCATGTGCACCATGCAATGATCTGTCTCACTGCATTTAACTTTAACAACATTGGACAAATGTACCTTGAACAGCACATTATGCCTGCCCCATGTTTTATAATCCTCTATTCTGATTTTTCTACGCAGTCCGAGTGACTATGACCTTTGGAACTCAAAATCATAAAGACTGCTTCCTGACTGTAAGTGGAAGGCATCAACAAAGTTTGGACCAAGTCTGTGATATTGAATTAATGTTCATTGGCATGAACAGTTATTTTTTTCTTTCAGTCATTGACCTTGATCTTTGTACTTCTGACCCCAATACTCAAAGTGCAAACCACCCACAAAAATATGGTTCATACATGTCACATGGAACTAATGTTATTGGATGGATACCATTTTTATTCTCTCAAAGTGACCTTGACCTTTGGACTCCCAAAAACAGTAGGATCCTTTCTGACATTAAGTGCAAGCCTTACAAAAACTCTTGATATATTATGGAGAATGAGTCACTGCCAAAACCCTATTCTTCTTTCAACCAGAGTGACCCTGAACTTTGATCTTTGGACCCTGAAATCAAGAGGGTTCTTCCTTATACCAAGTGCAAGCTATCCACAAAGTTTGCTAACTGTAGCTTGTGGAGAACTCAGGTTATTGTGTGGAGGTTATTTTCCTTTTTTTTAGTACTAAGTGACCTTGACCTCTGTGCTTTTAAGCCTTAAATTAATAAAGTTCTTACCCAAGTACAAGTCATCTACAATGTTTCGTAACTGTAGATGTGTGTGTGATTTGGACTTTAATAGAGCTTCAACATTTTTCCAGTCATATTGAGACACTGTCTGCAGTGTGGCAGTTTATAGTGATGCCTAGCACTGGGGTCCCATGTCGAAAACATGTTGCATCATGTCCCACCCAGTCACATTATCCTGACACCAGGCCGACCAGTCCTAACACTAACCTGTTAATGCTGGTGCCAAGTGAGGCAGCTGCTGGTACCATTTTTATAAATTGTTGGTATGACTTAACTGGGGTTCCAACATGTGACTTCCCACATCCGCTCTAACCACTTAAGCCAACAGAGTGATCAGTAACTGTAGACAGTGTGCAAATAAAGTTACTATTCTGTTCTTGAATTGATAAGAGATGGACAGTCAGATGGGCAAGTACTACTAACTAGTGGGGAGTGTACTATATAATACACTGAGTCTTTACAGTGGCTGTATAAAAAGTTTATCTATTTACTGATGTAGATTAGACAATAATCAAAGATCAATTGTCATTAAAATTAAACAAAATTTTTTATATAATATAACTGCGCTGCCACCCTTTTTGCACAACCCAAAAGCCAAAAATGCATGAGAAACTGACCAAAGTCATAAAAGCATGAAACAAGTCAATGTGACCTACTTTGATAGTATGGTGGTGTACTCACCAAGGTGCATCCATAAAGCTCACTGACTCTTAACTAACAATGATTCAAAAACTGACTGGAATGTCAAACTCAACTAGAATCACTGCAGCATAAAGCATAAGTCACAGTGAGCTAGTTTTGGTAGAATAATGTTCTACTCACCAAGACAACACCACTCTGAGACTCACAGCATAAGTAACTGAAGCATAAAAGGTAGGTCAAGGCAACCTACATTTAGACAGAATTGCTGTATAATCTTGAAGACACATCAACAAAGTTATAACCTCAACTCAAAATTCTGCCAATGTGTGACGGATGGACAAATAAAAGGAGACCTAAGTAAAAGATTAACACTATACGCACCTTCCACATTCATGTTGAGGAATAAAAATGACGGAATAAATTTTCAATTACTATTTCAAACATAAATAAATCCTGTCTTGCCTACCTAAGCACTTTCTGTGTGATCCAGCTTTCTTTGTTGTCTTCATCTTCCTCCTGGAAAATGTTGTTACCTGTAGTCTGGGAGTCAATCAGCTTCCAGAAAACTATTACACAATCTGAAATGTAACATAAATAGTAAAACAGATGAACAATCTGAAATGTAACACAAATACAGTGACAAGAAAGAACAATATAGTAGTCCCCCTCTTGAACGGCCCCCCTGACTAATGGCCACCCACTTGTTATGGCCAGAATCCCTTAGCACTGACGAGTTTGTATTCAAAAGTACCCCTCAAGAGTGGCCACCCCTCTAACGCAACCAGCATATTAGTACAAAAATGTAAAATGTTCCCCTCACAAGCGGCCACTTTTATTCAAATCTGTTCATATTAATTCATATCATGACGTAAGGTAAGTAATCAGATTATCTCTATTGTTGATACATGTCTCCCAATGTCAAATTTCCGTTACTGAAAGTAGTGTTGAATAAAGTACATGTAACACTAAGATCAATATTATATCACTGTCTATAAAAGCTGATGTTTACAGGAAATGGGCTCAACAATGTTATGATAGAGTTTTGGGCTTCACACATCTGTCGAGTTCTTCTTTTTGATGATTACAACCGGACATAATTGTCAAGATCATAACGGGTCAGCATGGACTAAAAATAGATCTTGTGCATTAACAGACACACACACCCAGAGAAATTAACCTTGAACAAAACAGGGTACCAGACAAAGACCGAAAAATCATGTGACAACACAGTGCTTCCTTTACGAAGAAGGCATTTCGTCCACTCTACAAAAGTTTCGTCTGCATAATTAAATTGCATACAGTTAGCAACATCCGAATAAATCATTACCAAACATTAACATGTCATCACGTAAACTGAGACATATTATTTTAGAAGAAAGTTGGTTATTCTACTCGACATTGGGTGGGGTGCAGAGGGGGAGACTTGCCGAACAATTTTATGTAGAAAAGACTAAAAAAAACCAATTTTATGTTGAAAAGACTCGAATAAACAACGTCGTAACTGATAAGGAGGTTATTCAGCAGCAGTGGGAAAATGGAGCAAATGGAAAGAGAATTATGTATGTACCAAGATTTAAATAACGTTTTTGAATGGTTTTGCAATGTGCATGACAACAATACCCACTCACATATCACGCTTACGCCAAGAATAAGAACTATTAATGTATATTCAGTTGAAATAAGTCTATTATTATGACAAGAAGAACTTTTAAATAATTAATGTTACTTTTAAATGAAGATATTTAATGAAGATATTAATGCTCTGAAGCATGTAGCTTTCTTACTTTGTACATTACATATACTTCTCACAAAATATTTAGTCCCCCTTTGGAAAGTCCACCCGTCTTATAAGGCCACTTTTCCGGTGCAGAAGGGGTGCCGTATTAGAGGGGAACCACTGTAGTTAACATCTTGATATACAATAAAAGAATTGTCACACACTATTCCCCACCTGCAATGTTAAGCGATGGTGAGCCAAATAGAAACACACATATTTTTGGGGACCTTTAAGATTTCACAAAACTTTAAAACACAGTCTAAATATACTTAACCATGAAGATGATTATTTTGCTGCTGGCAAAGCGATATCCATGTCTTGCCAAATGCTATCACAAGCACAATGATAAAGCTGCATAAAATGCAGTTCACAATACAAAATGTATGGCTTTTCCATTTAAATATACATGGTACACAGGGAAGGCACTGTTAAAAAATATATGCCAGGGTACTCTGATTACTCAAATGAAAACAATACAAAATTCTAAATTGCAGATCTATGGGTGTCTACTCCACAGCATATGTGCCTTCCCTGGATCTGAAGTATAGTTTGTCAAAATGGTCTTTAACACATGCTGTATATCTGATTAAATGTGTTACAATAATGACAAGCAACTACTATACAATAAAATAAAAGTTTGAATACTTTTCCAGGAATGCATCTAAGAAAACCACTAATACTGGTATGGCCAGACTACATCCTATGATGAATCAAGTAACATCACTCTGCTGTAACTGTGACAAAGAAACTGATCTAAACACCAAAGATAATGCAGATTAGTGGAGCATGAAAAATAAATCAACGTCATTTAGCTCTGATTGTAAAGTACCATACTCTTCATAATGTCAGCTGTGTACAATTTAAATTACAAGTGCCTAAGAAATAGCTAAACAGCTAAATTTTAACTTGGGAGGGCTGGATTTGTAAGGTAGTGGTTGATTTCGAAAGGGTATTATGATCAGGTGATGTACTGAAGAAACATAGGTGTCCTGGTGACCTAGCTGTAAGAGTGCAGCAGTCTTTGTGATGCATCTCAAGTTACATCACTGTGTCGGAAAAATTGAGCTAAACCTAAAGTCAAACCTGGGAAAACGGCTTAAAACAATGTTAACTGCAGATCATCGACCTATGAAAAATAGATAAGTAACTTCACTGATACGTGTAGTGCTCTTCTACAACATTTGCATACCAAATTAAGTGACTCTACAAGCAAAATTGTCAGTTGTTGTTGTTGTTGTTGTTGTAGGGTTTAACGCCATTTTTCAGCACAAGATAGGCTATACATGGTGGCCAGTATAAATGGTGAAGGAAGAACCTGGGAAAACCCCAGAAATAACCACCGACCCACAAGAAGCTACTGGCAAGCTTTCTCACATACCCACATTAGCTGAACCCGAGACTCGAACCCATGCAGACAGCGGCGAGATGGCAATGATCTGTAACGGTTAGCACTTTAGACCACTTGGCCACTCGCAGCCCCCCAAAATTGTCAGAGAAAATTATTCAAAGTTGAACCTTAGTGTTGACGCCAGATGAATGTACAGACCAAATGACAGATGAACAGATACTAGCAATTCTTAAGCTGAAATGACTTTGCAATCTGGCCAAAAATGTAATACTATCAAACTGTATGACCAGTGCAGACAGTGGAATGCAAACAACCTGTATGACCAGTACATGCAGTATAATGCTATCAAACTGTATGACCAGTACAGGCAGTGTAATGCTATCAAACTGTATGACCTGAAAAAGTAGCAAAATGTTATCCAACTGTATGACCAATGCAGGTAGTTAAGTACTATCCAACTTTACGACACAGTACAGGCAGCGAAGTTCTATCCAACTGTATGACACAGTACAAGCAGTGTAATACTACCAAACTGTATGACCAGTGCAGGCAGTGTAATGCTATCAAACTGTGTGACCAGTGCAGGCAGTGTAATGCTCTCAAACTGCGCAACCAGTACAGGCAGTGTAATGCTATCAAATTGTATGACCAGTACTGGCAGTGTAGTTCTATCCAACTGTATGACCAGTACCAGCAGTGTAATGATACCAAACTGGATGACCAGTACTAGCAGTGTAATGCTACCAAACTGTAAGACCTGTACAGGATGTGTAATGCTATCAAACTGTATGACCAGTACAGGAAGTGTAATGCTACCAAACTGTGTGACCAGTACCAGCAGTGTAATGCTACCAAACTGTATGACCATTACCAGACATGTAATGCTATCTAACTCAGAGCTGTGCACCCCCTTATAATGCTTTTCAGTATTTTCAGGGATATTTTCAGTATTTCATGTCAGCTTTCAGTATTCTTCACAAGTGCACACCAATAGAAATGCACAACATTACTGATGCATCTTGTATCCAAACTGTTAATACAATGACCCATACTGCAAAAATGATGCAAAATATTTCATATTTACAATATTTGAAATAATAACAGTTGAAAATAATTTATTAATGATCATCAGTGTTGAGCTTAGATGCTGAAGGTTACAGCAGAGCAGTGTCAAGTTCAGTGCTACATGTATTCTGGAATGAGGATCATTGACTTGTCTTATTCATTTCATAGTAGGCACTTTTCAACTTCTGTAGTTGCTCAACTGAGTGCTGGCGATGGGATTCAAATGGATAACCAGGTTTTGATTTAATAAGCAATAATACTTCTAGAGTGTCGTCTCCCATTGACGACCTCCGCTCTGTTCTATTCTTACGCACTGTGGAAAAGATTCTCTCACAGTGGGCATTACTTTGGGGAATGGTTAATATTCCTCGCATTATAACGGAAAGTTCACTGAGGAACAATGCCCCCTCTTCATCCTTCTTATTGCCAACTGCAGCCCAGGTTTCATCCATTCTTTGTCTGGTGCAGGTGGATAGGTCTGTATATTGATATATCGCAAACTGCTCAACAACAGTGTCAAATAGTGCAACCAGGAGGATGTAGTGCTGGAAATCTATGCAAGAAGAAAGTCAGATCACTCAGTTTGGCTGTCTGTTGCAAAGAAGCATCTGCTACAACTGCATGTTTCAAGATTGGTTCTTTGAGAGGAAGCTTCTCAATCAGGTAACTGCAAACACTCTTAAACTACAGCTTTACATCTCCACAGAACTGCTTGATCTGCATGTCCCTTAAACCATTATGGTCAGAGTAGGAAATGAAACTGCGGGCAGCATCACCTATGACTAAGTCCTTGTTGTCTTTTAAATTGTAGCTGCTTTTGAAGTCAACAGCTTCAGGCATACAACTTGACATGGCAGCTGGTCTGACAAAGCGACAAAGTACTTTCACAATCAGGTTGACCAGCATTTTTCTCAGTACATGTATCTTTGGTTCATCTGACTGGAGACCGACAAGCACATCATCATACATCTTTACAGTATAGCCCAGAAACAGAACATACAGCTTGTTTGTAGGTGATTTCAGGAACTTCAGGATGTTTTCTACTTTCTTGTGGGCATATGGTTTGTCAACTGCTCTTGGCAAACTGTGTTGAAGATGAAACTGACTTTGTCTTGATATCATCAAATTCTGATTTAAAGAACTTTTTCAAAGGTTCCTAGTTTTGTAGCAATCTCTCCAGGCAATGACCAATACTTAGCCATCTGGTACAAACATGCTTCAGCATTCTCTTCTGCTCAATGTCAAAAAGATCTTGAACACTAGAGAATTTGTGCTGTCGTTTCTCACTTTTCTGGAAATAATAATATACATCCTGCAAGATCTCAGCCACATCAGGTAAACACTTAGCTCCTTTTTAGGCTGCATTATGCACAACATGGAGGCAGCATCCTGCCAAGAATACACTGTCATGCATATTTCTAATGTAGGAAATTACACCAATTTTGTTCCCAGTCATAACCGGGGCATTGTCACATCCAAGTGCTAAAAAATTACTCCACTGTAAGTTGCGTGCATTAATTTCACCATCCAGGATTTTGAATATGTTTTCTCCTGTGGCAGATCCAGTGCAGACAAGAAGGGAAAGTAGCTCCGAGTGAACAAGTCCTGTGTTTTGGTCCATTGATCTAATTACAATTGGGAACTGCTTGCTCCTGTTATCATTACTCCCATCTGTCGAAAGTGTGAAGGCTGCAGTTTGCATCCTCTCAGACAAGTTCCTTTGTTGTGTCTTTCCCAAAGTCTTCACAAGAGCAGTTGCTTTCTTTCTGCCACACTTCATATCTGAAACATAAATACAGAAATTCAAATTTGTACAATATACAGTTTGTTCAGTAAAGGTGTTCACACCATAACTATTCAAACAATGGTCCATTGAAACTGATTCTATTTTAGAATTTGTAAGTTTTAGCAAATTCGAAAAACAAACTGGGATTAAATTTAACAGGTGCCTGGTACCAACTGTTGTTACATGTAGGCTCATTCAAAAGTAACAAAAGAAAAGAGTGAAGCCAACTAGCTTTGTAAAATTTAACAAAAATAATTTATTTCCCTAAAAAACACAGTAAAAATATGAAAAAGAACTCACAGTTGTGAATATAATCCAAAAATTAATCCTGGAATCTAAAAATATAAGTCCTATCACTAAAATGTCCTAAATGAATCCAAGTTCGAATCTCGACGAAGTTCCAAGATGGTGGACGATGACGTCAGATGAACCTGTTGTGTGCTGTTGTGTCAACAGTTCCTTGTTGAATTTTGTGAATCAAGAATGATATTCCAGCTTTAGAATTCTGAAGAATTTCCAACAAATGTCTTTGTCCAAGAATATGATGAAGAAAAGCACTTATGAATGTTTTCCAGAGAATATAAATGATTAAATCCCAAAATACAGAAGAACTTTAAAATCAACTGGCAACAACACTAAAAACACCTTGAGCTCTTAAAGTTGTTGTTTATGACTGACTAATCTACTAGAAAATGTTTTAACCTGAGATGTTAGATCCCATGGTGGCTCACGTGATGGGGCTAAGTGATTACTAATTTGAATAGTGCAGTAAAAAAAATGCTATTTAGCACGTAGCCTAAAATAGCCCTATCTAAAAATCAGACTATCACACTGGAAATGAATAATAAAAAAGGCTGTTTACAACATGGCTAACACGTGGACCGAACATGACCTTAGTAATAACCAATCATTTTAACTTAGTGTTTACAAACTTCTCAACCAAGGTGAGCTAAAAATAAAATGAAGCAATCGAATTACGTGTTTATCAGGTCAACACAGAAAACAGAATCTTCCGAAAACGATGTCAAATGTAGTGATTAAAATCATCATTACAATAACGTAATGAAATAAAAATAAAAAAAGAAATTTAAAACTAACACACAAGTAATTAAATTACATATACATAACACTGTGTATGTGTGCTTCACTAGGTAAACATACATGTATAAAAGGTTTTAGATTACTGTAATTGCCTGGAATTGCCTTGTAAGTAAATGTCATAAAAATAGATAAACATGATATAAAATAAAATAAATAAATATCTACATACCTGCAGCAATTTTGCTATCTGGAAACATAAGTTTGAAGCCATCAATCAAGGAATCAGCTGTTACTAATGGCAGATTGTGGTAAGCGACGAGTTCGCACATCATAATTTCAGCACGAGTCACACGCAGGGAGTGTTCCTCGCAGTCAGTTGAACGTTGGTATTATTTGAAAAGAATGATGTAATTGGAGCCATTTGTCTTCCCTTATCGATCACTTTATGCTTCTCCGATTTTATGTGGTGAGAGATGTCATTCCCACCACCACTCCTAATTGATATATCAATTTCACACAGTTTGCAGTAGGCATAACTATCGCCCTTTCTGCTGGCAGAAATGAACGGCCAGGTTTTGCTGTATGATGTGAGAAACTGCTGTACTCGTCGCTTCGTGTCTTTGATTGAAGTTAATTCTTCTTCAGCCACTCTCTTCCTCATAGATACCATTTCAAATACATTTCCCGAACCACGCTCAGCCATGATGCTATTTACACTACAGACGCAATGACAAAGAACTCTACACAAGCACTGTTGCAGAGCATTTTGCACACGACCCTTCTATTTAATACAGAGCTAACTACGGCGGGATGCTACAGTCAAACCCACTTATCTCGAGAACCCACATATGTTGAGTGTTTTGGTCCGGTCCCGAAAAAATCCTTCTTTGTTATGCTATTTTCTCCCCGCTTATCTTGACTCCTGTTAAGTCGATAACCCTGTTATGTTGGGCATTAGTTTCGGTCCAAAGTAACATATGGACCCACTTAATTCGACGAAATGCAACTTTTAACGTCCATCTCAGAGAAATTTTACAAGAAATGATCTGGCGTTTCCGCTATTACCGGTACCTCGTACCAGCAAGGATAGAAAAAGCCGCTAGAAGACTAAATTTTACCGATACAAATGCTAGTCAACCAGTCTCATCAATGCATGGTTTATCACTTGCATAGAGTGGAGAAGATTATCTTGTAAACAATACTTTAAAGTAAGGAAATTGAATGAATGCGTTTCTGACCTTTACATAAGCTGCGTTCAAAATGGACATTATCACATGTCAACACCACAACAATATAGTTCGTCCCACACAGCATCGCGAATCTGGTCTTATATGCAACTTGGAAAATTATCAGGTTAAATACCTAATTTGTTTTACACAACATATTTAAAACAAATTTGGTAATAGTTAAAGTGTTTCCATCCTTGGTGCGAATGTAAGCCGTTAGCATGGCTAGATCACGTGATTCAATAATCTATAAATACAAACCCGCAAAATTCCAAGCTAAGCTGCCCCTCCCCCCTTATAAATTTGTTTTGAACAAGAGTAAATAAAAGCACCAACAGTATTGTAAAAAAATTCCATAGCGCCCAGTATTTTTTTTTTAATTGTCAATCGCTATACCATGATTACAAATTCTTCAACACAAACGGAAAGAAGCATAAGGCGAATTTGAAGCAGAAAGGAGTGTTTTCATATGTATTGTTTTTGTCTTGAATATCAAAGTCTTGCAATCCATCAAAGAGACTAGCCGCCCCTCCTTCTGGTACTGTATTCTTGCCGACGGTCAGTGATCGAAGTCGGGAGGGATATGGGACTACAAATGTATGAATGGAATAAGTTCGGCTTCATACAGAATTTGATGCCGGGACAGTTAACTTCAAAGACTTCAAACACATTTTACAGTTTGTTGGTACATGAATACCGACTGCCCCGACTTTTTCCGGTACAGAAGCAAATTTTACCGGTAAAAACCGGCATATACTGGTGTAAAGGAACCACTGACAATCAAAAAAACCCTATCGATTTTCATGCACAATATTGGTCAGTTAAATTTTGCTGCTAGTCACAAGTCAGCTGTAACGAAAGAAAACACTTTTTAAAAAAAGTATAGTCCTACATGTACATGTACTTCAGTTGGCCTAGATTTTGGATAGCGAGAGAAAACCATTTTCTTGCTGATGAGGCTATCACAGGGAAATAAAAACAACTTTTGACCACTGATATTGTTGTAGTAACTTATTGTTGTAAAAATGTGTGACTTGTTACTTAATCTCATTTAAAAGACATCCAATCTTCTTTTTTTCTGCAACCAAGCGTGACTGCATTATTATTTTTATTGTGCATTAGAAATGCCATTTGTTTTTAGAAACAAAACTCTGCATTTTTGATACCTCAGATGCATAATCATTGATCTGCAGTAGATTTATCAACTAAACCCTGATATATCGGGACCCGGTTATGTCGACGATTTTTTGACACCCCCAACGTAATCGAGATAACCGGGTTTGACTGTATTGCTTTATTTTCGTGCTTCTTTCCTTTCTTTGTTTTTCGTACTTGCCAAATACAAATTTTCCGTATTTTACCTCGCACAAAATTGGATTTAGCTCTTGAAGTCGTATTTCCGTATATGATATTTTTTCCTGTACTAAATACGGAAAAATACGGAGGGTGCACAGGTCTGCTAACTGTATGACCTATACAGGCAGTGCAATGCTACCAAACTGTATGACCAGTACAAGCAGTGTAATGATACCAAACTGTACAACCAGTACAGGCAGTGTAGTGCTATCAAACTATATGACCAGTACAGCCAGGGTTGTACTAATGGAATGGTATAAAACCATATGACCAGTAAAGGCAGCATTGTAGCAACAACTCGAAATATGATACAGGGCTTTCCTTATCAGCCGGGAGCCAGGTGATTTACCTGGCTACTTTTACTTTACACCCGGCTACTTAAAAACCCCCTTCCTACTTTGGCAACTCACCCTCCAACTTTACATCTAATGGAAGGCCTGATGATAGGTCACAAGTAGGTCAGTGACACTCTTAACCATTCAGTCATTTAAAAATGATGAGCGAAACATTTTGACCACACTACAGAAGGCAAATTTTACCAACTAAAAATTCTAAACTAATGTACACATCTTTTTTACAGTTTCTATCAAGCCCCAGTGCCACAAAGCTGTTTGAGCACAGAAATTCAACTTAGACTCAAAATGAATTAGTGCTGTGTTTGTAAAACATATATGCACCGAGTGCAGACCATCGCCTAAAATTATAAGTCCAGTGTCATCCACATATGCACACAAACACGCATACCAGTTGGGTCATGTACATACAAACATGCATACCAGTCAGGTCATGTACATATGGAAAAAAACATGCATACCAATCGGGTCATCCATACATGCACACAAACATGTATACCAGTCGGGTCATGTACATATGCATACAAACATGCATACCAGTCTGGTCATCCCCATATGCACATCAACATGCATACCAGTCTGGTCATCCACTTATGCACACAAACATGTATACCAGTCTGGTCATCTACATATAGATACAAACATGCATACCAGTCTGGTCATCCACGTATGTACACAAAAATGCATACCAGTCTGATTATCTACATATGGATACAAACATGCATATCAGTCTGGTCATCTACATATGGATACAAATTACCAGATTACAAGTGCTCTTTGTGGGTGTGATTTTGATTTTTAACATAGCATTAACAATTTTGCAGTCATATCGCTATGATGTCTGCAGTGTGGCAATTTATAGTGATGTCTAAGCACTGGGGCATCATGCCGCAGACATGTAGCATGTCCAACCCAGTCACATTATCCTGACACCAGGCTGACCAGTCCTAACACTAACTTCTTAATGCTGAGCACCAAGCGAGGCAGCTGTTAGTACATTTTTATAAGTCTTTGGTATGACTCAGCTGGGGTTTGAACCCCGACCTGCATTTAAGGTGGACTCTCTAACCACTTAGTCCACCAGAAAAGTAAAAGTGCTCATTGTGTGATTGTGCTAACAAAGTTTTTGTAAACCAAGAGTACCAAAAATCCATCCAACATTTATCAGTCCTCTCTTCAGACTCTAGTGTGGCATAGCTGACTCTGGAGATTATTGGAGAAATGGTCTCAATGACCATGACCTTTGGTCAATTTATGCTGTCTTGAATTAATCTTACAACAAAGAAACCATTATTTTCTTATTACACTTGCCATGATTATAACCTTTGACTTTTAAACCCCAAAAGTCCATATATACCTTATTATCCTATGTGCAAGCCAGCAACAAAGTTTGGTCATGAAACTTACTCTAGAACAAAAGTAATTCTGCAAAACCCTTAGGCCTTTTGACCCCAAAATCAACAGCATTCTTTTTTACCCAGCATGCAAGCCATCTACAAATCTTGGTGAAGGTCAATGTGCAGAAACCATTTATCTTCTTTCAGTCACTCCAACAATTAACATGACCTTTTGTCCCCCAAAACAACAAACTTCTTCCTTACACTAAATGCAAGTCATCCACAAAGTGATGTGTGATGCAGATCTAATGTTACAGTACATAAAAACATTGCTTTTTTTCCCACAAATGTCATTTGTTTATGCTGCTATGTGTGTGTTTGTGTGTGTGTGTGTTACACACTCTTGGTAACAAGCTTGCTGGAAAGGATGAACATAATAACTAATACACATGTCCTCAATGCAAATAGTGTCACATTAAATCATACGGAGGGTACTGAAGTAGCATGTATGAAGAGATATATACAATCAAATTTTGCCAAAACCTTTGCAGTTTTAACATAACAAAATACAAATTTATTGGCAATCAGTCATCTTTCAAAAAATCTGAGTACAATTTCCATCTTTATGCTCATCTTCTGGGCAAGAAGCTCCATGACTACTTTAAAGTATAAAATGATATTAATAATAAGGATAAATAATGTTCTCACCATCACCAGCTGATGCAAGGCAGTCCCCTGAAAGAAGGAAGTTCATGTCAGCATCATAAAAGAACAGTAACAATAAAATATATGCACAGAATGGAGTCAACTACCATTATTATTTACTATCTGCATTATCTACAACTTGACAACTACATAAACAAGGAATAAAATACAACTTTTAAGATAATTACACAAAATTTTCAGTAAATCAGATTTCTCCAAGAACACTTACCTGATCATTTTAACATTATGAAATAGCCACTGCTACCTCCAAATCCACTCCTTTCTGAAAAATGCAAAATGCCTTCTGCCCACAAGTCATATAGACAAAGGGAAGTAACTCTTACAAATTAGACACATGTGCCCCACCTCACAGGTAGCCATATGTATCCAAAATGTTCACCAGTTTAAGCATGAACAAAACCCACATGATCATGGGGATTGATAATAATGTGATTGGACAACTATCCTTGGAAAAACATAATTGACTAAAAATGTCCTTTCCTCCAATGAATACATTATCCATCAAATTAACTTTAGGAGAATAGACAAAGTAAATGCATGAGCAAACAAAATGAACCCACATTACCCTAAATGACCATGGTAGCCACTCTACTTGTGTGAAGGAGGTTCTGGTGAGGTCACACAGCCGGCTATTACCTTACTGCAGATGTGTCCCTGCCAAACCCAGTAAAAGCTACAAGGCACACTCCATGGGCACCTTCCAATGGCCTGATGAGACACTACTCTCTCTCTCTTATGGTGCCTGAGATAGCACCTGAGAGCATGGATCAGTCCCTGTACCTTCCCCTCTCTGGACAGGTTGAATGAGGACACAAAGTAGATGATAATCTCTTCTTAGAGAACAAAGCTGGTAGCATCATTAGTCCCACAGTTCGAAACTAACGTTTTTATTAACTAGTCAAGTGGACTAACAGGACAAAGGGCACACTAGTCTGCAGCAAAAATCCATTAGTCCTCAAAATACATGTACGTAACACAACAAGAGAGATTTATACACATTATAAATTATATTGATTTGCCATCAGTTTGTCCCAAATCATAATCTTCTCCATCCTATTCTGAATAGTCCTCCATACACAGTGGTCTTCTTTGTCTCTGTCCATAAATATATAGCTGGCACTGGATCATAATCACCAATGTCTTCACTTAAAAAGTGAATCATTAACAAGTCATTCAATACACTGCTGCACAACCTGCATCTCCAATCAGATTTCGTCATTTTCACTGAATCCATGCTCTGCATCTGCAGACGAGGCTTGAAGGGTCAACACAATATCCACCAATTCAAGAATGTTAGTGTAACCTTCTTGAAATCTCTTGTTAACATCACACCATTGTAAGTTCTCTACCTGACATCCACAAGCAATTTTCCTAGACACATATATCGCAAGTTATTACCGATCCTTGTTCCAGGATCTGTCTCATTAATGAGGAGCAATCAAAACTTTTTTGCCAGCCTCACCCCTCATCTTTTGGATGAGTATCAATATTAAAATGCCATGGGCCCATATACCCTCCCAGCTGATTGATAGAGCACTGCTATCACAGGCCTCTGGGTCCAGGAATGGAAAGACAATGTGACCTTCATTTATAACAGACTGATATGAAGAGCCTTCTCCTGCACTGTTGATTTGCCACTGACAATGCCCCCAGCAAACATACTGGCATCTGTATAGATTGTGACTTAAGTTGTTGTTGTTGGGGGGGGGGGAGGGGGAGGGGAGGGAGATTCCAAAAGTATTCCCACCACTAGCCACTCCCTGTCTTGACGATGGAGCAGGAAATGTTTGATTTCAGTCATGATGATAATCTGGTGATATAATCAGCCCTAGATCAGGTGCCTCTGTACTAGAATAGTCATCTGCATAGAGCACAAGTATAGGCAGCTGAGACAGAACAAGTCTGTGGCTACATTCAGTAGGTTGAGGAGTTGAAGAAATTACTTGAATACTCCATGCATAAATTACAGCCTTTCATGGATCATACTTCACATTCATTTCCACAGCATTATTTGGGGCCCCGAGTGGCTGAGTGGTCTAAAGTGCTCACCGTTTCGGCTCGTTGCCATCTCACCTGTCTGCGTGGGTTTGCGTCTCAGGCTTGGCTAATGTGGGTACGTGAGAAAGCTTGCCAGTTGCTTCTCATGGGTTGGTGGTTCTTCCCAGGGTTTTCCAGGGTTCTTCCTGCACCAGTTATACTGGTGCCATGTACAGCCTATCTTGTGCTGAAAAATGGCATTAAACCCTACAACAACAGCAACAGCATTATTTCTTAATTTCTTCACTTGATCACATGTGACTGCAATTCTCTCAGCATCATCTAATTTCTGCCATTCAAATGGCAAATGTGCACTTCAACATTTACAGCTACTGCACAATCCATTGAATATGTATCAACAATAATGAAAATGTTAAAACACACTGTTCTGTATAAATCTGGATTATTCATCTGTTCTGTATAATTCTGCATTATTCATGAAGTCAGCAAACAAGTGGTCAACACCAGCATGATACCCTATACCTTCTATTACCATCAGAGCTTGGGGCCTCTACACCAAACTAGTTCCATCTGCATGACAACTGTTTGACAACAATCACACTCACTTGAAGACTGGATGAGTGGTTAAACACCTGTCCAATTGTGCTGTGAGCATTTACTGTTACCTCAAATGCTGGATACTGAAAGGTACTCAATTAACACAATACACTGAACAACTAGTCATAAAAGAGAATGCTAACTCACATTTTATCTGACAGATCCAACACAAGACAATGTTAAATGTTATGATAGTGACTGGTGGTAATTTTCACTGCTCCAACATATTAGCATAGCTACCAACCCCAAAGTACAAAAATACTGTCTGCTTATAACATAAATACTGATTTTCAAGATCAAATACTCATTTTTAAAATTTTAATGCATATATAACTATTTGCAACATCTAAAACCACCAGTAAAGTAGGACAGTACCTTCCTTAATTTTTTATTGTCAAGGCTGCATGTCTTACACTCTTGCACTCTGTTCCATTTGGGTACCCATTTTAGAAGGTGTAAGAGTGCAACACACACTCAGACAGCCGTTTATATGAGCCTTTTCCACATCATTTTTTCTTCAATCATTATCAATTCCAATGTACCATCTTTCACTGATGATCTGAATTCCGTGTGATTTTCTTACTGAACTGTTTTTTTCATCACACAAGTAATCCTTTGCGATTTTACTGTCTAAAAAATTGGGTGTGAAATAAATCACTAGCAACACAGTAAGTGAAAAAGAAAGGTACTTTTCTGAAAGAAATTTAATAAACTGAATTTTGATCGGATTACATCAAGGTTCTCTCTGGTATTTATATACATTGCAAGTTCAGGCTGAGCTGTTGATGATGAAGCAGCAAGTTGATGTTTATTAGCTTTTTCATGCTCTAGTATGTCATAGCTGCCTCCATGTCCAATAGCAAAAACATATTACACAATTTGCACAATGTAACGTTTTCTCCTTTACTAGATAGTTTCACAAATCTAACAAAGATGTCTCAATTATCCTTTCAGTTCTGTCTTCTTATCTTTCGTGGAAAAAATTCTGAATATTCTGCTTTCCTTCTCAACATGATTAGAAGTTGAACATTACGAAGATGAGATACAGTGATAGTGGCAACTCTTTGCGAAATCCAATATGGCGGATAAAGACAGGCATGGTAGCCATGATTTCGAATGAACCAATCATATTTTAGAACTATTCCTATATACATGTGATACATTTCTGTCATAATGGGACCGAGTGCCCATTCTAAACAGAAAACAGCAAGAAAATATTTGAATATTTTTTTATTAAAAGATGTATTTTAGCCAGAAAAACTTACACACATATTCAGGTCCAAAATCTGGGAAAAACGGGACACTTGGCAGCTATGGATTAGTGACAGATGGGGTTTAAGTGATCTGTTCGAAAAGTCACTAACAATGGTTTAGCCAATCAGCATTGATTTCAAGCCCTGATGATGTGGACATTATCTTCTGTCTATGCATGCTGAGCCAGTGGTGCCATATCCAACACAGAATATGGTCTGACTGGAGGATGTTGTTCTGTGATGGTCATTTGGCTCAAGAGGCAACACAAATTGTGAAGCCAGTCTATCTTGTGTTAATGCAATCTATCTGGTCAATCACCTACTGTCAACATCTGAACTGTTGACCAACGTATGATTCACCAGTCCCAAATGAGAGTCACACCCACCAAACCCATGCTTTTCTGATTTCAGGGAGGGCTGGATTCAAAGGTAAATGAGGTTATTTCCTGAAGTTAATGTGATCGGGTAATGTAGTTGATGTGTGTGTGTGATTTGAATTTTTTATGTAGCTTCAACAATTTTTCAGTCATATAGCTACGATGTCTGCAGTGTGGCAGTTTATAGTGATGTCTAGCACTAGGGCATCATGCCGCAGACATGTAACATCATGTCCCACCAAGTCACATTATCCTGACACCAGGCCAACCAGTCCTAAAACTAACCTCTTAAATGCCGAGTGCCTAGCAAGGTAGTTATTAGTATCATTTTTATAAGTCTTTGGTATGACTTGGCCAGGGTTCAAACCCGCAGCCTCCCACACCCGAGGTGGACACCTTAACCACGACCACCGGAGCATTATGTAATGTAGTTGATGGAAAATCTACTGAATGGCAAGAAAGGAATTGTCTGGAGACAAGTTTATTGATAACCTTGCACAGGTGATACCAAAGTCAACTTGAAATTGTATCCTTCATGTCATGAGAGTACCAATAATTCTCACTCTTTTGATGTTTAGTGTTTCGGCAATAATTCATAAGTTTACCTTTTGTTCACCACAGCTAAGTACAACATCTGTATTGGAAGCTGCAAAAGTGTTGGAAACAATTTGGAAAGTAAGTAATGCAAAACATTAGAAAAGCTACCCTGATCAGTCATACCAATAAAGTCCATGACCTATTTAATGGACACATTATTTTAAGTTTAGTTTAATCCTCTTCGTGCCTAGTTGGCACACAGGGTGTCCACCGCTTTAATGGACACATAGTACAATACAAAGTATGCCAGGAGCCTGATGGTGGACAATATGGATTTATCCATGCCTGGTTTGCCTTGCAAATACAGTTTACAGCTATTAAGGTTGCAACATTTACCAGAAGTCTAAACAGGTACACAATTTACAATAACCGAAATAATGCCATTCATTCAAAATAAATAGAAGCAATCAACATTTCCTCCTATCTACCCATTTGGTGTACAGATAACAGCTTTTATGATGTGCATGTTGAACCACATTCAACTTGCAGTTGTTTCTTTAGTTTTATGTCTTATTATGACAAGATTCAGTTTGCTATCTTTGTCTCACAATTTCAGTATAACATTTATAGAACTGATTTAATATCAAATTCCAGAATATTTTATGACAAAAAGTAATTTTTAAGGTTTCCAGGATATTTTCATTAAATTCAGATTCCAGCTGGATTCCAAGACCTCCTTAAAAATCAGGAGGGTGCAGGAACCCTGAAAGCAAAATATTACTAATCAAAAGTTCTGTTAACAACCATGTTGTCTGAATGAAAATACTGTAAGAAATTTTTATCAGCATTATCAGTAAATCAACCTGATGTAAAATGATGTGTAACGTGTACTATAAACAATTCTCATCAAGTTCTGATTTTCCTGGTGATGCCACATTTGATTTGAAAATCACAGATACACATTTTAAGAAACAAATTAACAGAAGAAAAATGAGTATCAATTGTATGCATCAATAACAGGCACAGGAAGGTACATGCACACGTTAACCATTTCTGTAAACATTCACAGGCCGTATACTAACCAAGACTGATAACATGTGAAACAACTGGTGCCTTAACAGCTATGCATTAAACAACTGTATCTGCATTTACTGAAAAATGCAAACACGAAAATGATGCACTCTCAAAAACAGACAGTGCAATGCTAGTATACAGTAGTTAAGTGTTTTGCACAGATTGGAATCCCATTTCCATTGGTCAAAATCATTAACCATTCCTAAATACTATTTGTACATAGATTTTTTCAAACCTATGGGGAGGAAAATCCATGCAGTCCTAACAAGACACTTGACTGCTATACAGGACCTGTCCTTTATGCTTGTCATTTATTTTTCTCTTCTTGCCCAGCATTATTCATGCAGTCCAGAAAGTTTATTGTCAAAATTGATGAGAAAGATCAAATACACACAACAATACTATAACACCAGATTTTTCACTGAAAGAGATAATTACAGCAAATTGTGCCAGGTGAGTCTTAAGTTGAGACAGACTGGTTAATGTCATATAGTATTGTATTTTTATGTCCCACAGATATGCTTATTACCTGCTTTCACCTTTTAAATATATCTGCAGTGAATTTAAAATAATCAACCAGTACAAAAAACATTTCAAGAAGAGGTATGCAAGGAACCTCTTCCAATCTAAGACCTAGAACGGTCTTTTTCTCATTTTTTGGAATCTTAAGACATGTCTATTTTTAGCCTATCATGCGAACTAATTTTCGTAATTCATTTTTGAAGCTATGGAAGAAGGCCACATCATTGAAGGCATCCATATGTTGCATAAAATATACACAATCTTCTTAAACAATATGAAGAAGAAAACAATAATTTCTGAATATTTGACATGTTGTGACTTAGACTGCTATTCATCTGTTGACACCTACCATCTGGGGAGAACCTACAGACATTGACGGCCTTTGTATGACGCTTCAGGTGAGCCAGGAACTCAACAGAGGCTTTTCCATCTATATCTGTTAGCACCTGCCAGATCTGGGAAAAATATTCATATACAAGAATCACTGTAAGATGGCATGCAAATTTGAGTCAGTTTAGAGTTGTACATATTAATCCATATACCACGTAAGAGGACTATGTGACCAACTGTACTAGAAAAAGTCACCACATAAAAAAACTTTAACATTAAGGGTGTGGACAGATATAGACATGCATGTGGATGCCAAACTTAATGAAAGGCAGGCTCAACAAATAAATGTGACATCGAGAAACAAAAAGCTGTTAATTTTTTATCACACAATGTTGGAGAACTTTATTGCTATTACTCTCTATGAAAGATGTGCTTTGAACTTTTAATAACTAGACTGTCTAACAGTAATGATTTTTATTTAAAAAGTTATTTTCATTTTAAACGGAATGATATTTACATTTATAACTATCATAAAATATTAAACTATTTATTATAAATAGTATTTTTTGGCATACAAATACTCTGAAATTCTGATACCTACACGGACGTATTTGTCCACACCACCAGTTGCTAGTCTTTGTATTGAACGCTTGCCTGACTGGAAGTCAACACTGTAGACAGGATCTCTCTCATGCCAGGAAATTTCAGGAGTTGTCACCTTCATTCTAAAAAAAACAAAAAAACCACCAGAATTTTAGAAAAGTAAGTATGCAAGTGTATGTATGTATAGAGTTTAACAGCATCAAGTAAAAAGTTCAGTAGTAAATATTTTTAGGAAGATAAATCCTCCCGAGTACAAAAATTTTAGTCAAAGATGCTTAAGTTCTTAATAAAGTACATGCAACAAAAGATGAAAGTAAAGAGAGCGTGTGTGTGATATGGATTTTTAATGTAGCTTTAACAACTTTTCAGTCATACTGCTATGATGTCTGCAGTGTGGCAGTTTATACTGACGTCTGGCACTGCGGCATCA
The DNA here is from genome assembly GCA_016617855.1 of Megalonaias nervosa. Taxonomy (NCBI): domain Eukaryota; kingdom Metazoa; phylum Mollusca; class Bivalvia; order Unionida; family Unionidae; genus Megalonaias; species Megalonaias nervosa. Next base: position 272,613 of record JAECUM010000106.1, read on the forward strand.
TGCCACAGACATGTAGCATCATATCCCACCCAGTCACATTATCCTGACAACGGGCCAGCCAGTCCTAGCACTAACCTCTTAGTGCTGAGCGCCATGCAAGGCAGCTGTAAAATACCATTTTTATAAATCTCTGGTATGACTTGGCTGGGGACTGAACCCATACCCTTCCACATCCGGACAAAAGTAAGAGAATACTAAGATATATTCAACAATTCCAATCTTTTTGGTAGTACAAGATGTTCAAATTTCATGAAAAACGTCAAATGAGTTGGCTTTCAATACTTTAGTCTCACAAGTGGAATCAAATACAATCTACCAAACCCCGTTTCAACTGAGTAACTAGATTACACTATTATAGTTGCAAGTTAGTACAAATGCTTAATCAGCTACAATTAATCAAGAAATTTTCTTTTACTTTTTGAAAGTTCATTATAAAATGGCACTTGAAAAGATTTCTAAAACTTGTTTGAAACTACTCCTGTACCATGTATATGAGAGCAAATGCAGCCATGTTTTCAGATCATACTGTCTGTCCTAATTTATTTGTTGTCGATAAAATGTTACCATAACCATTCAGAATGAAGCATTCAAATCAGTATATAAATGAACTAAGCGCTTCTTTCCAAATGAACTGACACAGCATATATGTGATTGCATCTATTTTTAGAAAGAAGGGTTTTCTTAATATAGCCACTCACTTTATAGCTTTGTTATAACAGTCTACTGATAGCATTGCAGATTTAAGGTTTTATTATTTATCTACCAACTTTGACCTTGAGCATTTCTCGAATTCGACAACATAGCATTGTCTGATATGTTTCTGACTTACTTAATTGCATTTTAAAGCTAAATCTTCAATAACATAATATCTAGATTTTGCTTTCTATGAATTGTATATTTTTTGGAATATATTTGTCCAATGGTTTAAGAAAAGAAATGATCTAATACAGTGCTAGGCCTGCTTCCCAGACAGCAATGTCCGCCATTATTTCCTCATGATAGGTTTACTTATGGTTTCCAACTTAGTTTATAAAGAAAATAATGTACGCCTAGCAGTTAAAATATCAGATAAGATTCTACTGTAAAACACAAATCGCTATTTACATACTATTGTTTAAGTTTGCATGATTTTATCATCAAAGGATAACTTGTGGAGAATCGGACAGTAATAGTTGCTACCTTACTCGGGAAAAGGCTAACGGTCAATCAGCTTTCAAAACACATGTCTGTGAATGTGCAAGAGCTTGTTTGTCGGTGCAACTGATATCAACATTAGCTATGGGATGGCTTAATGTCTACATTTCGCCTTGAGCTACAATAGCAAAGTACGGTCACTCAATGTACCTCTAAAAAATTACAAGTTGTTTTCACTTTCCTAACAGAGGGTGAAGTTTACATTTTTAGGTGACTTAGTCACCCACTTCACCTGGTAACGTTACCCCCTCTGATGATACAAAATGAACTATTGCTTAACTATTACATTTTTATGGAGAAGTAGTTGATCTCTTTTGTACTCAACCATTTTATTCATAAATATGGAAATATTTTTCTAGAGTAATCTTGTCATATTCCAACCACTGAGGTCACTGACACACATTACTGAAGTCAACTACTGCGTGCCTAAGTACGATATGGGAGCAGTCAATTGGGCTTCTTGCAATAAGTCTCATTATTCAAAAAGCATATAATCTGAGTTCTTACTGAAACGTGATTTATTATGACTAGATACGCAGGGGTAAATCCAACTGTGTTATGGCTTATTCCGATGTCTGATATGTGTAATTCTGACCACCATGGGGAAATACCGACCACCATGTGTGTAACTCCTAACTGTTCAAACATGCATGATATAGTTTATATCTCGCAAGGATGAAAACATACGATTGGAAAGTATATTTCTACAAAGATGATTCTGGACATGTTTCGTAGTGTGATAAAGACACTTAAAACTGATTTGTGTTTGATGTACTCTTATCAAGCCAAGAAGAACAACATTGTCAGTCTGTATCGTTTTCTACATATGTGTATGAATGTAAAGCAGTATGGACATGAGAGATGTATTAGATATTTAGATTGGTGACTACAAGCAAAAGACATATTTTCACAGCACTGTTCCTACAAGATACTGATCCCGAAATATGAGAATGTGTATTACCAGTAGGAATAAAATTTAAAAATTCTTCAACTATCAAAAACAGATACAAAGTCCTCTGCTACCATGCTTGCTCCAATTGCACTACTTTTTTTCTACATAAGGTACCATATTAAATGACACGGAATGAAGATAAACGTTGAAGCCAGTTATTGTATTGCTGGGGTTGGATGCATTAGTTTAAAGCTATAACATAATTATTGTTATTGAAAGCTATACAAATATTGGACTACTGATGCCTGACTAGGGTGATTAATAAATAAAATTCGTAAATGCCCACTTCTGAACTCGTGCAGAAGAGAGATGGCTGATGCATTTAAGTCATTTTGTCATGCAATGCACTCATCACCTGGAAACATCTTTACTAAGCTGCATATGCATTTGCACAAACAAAAACAAAAAACAACAAGTAATTAGCATATCTTTGTTGAAAACAGAAGGATGTACATCTACGGTCGGAATTACCCTACTGGTCGGAATATGACCATGTTACCCTAAAACATAATTTATTTCACAGATTTTCATGTGTGGTGGAAAAACAATATAAATACAAATCCTATATTATTTATAGCAAAATCAATAATAGTTTCAAAACAGTGTTCATTCTCTTTAAGATGAAACTGTTGCCTAACATATTGTTCCAAGGGACTGTAGGTGTTGCCTCATTTGTGCAAACAAGGTAGAGGATAAAAAACATTTTTATACCTTTGTTTTAAGTATAAATATAAGAGAAAATCTGATTGCATAATTTATAGCAAGTTTGATTAAGACACCTTTAATCATCTGAAAAAGGCAATTTAATAGCAGTGGAGTACGAAGAAACTTGCTAGCAGCACTCCAGGAGATTTTCTTCTATTAGAATATATTCGTTTAGGTGCTTTAAAATGTTTTAATAATTGAAGTTCAGTTTAAGCATTTGTATGTATACAGTAGTCCCCCTCTTGAACGGCCCCCTGACCAGCGGCCACCCGCTCCTTACGGCCTTTTAAAAAAAGGGAGGTCTTTCGCTGCTATGTCTTGTTTGTAAGACTGCATTAAAATCTGCCTGGTGTTGTGAACCTTCCAGAGGTCTCGGAAATGCTTAATCACGCATATTTGGATGCCAATTTTTTATCTGGGACACAGAAAATCACTTAGGCGGGAGTCCTCCGTACACGTGATAGGTGGGCGGCAAAATTCAAAGACTTGCCAGTCCTGCTTCAGCCACCTGCTTAGTGAGAAAATGTATTGATCACTTAGCTGTGCTGATATTTACAATTACAGAATTCAGTGGCTGAAAGACCCCTTGATGTACATGTCGTCATTGTAAGAGTACATCAAAAGAACATGACGCAACAACTGGGCAGAAAGTTCAAAGACTTTGACTGGTGGCAGGGTGGAGAAATATGCTGATATTATGACAGAATTCAGTGGCTGAAAGACCCCATGATGTACATGTTGCCATTATTAGAGCACGTCAAAAGAACATGATGCAATTAGCTGGGTGGCAAGTGCTAGCTTAGTGCTTAGAATAGACCCTCCCTGGATTGACAAAATTCAGTCTCACTCTGATGGACAAATGAGAGCTATGTCAATGTTGTAAAGAATGTAAAATTAAACTCAATGGCGACCAATAGTTTTTCTAATTTGCATAGTTTTCTGGGAGGGGACTGCAACTTTTGCTGGTGTGACTCCTATTTTTACCAAAATGGGAGTCCTGGACTCCTAGTTTTAAAATCCTAGTGAGACCTCTGCCTTCAATCAACAGTTTGTTTTCTGGCAACCCTGCATGTCTTCCCAGTGCACTGTTCTGAAAGTTTTTGTTTTTTGGCACATTTGGTCATCGAGGTTTATTTTAGCCTCTGTACATATATGGCAAAACATAAAGGCGTCATCAGTGTCACATTCTTCACTCGACTTACCTTTTTCTTGAAAACGTTGCCAGCTGTATGTTTTCAACCATTGCTGCACAAAATTACATTTTACCTTACGAGTAACAGTTACCTCATCTTTACATGATGAAGGCTCCACTGGTTCGATAACAATACTATTATCAACGGTCAGTTGTAAAAACGCGGTACAAATGATAATTTCATTTGTTTTGGATCTATTTTAAGGTTTTTGCCTTGGACACCATTTTCATTCGAACGCTGACATTATCTTGGAACAACGCAAGGCATACAATTGAGGGAATGGAAATTGTTGCTTCTTAGCGTGACAATGATGCACATAAAATAATAGTTTCTCGTGAGAATCACAGTAAAATCAAATGTTTATTTTTCGCCTCTTTCTTGTATATGGTGATTTATGGTTCTAACATACTGTTGCTACAAATGATATGACAGTTACAGGTCACGTAAGGTCAGCTCCAGGCTCCACACTCAGTTGTAACCCCATGTGTGATGATAACATCAGCATAAGAAAATGATGTGCGCGCATTTTCTCTGTTGAGCGAGTTGTAATCTAGCCAATGAAGTAGCTAGACCAAACCTTTATTGTGTGTTAATCAGCAAAACATAACATTGGGTGCGTCAATTTACGTACCGGCGACGATTTTTAGACCAAACCTTTGTTTTGTGTTAATCAGCAAAACATAACATTTTACGTACCATCGTCGACTTTTGTGCGTCAAATCGGAAAATTCTGCGTATTTGATGCATGACGTATGGGTAGATAAAACACTGCCCCTCTGGAAAGGCCACCCGTCTTACAAGGCCACTTTCCCGGTGCAGAAAGGGTGGCCGTATAAGAGGGAGACTACTGTATTGTATAGGATGGATGGAAGAAAGACACGAGGGAGAAAGAGCATTAAGATTTTAACATTTTATATTTGATAATTAATAATACATCTTGGGCATGTCATACATTGACCATGTAACCAACGAGGAAGTCCACAACAGGATCCAACGAGCCATCGGATCCTATGAAGACCTCTTGACCACTGTAAAAAAGCACAAACTGAAGTGGTACAGCCATGTCTCAAGATCATTTGGACTGGCAAAAACAATCTTGCAAGGCACAGTGTGAGGGTGCAGAAGGAGAGGCAGACAGAAAAAGAGGTGGGAAGACAACATTAAGGAGTGGACAGGCGTGGAATTTGGAGATTCCCAAAGGGCATTAGAGAACAGGGAAAGATGGAGAGAATTGGTTGTAAAGTCAACTGTGGTGCCCCAACGACTTCTTGGGTTAAGGGATTGATGATGATGATGATGATGGTGATGATGATAAATACACTTTGTTGTCACTGCAATATCCTATTGTTGGCTGAAATTATCTTACCTAATCCTTATATGTGACACAGCACAGATATTTGTTGTTGTTGTTGTTGTAGGGTTTAATGCCATTTTTCAGCACAAGATAGGCTATACATGGCGGGCAGTATAATCGGTGGAGGAAGAACCCTGGAAAACCCCGGGAAGAACCACCGACCCACGAGATGCTACTGGCTGGCTTTCTCACGTGTCCACATTAGCCGAGCCTGAGACTCGAACTCACGCAGATTGAGGTGAGATGGCAGTGATCCGTAATGGTGAGCGCTTTAGACCACTCGGCCACTCGGGGCCCCCAGCACAGATATAAAACAACTGCAATACCAACAGACATAAAATAAGTGCAAGTCAAAGGCATACATAAATAGTGCAAAACCTACACTGGCAATACAACACAACACAAAAAGTGAATATTTATCATGACTAGAGTACATTATTGTACGTTTTAAATGTTAGGGTAATCTGGTCAGATTCTGACCACTGAGGGCACTGACATGAGATCGACAACTTCATTACTGAAGCCAACTACTGTGTCCCTAACTACGATACGGGAAGAAGTCTATCGTGCTTCTTGCAACAAGTTTCATTATTCAAAAAGCATATAATTTGAGTTCTTCTTACTGAAAAAATGATTTTATTATGACTATATACGCAGGGGTAAATCCGACCATGTTGTGGCTTATTCCAACCTCTGATATGTGTAATTCTGACCACCATATATGGACCATACATATACAAGTTTCATCTGTAAAATACAAAGATTTTGTTTATCTTGACAGATTTAAAAGCTTTTAATTGTTTTTGTTTTTTTTTCAGATAGAGATAGCAGATAGAAAGCGATATTGCTACATAGATTATTGTGGATGTTGTTATAGAGATAATTGTGGAGAGAATTAATATTTTATTTTTATTTAGATTTATACCTTTAATATTTTATTTATTTGTTTTTAATTATGTATTTATTCCTGTTTTTTTTCCTTCAAAGTTCAATACAAACTAATCATAATTCTACATTTTCCTTAAGCTTGTGTTCTTGGTTGGAATTGCTCTCTTATGAAAAATAACCTGGGGTAAATCTGACCACTATACAGAACATTGCATACTATTGTTATTTGTCATAAAAATGGTGCAATTTTTACTTTTTTAGAAAGACAAAGTATTATTTTAAAGCTATGATAGCATAATTATTATATTATTGAAAGCTATACAAATCTTGGATGATTGATGCCTGACTAGGGTCCAGAATTTTAAAAATATGAATGCAGCTTCTGAACTCACGTGGAAGACAATACTGAGGCTATTACGTCATTTTGTCATGCGATGCCCTCCTAGAAACATCTTCACTAATTTGCATATGCATGTGCACAAATAAAAACAAAGAACACTGCAAGTTATTTGCATATCTTTGTTGTAAACAGTGGGAGGTACGTCCACGGTCGGAATTACCCCACTGGTCGGAATATGACCATGTTACCCTAGAGGATTTATTTTATATTAAAAAATAATTGAATAAAACGAAAATAATGAGCAAATGTTTGTTCGACGACCTAAGGATACCCCATCAATGTTAATAAAAACTTATTTCCAATCTAGTTCTTTGTGATAAGAGTTATTGGGCTTGGCACATACTGCACATAAAAATGTTAAAAAATTATATCGACTTAGAAATGTTCCAATTAAACACACCTCTAAAGAAAGAAAAAAACAACAAGTTAACAGCTGCAAAGAATTAAAGGAAAACCCCTCCTAATAAGAAATGATACTTGGCGGAACCATGGTACAATAAGAGAACAAAACTAATGCAGGAAAAAAATATCATACCAATAGATACATGCATTAAATTACACATCTCCGTCTTGAGAAAAAAAAAACGGTTAGTTTTCTTAGCTTTAATTTTATTATCACCTATCACTCTCTCGTTCAGTTTAAGCAGTTTAATTACCCTATCTACAGATTGCTCGCCTCGGATACACACTATGTAAGCAATTACAAATATTTAATTTTTCTCCTGAAAATATGTATTGTTCCCTCGTCATCAATAAATATTCCCGCCGGGATGTTCACTTACATCATTAAAATTTTTAATTAGTTTAGAAAAGGATATTTCATTCTTTAGGCGGTATAAACTATTTATAAATATATACATTTCAAAGAATAAATTTAAAACTCCACCTTTTTCTCTTATTACATGAAGATTTGACGAATATAAGTATGCAATTACAAATTTGTTAAAGCTATAAGCGATTAGCCTCGATTTGAAACAAAACAAAAGGGATGGCGGAAGTTTCGAAGCTAGACCGTCTTTCAATTGTCCCTTTTTTCGAAAATTGTATACAATATTGAGCACAAAAATGAAACCATTACGGTAAACGAAAGTCTAAACCTGAGACAGTTTATCTTTTATACAATATGTGCAAAAGGGCAAAGGTAACTTTGGGAACTTGTTTTCATAATCAATTATTTTTGTGCAGGCAGTCGCCATAATAAACATGTGAAACAATAGCTATTAAATTTTGTTTGGTAGCAGTTCATTTGGAGGTTGGTGGTCTGGCTTTAAGATATTAATGTGGGTGGGATGGGACTAGAACCATTGATAGAATATTTTCTTTTTCTTTTTTATATCAGTATTTAAAGTATTGTAGGTAAAAATCAGAAAGTTGGTTTGTTTTATTGTCAAGATTAAGGCTATGACATATGTAATTGGTTTGGCTTATGGTAATTCCGTACTCAAGTTGTTTCGTACCCATTAGAAATTGGTCGTTTCGTATCCATTGTGATGGTTTCGTACCCAAAGTGATGGTCAATTTGTACCCATTATATAGTTCAGTCAAATATACCGTATTGTCACATTTACCGCTCCTCCTATAATTAGTACCCTCCCATCTTTTGTCTAACAAACTGTTCCTACCTTAAAAATTGCAGTATAAAGAAAAGGAAAACATTTAAATAAGTGAATAACACCTTTCTTTTTGTGAACCTTCAAATCGACAAACATTGTACTTCCTGTGCTTATTCAGTAATGAATAACATGGCTGAACAAGTTAATAACATAATTGAAATTCTGTTTTTAACTTAGTTTAAACATTTATTTATTTTCATAGTGAATGTAAATTTATTTTCATTGTTTGGCATAATCAGTTTCATTTTGTTTTCCTCCTAAATATAATGCACAGAAATACTCGCACAGAGAGAGAAAGAGAAAGAGAGAGATTAACTTGGTACTGCAGTTTACATATATTTTATTTAAGTATTTTAAATCTGATAAATTTAAGTTTTTGAAAGTAAATGTAGCTAAAATCTGAAGAAATTTTTTGCATGCTTGAATCCTGCCAGTAATAAAAGGTAATATGGCATACATCTTTGCCCAGAACAGAATAGTAAAATTACAATCCAATGAGTTATTGAAGGAAACAGGAAGACTAAAGACAAAGATGGTTTCTTGATGTTAAAGACTAACAACATTATTCCAGAGCATACATTCTAGAGTTTTAATAAATACATGAAGAAAACATATACTGGCTTAGCAAAAGATGCCACGCTATTTAGAAAAAGATTAATAAGAATTACTATGTGCATTTTTGTTTCAGGATTAAAAAATAAAACCAGTAATCAGGATAGTGTTAACAAAATAATGATGGTACAGTAATGTGATTAATTTGCCTTGCAGTAATTTTGAGGAGGAGATGATGCCATTCTAATACTCTTCCCACACAAAGAATATTCTCGCCTGCATTTGTTTTTATACGTTTGCCTCTTATCTCTCAATTATTTTTTGGATACCAGTTAAATCTGTGTAACAATTGCAGTGACTTCTTCATATAGGAGGCTAACTAGTACATAGAAAGGAAGTTTGGCTTTGCCTGCTATTGCAACAATGTTTCATCTTTTAATTAATGTCCTATTTCGTCTCCATACATTAAAAAAAATTTGTACTATTAAATGTCATATTTTTTCATTTAAGTGCAAATGAATAAACTATTATACACAGGCGCAAGTTCTCGGCGAATTATCCAAAGATAATCATTGTCACCAAAGCAATACCTGAAATCAAATATGTAAGTCTGAAATAAATAATAGTTTGAAATATGTAGGAAATATCTTTTTATATGATCTTGGTGGTTGTGCAATAAACACTATAGCATTGGGTACAAAATGACCATAGCATTGGGTGCAAAACTACTTGGGTACCAAACGACTTGGGTATAGAATGACTTGGGGTTGCATTCTTTGGTCTTTCCCCAGGGGTGGGCTGTGTGTGGATGCTGCCCCTGGGGCACAACTTGGATACTGTTGAGATCCCCCACCCGATAACCATATATAGGTTTCAAGGACATGAGATGATATCAAACATATATCCAGTATAGACCACGGGACATGCCCCTTACATTGGGGAAATAAGCAGTTGAGATTCCTACCTTCTAACTACATATTTGTTGAAGGACATCAGATAAAATCAGACACATGTCCAGTACTGGCCATGGGGAAGGGGATTTGCTCCTGGGTCATAACAAAGAAAAAGTTGAGCTCCACAGACTATTACCACATATCAGTTTGAATGGCATGAAACAAAATGAGGGAAATTTTTGTAGCCATGGACCAAACATGTACTTTATAATTTTTCAAATAAATTTACACCAGTCAAACATCATTTACAGTAACAGTGAAACCCTGGAATAACATGCTTAATTATGGCATGAATTTAAATATAGCACATTTGAGGCATAGCTCCAAAAATTTTACAATAACTAAACATTTAATGAAGTACTACAATACTTTATTTGCATTAAAGTCATTAAGTCTTCTTTTAGTTTGTTTTCAATGCATCCTTTTCTACAGTCATTGCTTAATTCAGGGTAAAGAATGAACAACAAATGTTTGCTCAGTCATTATTCAGGCCTACAGGCAAATTTCAATATAGAAACTCCAAATATTTTATTTATGCATTTTATTCTGTCAGATATAAGATCCTTTATTCAGCAAATATTAAATTTTCAGAAAATAAAGAGTTAGTATGAGTGTATTAGCAAGAAATGAAGTATCTATTTTTAGACAGAATCTAGCAGAAAAATTCCTGAAATTAAGCTTTCTTCGTACTTTTTATTATGGATACATTGAGACTGGCATGTACTCTTTTTACACTTCATTGATCTTGCAGTCGCCTCATTTCTCACACTTTGTGTCAATAAAAAAATTTGCAGAAAAATGTCAAATTCTTGGTCATCTATGGCAAAAAAAGTTTGCACACCTTTTAAAAAGAGATTTTTTGTCAATGTACATGGTGATCCACTGCAGATCACCATCTTAGCCATCACATTATGATCTTTAGTAAGAGAATCAGTATATGTGGAGTTATACTTGGACAATTCCATAGGCAAGGCATGATGTTACAATTGTTTTTGTCACATACTATGAAGTATACAATGCCTTCACTGTTATGTAGTCTTTTGAAATAACATATGCTTTTTCTTTATATGCTCATGTGCTTTACTATAAACAATGTCAGTGTTATCCCTGTCCTGTTTTAGAACAGCGTTGCACCTGGTCTCCCTAGGTGGTGGCAGCCTTCAGTGAGGTTCTCCATGCTCTCTCTAGACTGGACTTAAATCTCCAAAGGCTCAATACATTATATAGCAGTAACATTGTAAACATGAACTTTGTGCCCCACCATAGCATTACTTTACCCTTTTCTTCACATGTAGTACAAATATTGTCTTTAATTACCCTTTTCTTCACATGTAGTACAAATATTGTCTTTAATGATTCGTGGGAGTTTGTAAAATTCCAACTTTCATAAAGAATCTGCCCTTGGAAGGGACACTACATTGCTAACATCATCATGACAGGCAACCAGCATCAGGCTTGGACTAGTGGTATGGGAACAACAAAGGCCAATGATGCCATGCTAGTGCTAAATTTCATTGTTTTGTTTGCATTCAGAGTCATTAGAATGAGATTTAACGTGGTTTGAAGTGTAATGCATTTGTAATAGGTAGGACTGGGCATGTCAGCTCAGATAGCTTAAGTGGTAGATTTTGCCCATATGGAGTTAGCGATGTCCCGTGTTCAAGCCCTGGTCCAGCTGTGCAATTTTTCTTGCAACATTTGTCAGTGCTGACAGGATTCCACATATGTATCTCCCACCAGTTAGGCTGGGTGCAGTCTGGTAAAGATGAACTTTGAGACACAGAGACAGGTCTCAGAAGGGCAGGGAGAGAATGTAATGGTAGAACTAGGTGTGTCGGCTTGGATAGCTCAAGTGGTAGAGCATCCATGTAGAGTTAGGAGGTCCCAGGTTTTGAACCCTGGTCCAGTTCTGACTTTTTCCCTGCTGCTTTGAAACACTATGAATGCAATAAAAAATTGTAAGAATTTTAAAGCTTGTTCTATAATTTATGGTCTCATAGGAAAATGTTTGTTTGGATTTTCTTAATTACACCACACAACCATCCAGCCCCACCCCCTCCCCACCACCACCACTACTCCTAACACAATGATGTGTACTTTTAGTTCAAGTTCTTTCTGATTTTGAACCCAAGAAAAGTTGCCTTGTTCAAACTTGGTAGTTGACAATGAGAACATTAGAAAAAATATGTAGACTCTCTTACTTTTGAAGTTTCAGTGTGAGAAATGAAAAGGCTGACTGAGACATGGAGACAACAGAAGTTACAGCCATTACATCCAAAAACAAATTCCACAAGCTCAGCCCAAAAAGCTACTGCTTCTTCTGGGCAGGACTCTACTGTTTCATGGTCTTCCTCAAAAGACCAGGCTCCAGCTGGTGCTATGAAGAAGAGACTGGGCCTAATCCCAGTCAGCAGATTGCCTTTACAAAAGACCAGCAGCTACAAGCTTAGCCATGAAGATTCTATAAACTCAAATTTAGAAACAAAACAAGTCAGGTAAGATCAATATAAACTGGTTTTACAACAACCAAAAATTGTAAAGCTGCATTCTTCCTCAAAACCAATGTTTAGCTAATAATATGAGTATTTTCTTCACAGAGTCTTATCAATATATGGTCTTACCACCAGAATCCATCCTGATTGTCCAGTTTGGCTTGTTTAATTTTCATGAAATCCTTGTGTTGTAGTCTAAAAATTATACTATTTACACTCACCTGTGGCTTTGATGCGGCGACTCACTTTCCCCAAATTATCAACAGGCACTGTGTTCAGATGATTGACTTGATTTTTAGTTGGGTCTTCAATACTTGCATATGTAGACCAATTTTTAGGTTGAGTACAAATCATCTTATAGTGACACTTGTAGGGTGATAACATGTGTTATTTACATTTAGCTTTGTCATCCCTCAAACTGATTATTGATTGGCTGTGTACATTTACATTTGCCACTGTTACCTAATTGCTGTTTCAATAATATCATGATAGAGAGCCATGGTTGCCCAGTGGTTTAGGTGTTGGACTTGTGCAGGTTTGATTCCTGCCATTGGATTATCACAAAGTGGTTACCACAGCGTGTCTATGGGCAATATACAATACAGTTTAAGAAAAGAATTACATCATGATAAAAGAGCATGTCCAATTTTGTATTGGAAAAGAAACATTAAATGTTATTTAAATACTAAGTTATCTCCAGTTTGTTTGCTGTCCCTGCTTGGATTCTCCCTTTTTTCAGAATGTTTTACCATTGTTTTATTTTCACTACTATTCATTGTGAGAGCTACATTATAACTTTTTGGCAAAGGAATGCAGCTTTAATGACCTTTTTACGTTAGCACAGAAATTGTCAGATCATCCTTTAAATTATGTTATTCTTGTTTGTCAGATGTTTATTCTGCATTTGAAGTCTCAGATTAGCTCAAAAAATACAGATGTTTATGTATATTTTTAAAGAATTGATACCATATTGTACTTGACCTAATTACAGATCATCACTGTAGTACATTTATATTCTCCTTTTCTCCAAAAAGTTTTAATGTGGGCGGTCAATTTAAATTTATAAATAAGAACTGAGCTCAAAATATGTATTCTTATCTTGTCCTGACATGTTCCAAGTATTAAAATTCCATACACAGTTACGTGTCATAGATTTAACATTGTTCAAATTTATGCTGACTCATTGTTTTAAATGTTACCATTATGTCTTATGCACACTTTGTCAATCAAGACAATTAAACATGGCCAATTTACCATAAATCACAATCTCTTTACATTATTAATTTTTTGTGAATTCAGTGTATTTAGTATACTTGTCATGTACAGTCTGCATGATTTGCTAATTGGCAACATACATAATGATTTACATTTCCTTTCTTTCATCGTTTTCAAAGACAAATTTTAGTTTTCTTTCAAATATTGTTTTTCAGCATACCTTTTGTTGAAAATGGAAAAACAAAGGTAAGATTTTATCTACATGAACTTTTATAAACTTGTTCAGTCTGTTGTTTGTAATAGTGTGTACATAAAGATAGCATTTGGATACCCCTCTGCTTTAAGGCACTGGTGTCACTCATGCGTATATTTACAAGGATGCATAGCTAACTAAGACACACTCAAGAAGGAGATACATATTTATTCAACAGCAAATTTTAATGAAAATAGTTAAAAAGATCTGATGGCATACCAAACATTGTTATTTGTCCTAAGAAGTAAGATTTAACTCTGTTGTTCTTTTACCCAAATATTTTTTTTTTGTGTTGGGTAAGCCATGAGTTTTATAACCTGCTTGTTTCATCAGCTTTCAGAACCATTTTGCAGAACTTCAGTATTTACTTTTTCTTGGTACCAAGAGTTCAATATCCATTTGTTTACTAAATCAGTAGCTTTCATCATGCAAGGACATCTTCCAGTATTCATTTTGAAAGTCAGTAGCATCAGAGTACATGTCTTTTGGCTCCTACATTGTAGACTTCTTGTATTTAGGTAATTCATTTATAAAGTTCTATGTGAAGCAACAGATATATGAACACCTCATCAACATAGTGAAAATATAATCTTAGAAACTACATATAGTGATATCTGTTGTGACTTGTTTAAACTGTAGCCAGTTGATTACACATGCATTTTGCCAATCTTATTTATGACCACACATCACATAAAAAGAATGGGCTGATACAAAAGTGAAATTTGTTTGCTTTAAATATTGGGGAGGGGGAATCTTTTACAACATTTATTTGTTATTAGAATTGTCAGACTGCCTTTTAGCCATCATTATCCACACCCACTTTATTATTTGACAGTGTGACCCATAGACTCTACACCCTCTTTATTATTTGACAGCGTGATCCATAGACTCTGTATCCATACCCTCTTTATTATCCGACAGAGTAACCCATAGAGCAGTTTTCTTACATAACAATGATACTTCTAATCTAAGAAAAAAAATGGGTTAAGATTTATTTGCAGCGAAAATATGAATATTGATGATAATATCTGCAGATAATAACCCACTTGAACAAAAAAAAAAGCTTAGATCTGAACCAATTAGAAAGCAGCATGAATGGCATCTATATTGTATGCAGAATTGCTGTTACTGCTCAGGAAAAAATCTTAGAGGTCACTGGGAAATCGCCCAAGGGATGTAATTCAGATATTTTCGGTTGTATTATTTCTGAATGAAATATTGCAGCTTTGTTTACTACTTAGTGACAAAAGGCAGGTAGGCAAGAGTTTATTCATGACCCTCAATCACAATCATGACAAAAGTCAGGTACACAATATAAATTAAATATACATTAAACTTACAATATGTAAAATAATAAAGAATATGGCTCTTTTGGGCAAGTGGAATTTAAATCAGAATAATTGATTTTGTTTTACTACATGCCCTAGACATATATCTGAAAGAATGAACCTTGGATTCAAGAAATGTACAATAAGTGAGTTACACATATTTTTCATGTTTTTCAGAGACATTGTTTGATAGACATCCAAATCAAAGATCAAAAGCTATGCATAAAATTTTTTTCATGTGTAAATGATGCTGATGCACTCTATTAATTGTTGTGTGCAATCTCATATCTTTTTCTTTAAGATTCAAGATATGACCAGAAACAAAAGTTTCATGGATGTATCTCTAAGTTCAACCTTTGATGGAGAGTTAAACTGCCAGATGATGTATGAATTAGACAAGCTTGAGGAAGCATATGCTAAACAGACTGATTCCAAAGCACATTCCAGTAAGATTGCATGTTTGTCTGCAAAATCTAACCTGAATACCAGACAACCAACAGATACTGGCAATAAGGCAAACAACAGAAATGAACACAGTGATATTGACAAACATATGGACACTCCACCTGCCTCCAAAAAACAGTCAAAGAGAAGAAGTTTAGCAAAGGTTGACATAGAGAGTTCAAACAATATATCATGGGGAAGTCCTACTGTTGTATCTACCCCACAGATCAAATCTGGTAAAAAGACTAGGGTATCCAATGCTTCAAATAAAACACCTGCTCACAGGTCAAGAAAAAGCCCAGATTATGTAAAAAATCAGGAAAGTGAAAAATCTACCGATGCAAAAGGTGTTAATGAAAGTGTATTTTTTAAGTCTTTGTTCATAGATGAAAGGAGCCTGGAACATCTTAATCCTGAGGAAAATTTGAAGAGCACACATTTACCTGTATTGAATGGAGCAGATGCACAGTATAATTCTGCGTCAAGTAGGTCACAGTTGCCCATATCAGATGGAGCAGCTGCTACACATTATTCCACATCAAAATGTTTGGATCAGAATTCTAAAACAGATTCCTTACAGTCTATAGGCAGGAATTCTGAGTTACATGAAACTGAGACATTGCAGCTTGAACAAACCAAAATTGGCTTGATCAGAGAAAAGAAACTTCAGGTATCTGGAGATGTAATGAAGAATCTCAGTTCAAGTGAGATATCCCAGAGTCATACAACAGTCAGAGGATCACACTTGTCATCTGTGTATACATCTCAAAACCAGCACAGTATTGCATTAGGTGAGACAAAGTACTTTTCTAAATGTATTACGAACACCGAGTCAATACTTACTTTCCTCTAACCAAAGTTATTACAGATGCATTTTTTGCATTTTGAATTTTATATTTATAAGATTTTTAAGGTTTTATATACTCTGGGAATACATCATCACTTTGCCCCTTGTATTCTCCATTGCATGCAAGAAAAAGACCTCATCAATCACTGTGCAAAACCATTTCAGAACCTTGTCAATAAATTCAGGTTGGAAAATTTGTTTGTAACTCATACTCTGTCCTTTATATTTTCCTGCTGCTGCAGAATATATAACTGACAATGGTTTTTACTAATCTTTCTGACATTGAATTTCTGAGCAATAATTAAATGCCTCTCCCTCTTATTGTTCAGTCAAATTTCATTTGCTTTGCCTTCTAAACTGAGAATTATATTCTGGACTTTTTGCAAGAACTTTTTCCTTCATTGGCAACTATACCACTGTCTAACTAATTTGTAGCTATTACATGAAATGTTGTGTTTACAAAAGAAGTGAGCTTGTCTTGTGATTAACTGGTTTTAGTCTTGTATCGTTTTTGAGATACATTATATAATCTGACTTGAGCTGAACAATACTGTGTTTTTCAGCTGTGACATTTAGTCATCTTGATAATTATCAGTAATAATAATATCCAGTAATTATCAAAGTCTCAAAATCTGATAACAAAGGAATACCCAGCAGTAAGGATAACTGGATTACTTACCTCTTTAAATGGATTAAAGTTGATGTGCCTCTCTGGCTTGTTGAAACATATGTCAATATGTTGAACTTAGAAATCAACAAATATCAATGAGAGTTCCATCCATAAAACTCAGTATGTAACTCATAAGGGGTAAATTTGACATTATTTTGCACTAATATGGTGGCAGTCGACTCTGTTAGAGAAGGGACTGTTCTAGAGGGGTACTGTTGAACACAAATTCACAGGTGTCAAGGGAGGCAAAAAGCCAGCAGTCAGGAGGTGCCCTTTCAAGAGCTGGATCACAGTATTATACAACCTTACATGATTACTGTGAGTTGGTATGTTTCCATTGGTATCATTTGTTGCAGTGAAGCAAATAATGTTTTTCAGTACTTAAATTTCAATATTGAAAAAGGAATCCTGCTGTTTCTAAAGATGGATCATTGTTGGGTTGTTGAAATTCATACTTTGAGGCAATCATAAAATCTATAGAAATTGCAGCTCATGAGTAATAGTGTTGAGTTTGTTAACCATTCAAGATGTGTACACTTGCATAACTTTACTTATTATTTCCATTTCCTGTAGGTTTGGAACAGGATCAATTGGCCTTGTCATCATGGGGTCTGCCAGACACTGTGCTGAAACAGTACCACAGTCGTGGTATCACCCACATGTTCCCATGGCAAGCTGAGTGTCTGTTAAGTGGAAATGTTCTTGGTAGGTCAACTGTTCATATCTGTAATTTTCCCAAAAGTATTCTTCTTCCAAAATTAAATTCTTTGAACTATACTGTTATTTCTTCACAGGAAGGAATTCATTTATAATTACAAGTAGAATAAGCAATGTCATGAACAAAATGTGTACTTTCCAGAACCATTGTAAATTTGCAATCAGTTTTGTTAGCTTTACTTGTCACAGACCAGAGTCTATGGTCCACTGCCCATCCAGCCGATTGCACAGGTTTGTTATCGTTACTGCTACTAAACCACTAAACTTTAAAGGGTATTTCGATGAAACGTAATCACACAGACACACACATTCATCCATTGGTCTAGTTGGTCCTAAATGAAAAGGGTACTGATCTGATTTCCCATATGATCACCAAGACAGCCATCTTCTAAATCTTGCTTTCACAAATCCGGAAAAAAAAAATCATATTTACATTGGGCTGAGAAGACTTTTTATGATGTCTACTTGGTTCCGATAGAAAATAGTGCCACTTGCCCATCCAGTATGGCTGCCACTGCTACCATTTTGAGAATCTAGTTATCTCTTCTCCTTCTGAATGGACGGTCATATCAACATGGAGTGTGTACTAAAATAACTTCTTATTATATCTATTTGGTCACAAAGAAACTGGTGCGACTTAGACATCCAATATGGTCACCACATCGGCCATCTTGAAAATCTTACCACTACTTCTCTGGAATGAATGATCATATCAGCATGGGGTTTTCATTGAAAACTTCCCATTATGTCTAGTTTGGTCATAAATGAAAATGGTGTTAACCTGACCTCCAGTATGGCCACCACAATGACCATCTGGAAAACTTGCTACCACTCCAACATGACTGATCGTATTGACATTGTGCTTTCACCAGAAGACTTCTTCTGATGTCAAGTTGGTCTTAAATGGAAATAGAGCACATCTGATATCCAATATGGTCACCATGGCAGCCATCTTGAAAATGTTGCTGTTACTCCTCCAAAATGGTAAGACATATCAATATGGGGTTTTCATCAGAAAACATTCTATAATGTTTGGCAGTTCTAAATTAAAATGGTGTTGATCTTATGTCAATTATGGTCATCATGGTGGTCATCTTGAAAATTTTGTTATTGCTACTTCTCTTAACTGGAAGTCATTTTGACATGGGGGTTTCTTCAGAAGAATTCATCTGGTGTCTAGTTGGTCCTAAACGAAAATGATGCAAATTGACCCTCATTATGGTCACCATGCTGGCCATCTTGAAAATATTGTTGTCTCTACTCGTACCAAAGTGATGGTCACATCAACATGCATTTTTCATCAATAGACTTCTCATAATACCTAGTTAGTCCTAAATTAAAAAAATGGTTCCAGTCACACAGCAGATGTTTCCACCATTTGAAAATCTTGTTATTGCTGAAAAATAGAGATGGCTTCAACACTCATTGGTTACAAGGAAGAAATGGTCCAATCTTGAATTCTTGGAAATTCTTTTCAGCCATTAGAGCACCATTCTCTATTGTTTAAGTGATTCTCACGACGATGAAACTTAAATGAATATTGAAAACTCTTTATGTTATCATCTCATTATCAAGGGGGAGGTAACCTGATCTACTCGGCTCCAACCAGTGCTGGGAAGACAATGGTAGCTGAACTTCTTGTATTGAAGAAAGTGTTGGAGACCAGAAAGAAAGCGATCATAATTCTGCCTTTTGTCTCTGTCACCAGAGAAAAGATGTTCTCATTGCAGGTGAAGTTTTACTCTTGTAATTGTAGTGTTTACTTTTGTGTAAAATGTTTTTAGTCTAGAAAAGCAGATGTAGATGCATAAACTTTTACCCTATTCCATCTGACCATTCATCATACCTTGGTTACATTTTGTTATTTGGCTCAGTGATGCCATGTGTGTTCCATCAACTCATTTCTGGCTGATTTGTTTATAACTTCAGACATTCAATAATAAAAGAAGTTTAAGACTGAAGAAAATATCTTAGGCACTGGTCTCCTTCTTCAGTCTATTTATTTGTTTAGGGCAAAGTTGTCATTTGCATCTATCAAGAAATGTCATTTATACATAAATATTGTCATAATGATTCTCTTCTCAGACTAACTTTCAAACTGCTAGAAGATTGTACAGTCAGGATATTTTAATCTGATCTCATATTCAATTATTACTTTGCTAATATTATCTTACGCTGATTATTGGGACCACTAATTGCAGGTAATTGAAAAGCAGTACCATTGTAATTCAAAAGAGGAGTAATTCCATTTGCATTCTGTTTGCATTGGATGAATAGGATTAGACTATATATTTTCATTAGCTTTTGATTTTGTCTTACCTACATTATCCGATTATCTTACCTACATTATCCGATTATCTTACCTGCATTATCAGATTATGTTACCTACATTATCAGATTGTCTTATCTTCATTATTAGATTGCCTTACCTGCATTATCAGATTGTCTTACTGCATTATCAGATTTTCTTACCTGCATCATTCAGTTGTCTTATAAACATTATCAGATTGTCTTACCTGCATTATTTGATTGTCTTTCCTGCATTATCAGCTTGTCTTACTCCATTATCAGATTGTCTTACTCCATTATTTGATTGTCTTACCTGCCTTATCAGGCATAGAGATGCACTGTTGCCTTGTAATATAACCTGTTGTATAGCTAGTGCATGATGCTGCCCTAATACTGAAACTGCTCCTCTAGATGGAATATATTTATTTGTAATTTTTATTGGCAAAAGAGCAAGAAATAATGACAGTAGTGGATTGAAATTTTGGTTGAATCAGTGAGCAGTTTTTCCACAAAAAGTGGTACCATCCTATTTAAATTGCACACATATGGAAACTGCATCCTACCTTATTGGATGGACAACACTCGACATTGGTATTGCATCCTGCCTTATTGGATGGACAACACTTGACATTGATATTGTTTTTCCACTGGCACTGATTGCCAAAGTTTTGCACATTTGCAAAAATTCAGTTGAATTTTTTTCTTTCACATTTGTCTCAAAGATGCAAAAGTTTTCAAATAGTATGCATATAAATCAGTTACAGAGTCACAGTGTTGCCACCCAACATTTGTTACAACTCTACGGTCACAAACTTAAGTAACAGAAAAGAAGCAAATCCAACCAGTTTTATAAAACTTAACAAAGAATTTAATTATCAAAGTTATAAATGAAAAATGTGAGAGGAACTTACAGTATTATGAAGTTAATCCAAACTAGTCCTTACAAAGGTCTATGAAAGTCCTAAACGAATTAAAAATTCCTTATAATTTTCAATACTGGAAATGTACTGGTCCTCCAAGAACCCTGACTTTGTCAATATGGTGTTGTCCAGAATTCCTTTGAATTATTTATAACAGTTCCAGGATAATATTATAGTTAAAATAATGAGCCCTTTCTATGTCTACTGGACAATCCAAATGTTTTTCTTCTAGATTAATATCCAAGCACAACATCAAACATGTTTGCAGACTTACAACAGGGACACAATAATTGTGAATGACTCCAAAAATCAGAATGAATCTTATTGCTTAATTTTCTCCTTATATACACCATATGTTGTGACTGTACTTTGTAATAGAAGTGACAGCATACAATATTGATTTTGCATCAAGTTTAGCATATTCTCGTGACCTCGTGCAACCAATGGGAAGTTACAGAATGATTCTGGAAACATAGAAATCCCATCAGCCACTGAGAAACTACATCATAGGCATCATTTTTAAGTCTTATTATTAAGATTATTATTAAGAATTGTCAACACATATGTATACAGTAGTCCCCCTTTTGAACGGCGCCCCCCCCCCTCCGACCAGTGGCCACCCACTTCTTACGGCCAGAATCCCTTGGCACCGGCGAGTTTGTGTTCAAACATACCTCTCAAGAACGGCCACCCCTCTAATGCGACCAGCAACCAGCATATTGGTACAAAAATGTAAATTGTTCCCTTCACAAGGGGCCACTTTTTATTTCAAATGTATCCAGAACCAATAATTAATGTAAGTAATCAGATTATCTCTATCATCGATACATGTCTCCCAAATGTTAAGTTTCCATTTCTGAAAGAAGTGTTGACTAAAGTACATGTAACACTAAGATTAATACTATATCATTGTCTAAAAAGCTGATGTTTACAGGAAATGGGCTCAACAATGTTATGATAGAGTTTTGGGCTTCACACATCTGTCGAGTTCTTCTCTTTCATGATTACAACCGGACGTAATTGTCAAGATCATAACAGGGTTGGCATAGGCTAACAATAGATTTTGTGCATTAACACACACCCAGAGAAATTAACCTTGAACAAAACAGGGTACCAGACAAAGACCGAAAAATCACGTGACAACACAGTTATCCCTTCCTTTACAAAGAAGGCTTTTTGTCCACTCATCAAAAGTTTCGTCTGCATAATTAAATCGCATAGTTAGCAACATCCAAATAAATCATTACCTAATATTAACATGTCATCACGTAAACGAAGACTATTATTTTAGAAGAAAGTCGGTTATTCTACTCAACGACATCGGGTGAGGTGGGGAGGGGGGTTTGTTGAACAATTTTATGTAGAAAAGACTCGAATAAAACAATTTTATGTTGAAAAGACTCAAATAAACAATGTTGTAACCAATAAGGAGGCTATTCAGCAGCAGTGGGAAAATGGAGCAAATGGAAAGAGAATTATGTATGTGCCAAAATTTAAATGACATTTTTGAATGGTTTTGCAATGTGCATGACAACAATACCTGCTCACATATCATGCTTACATGAAGAATAAGAACTATTAATGTATATTCAGTTGAAATAAGTCTATTATTATAACAAGAAGAATCTGTTAATGATTAATGTTAATTTAACGAAGATATTAAATGCTTTGAAGTATGTAGCTTTCTTACTATGTACATTACATATACTTCTCCCAAAAAATTTAGTCCCCCTCTGGAAATTCCACCCGTCTTATAAGTCCACTTTCCCAGTGCAGAAGGGGGTGGCCGTATAAGAGGGGGGCCATTGTACATCTGTTTATAGATCCTATGGAGTTTGCATTCTTAACACAAGCAGGTCACATACACAATTTATGATAAGATATTCTATACAGTTTACAACCATAAATAAAAATTACAAAATTTAAATAAAATCATGTACCAGGAGTTACAAAAATATAGATATACTAACTCAGGGGAGATGTGGACTAGGCAAAACTCCCAGGGACTAGTAGATATTGAAAATTACTGTGGACTAGGCAAAACTCCCAGGGACTATTAGATATTGAAATTGGTTGGGCCAACAAAATGCATGTATTTATGTAAAATTCAAG
The DNA here is from genome assembly GCA_016617855.1 of Megalonaias nervosa. Classification (NCBI taxonomy): domain Eukaryota; kingdom Metazoa; phylum Mollusca; class Bivalvia; order Unionida; family Unionidae; genus Megalonaias; species Megalonaias nervosa. The sequence goes on from JAECUM010000106.1 coordinate 295,704, forward strand.
TCCTGATTTATAACACTCTTCCTAAAGCTTTACCTTCTTGCTCATTGTAGCAACTGTACCAGGATGCTGGGATTCGGGTGGGTGGATACATGAGTCACCATGCACCATCTGGGGGGTTCAGCAGTGTAGATGTGGCTGTATGTACCATTGAGAAGGGCAACGGTCTCATCAACAGAATGCTAGAGGAAAACAAGCTGGATCAGCTGGGTAATTTCAGATGAATTGTGCTCTTCACTGATCATTAGACAGATGTTTATAGGATTGCCCTCACTAAGAATAATGGGATAGCAGATATCTGTTGCAAATTGAATTGACAAAGACTGGCTTTTATTGTTGGTATTGTTCTTAAGGTTTCTATACCATTACAAAAAGTATAGGATACACAATGCTTAATGGAATCTGGCATTTGCTGTACAAGATTTTTTGCAATTTTACATCGTAAAAACCTTATCTGGTTTACCTGTTTCAAGCTGATTAGTCCTATAGACTTCTCTATATATCATGATAGAATTATAGTGTATATGGGATTTCAAACTAGTCTTCATTAGATATGAATGCTAAGGAATAAGGTTAATAATGCTATGTGTCATGAACTGCTTGCAAGTGATATAGTGTACTGTTCAAAATGTGTATAGGTGTATTGTACTATACTGTTCATCAAGTGGCATATTGTACTGTTCAAAAGTGGCATATTGTACTGATAAAAAGTGGCGTATTGTACTGTAACAAAAGTGGCATATTGTACTGATAAAAAAGTGTCATATTGTACTGATAAAAAAGTGGCATCTTGTACTGTTAAAAAAGTGGCATCTTGTACTGTTTAAAAGCAGCATAGTACAATGGGTGACATTGTACTGTTCAACAGATAGCATATTGTATTAGGAAGTATTCTACTGTGCTGTTCAACAAGTATGTTATTGTACTATTAAACAAGTGGCATATTGTACTTTTCCACAAGTTGCTTGTTGTATGATTCAGCAAGTGTTTTGTACTATTCAAGAAATGGTATATTGTACTATTCAACAAGCAACATGTACTGTAGAACAAGTGGCATGTTGTACTTTTCAACAAGCGGCATATTGCACTTTTCAACAAGTGTTTTATTGTACTATTCAACAAATGGCATTTTGTACTATTCAACAAGTGTTTTATTGTGCTATTCAACAAATGGCATATTGTAATTTTCAACAAATGGCATATTGTGCTTATCATCAAACTGCATATCATATTAATCAAAATTTTAAAAAAATTCGTCTTCTGATTTCTGCAGATTGTACAATCTGTTTGTTATAAAAATGCAATAATTAGCATTAGTCAGTAATTTTACTACAAGACTCCTTTTGATATATCACACTAGGTTAAATGCATCTACCTGACTGAACTAACTGATCATTATTGCATCCCATGCATGTGTCTATTTGCCTATCATGTGAAATGATTTTGTTATTAACCTTGTTGGTCAAATTTGGCTATCTGGCATGGAAAACTTAAAACCCTTGTTGGTCTAATTTGACCATCTGGCCAGGAAATCTTAAAACATTTGTTGGTCAGATTTGACCATCTGGCTCAGAAATCTTAAAACCTATGTTGGTCTAATTTGGCCATCTGGCCAGGAAATCTTAAAATCCTTGTGGTCTAATTTTGCCATCTGGCCTAGAAATTTAAAACCCTTGTTGGTCTAATGTGGCCATCTGGTCTGGAAATCTTAAAACCCTTGTTGGTCAGATCTGGCCATCTGGCCTAGAAATCTTAAAACTTATGGTGGTCTAATCTGGCCATCTGACCTAGAAATCTTAAAACCTGTGTTGGTCTAATTTGGTATTCTGGCCTGGAAATCTTAGAACCCTTGAGCTTGAGTCTGAAAGTTTCTTGTGATCAGTCGCAAATTATATGAAATCTGAAAGATCATTTTTGATTGACTGATAGTGGTACAGAATCTTAGAATCCTAGACTCTGTGGTCTCCAGGCAGATAGCAATACCTAGGTACCATTTTCCCCCATGGTAATATGGTTATTATTGCTAACAATTTGTTGATTTTTGTCATAAACAGTCAGAAAGTCAACTAAGATACTATAACACATTTTGTCATTGATTTCTGGAAATGTAGAACCCAAACCTTGCTTACAGAGGGAACAAAACTGATAGAATTGAAAACTCAAAACCGTAATGTTAATTTACTTTTTAGGTTACACACATATTTTACCCATAATGTATTGTACTCTTGGTTGTAGTAATATGATTAGTTTTAAAAGGCTTTAATGTTTAAAATCAGAGGTACTGATTAAAAATCTTCAAAGTATTACTTTATTTCTATATGTACAATTTATCCAGTCACTCTAAGTAGCAGCTTGAATTATAATATATGTATTGTTGTTGTGGTTGAGTTACACCTACTCAGTGACTCACACGGGTTATTTGTTAAACAGGTATTGTTGTAGATGAGTTACACCTGCTTTGAGACTGACACAGCATCTATTTATTCTACTGTTGTTTTGTTGTGGATGAGTTACACATGCATGGAGACTCACACTGGGGCTATTTTATACAGGTGTTATTGTTATGGATGGGCTACACCTGCTTGGAGATTGTCACATCCCATGCATGTGTCTATTTGCCTTTCATGTGATACACTTTTGTTTTAACCCTTTTTGGTAAAATTTGGCTATTTGGCCTGGAAAACTTAAAACCCTTGTTGGTCAGATTTGACCATCTGGCCTAGAAATCTTAATATCCTTTTTGGTCTAATTTGGCCATCAGTCCTAGGAATCTTAAAACCTTTGTTGGTCAGATTTGACCATCAGGCCTAGGAATCTTAAAACCCTTGTTGGTCAGATTTGACCATCAGTCCTAGGAATCTTAAAACCCTTGTTGGTCAGATTTGACCATCAGTCCTAGGAATCTTAAAACCCCTGAGCTTGAGTCTGAAAGTTTGTTGTGATCAATTTCAAATTGTATGAAATCTGAAAGTTTAGTTTTGATTGACTGATAGTGGTACACAGTCATAGAATCCTGGACTCTGTGGTCTCCAGGCAAATAGCAATACATAGGTACAATCTTTTCCCATGGTAATATGGTCATTGTTGTTAACAGTGTGTTAATTTTTGTCATAAACAGTCAGAAAGTCAACTAAGATATTGAAACACATTTTTTTTGACTGATTTCTGGAAGTGAAGAACCTAAACTTTGCTTACAGAGGGAACAAAACTGATTTCAGTTTTGAAAGAATTACAAACTCAAAATCTTAATGTTAATTTACTTCTTAGGTCACACACATATTTTATCATTAACATATTTTACTCTTTGTTGTAGTAATATGATTAGCTTTAAAAGGCTTTAATGTTTAAATTAAATCTTATATTTCCAAACTATTGCTTTATTTCTATATGTACAATTTATCCAGTCACTCTAAGTAACAGCTTGAATTATAATATCGCTATTATTGTTGTGGTTCAGTTACATCTACTCAGAGACTCACACAGTGGTTATTTATTAAACAGGTGTTATTGTTGTATATGAGTTACACCTGCTTTGAGACTGACACAGGGTCTATTTATTCTACAGGTGTTTTGTTGTGGATGAGTTACACCTGCTTAGAATCACACTGGGGCTATTTTATACAGGTGTTATTGTTATGGATGGGCTACACCTGCTTGTAGATTGTCACATAGGATATTTATTATATAAGTCTATTTATTATACAGGTGTCATTGTTGTCAATGAGTTACACCTGCTAGGAGGCTGACACGGGCTATTTATACAGATATTATTATGAATGAGTTCCCCGTCTTGGACACTTACAAAGGACTCTTTATTACACAGGTGTTATTCTTGTGGATGAGTTACACCCGCTTGGAGACTGAAACAGGGGCTATTTATTATACAGCTGTTATTGTTATGGACAAGTTATACCTGCTTGGAGACTGAAACAGGGGTTATTTATTATACAGCTGTTATTGTTATGGACAAGTTATACCTGCTTGGAGACTGAAACAGGGGCTATTTATTATACAGCTGTTATTGTTATGGACAAGTTATACCTGCTTGGAGACTCTCACACAGGTTCTATTCATTATACAGGTGTTATTTTGTGAAAGAGTTAAACCTGCTTGGAGACTCCATCATAGGCTATTTATTGTGGATGAGGTACACCTGCTCGGAGGCTCACACAGAGGCTATTTATTTTACAGGTATTATTGTTGTGGATGAGTTACACCTGCTTGGAGACTCACACCGGGGTTATTTATTAGAACTACTTCTGACCAAAATCTGCTACATGATGAAGAAAACTGTCCAGCAGCCTGACCAGTAAGTATCATTTTTTGATAATCTATTGATTGATTCATATTTGGTTGTAAAATTAACATGAAAGAGTGAGGAGATATGACATTTATGAAAGGAGTTGAAATTTTTTTATTTTTTCTGACCCTCAGGGAGAAAAATAGAAATTATTCAATAAGTATGTGAATTTCATGCAAAATTCTGTTTATTACATCACAGAATTACTAGCTTTTGCTCAGTGATCATACATGAATTCAGCGGTGAGGACATTAATTATATTCAGACATCATACTCAACAGATCTGATCAAGAAGTAATTGACATTACCAACTCCTGGGAAAATTCATATAATGAATTGTCACACGTGTGTTTTTTACAAAAAGAAGTATCAGCACTCAGGTTTTAAAAAGTTGAATGATTAGTGCTGCATAGTAGTTTGAGTATAACAGTCTGGACAAATGTAACAAAGAATAAAATACAAAAATTTTCACTACTGTATTATCTTTCCATGCCAGTGGATTCTCAGCAAACTTTGCACAAGTTTCTGAGGAAAGACAGTTTGTTCAACTAGACAAATTCCTTGAATTTGAGGGGTTGCTTTGAAACCTTGAAGTTTTAAAAGTGGGTTTCTTCCTATAAAAGTTCTAGTTGAAAAACTTCGGAAGTTTGTCAGAACTCTTTAAATTTACCTAAAGGAAATACAAAACATTTAAACTAAATAAAATATATCACTTTTTAAATTTAAATTTTTTACAGATTTTCCAAAAATAATAAACAAATAAATAAATAAAAAGTATAAAATCGTGTGATTCAAAAAACAATACACTGGTAGTTACCAGATGGAATAGCATCCCATTGCAGGATGGAACACTTGTCTTTTTCAGTTCCATATGGAGAAAAGTTGATTTCTGTGAGAAAAAAATTACTCCTTTAAAACTTAAGAAGTCTTTGAAAAATCTTTAAAAATGTCCTTGAAAACAATCTCGTGGATTGTATGAACCATAAGAACATTATAAGTCCTGCATGACCAAGTGTTTAAACTAGGAGCGACCAAGTGTCCAATGACCATGATTATAATATGCAGCTTTCCTCGTCTTTTGTATGTCCAGAGTAACTACATTTGTTGATATTTCAAGGAATCAGTTGTCATCATCCCATGCTGTACAGATTGTTGGTATGAGTGCCACTCTGCCCAATCTGGATCTTCTGGCGAGGTGGCTTAAGGCTGATCTGTTCCACACAGATTATCGTCCTGTTCCGCTGACAGAATGTGTTAAAATAGGATCTGCAGTGTATGATAAGAGCATGACAGTCATTAGAACTATTGATCCAAATATTGTTGTCAAAGGAGATGATGATCATGTGATCCCACTTTGTGTGGAGACACTGCGTGAAAACCACTCCATACTGATATTCTGTCCAACAAAGAACTGGTGTGAGAAACTGGCTGAGACGATTGCCAGGGAGTTTTATAACATGATGAAAAACCCAGTTCCTCCAGGTTCAAACCAAGGCACAGGTATGTATAATCATGTAACATGTATGTATCAGTGATCATATTTTCACTTAGTGAAGACTGAACAGTGATTTTAATTAATATTTTGGATTTGTTGTCTGACTTAATAGAAGACTTGGATTTTTTATGCTCCCACCTCTGGGCAGCATGGGTATATGGTAATCTTTATGTGCATGTTTCAATTTCTGCATTTACCTGGCACAATCTCATTAGTGCAACTAATCCTGCAGTTTTTGATGGACTGCTATGAAACCTGGTAAATATTATGTTCCAATACCGGAAAATGTTTGTCAACAAATCACTTTGATCTCACAAGTTTTGTTCTGCAGCTTACTGCAGTAGGAGACAGAATCTTGTGAATGCAACTTGTTTTGAAGTTTTTATGGATTATTGCCCTTTTTGACTGACAGCTGGATGCATTGTAGAACAGAATTTTGTGAATGCAACTGCTTTTGCAGTTTTATGTGTATTGTTGTGAAACTTTTTACATATTACGGGGATCACCAGAAGATATGCATTTGGACCAGTCATTGTACTTGCACTTTTTTCACAAGAGTTATGCCTCTTTTATACTTTAGACTTGTCTTTATATTTATTTAAAAAATTGCTCACCATTTCTCTAGTTATCATTGAGATTCAAACATCATCCAAACATTAGCCTTACAAGAGGAAATAAAAATGACCCTTTTACCACTGACCACCATCACACAAAAAATGTTGAAACCTGAATCGTAGAGGAACATCTTTTATGTTACTTATGTATAACTGCTTAATTTATAAATAATAATGATGATCACCTCACTAGCCACTCGGCATTAAGAGGTTAGTATTAGGACTGGTCGGCCTGGTGTCATACTGCTAAATGTCTACTGTATGATGCCCCAGTGCTGTAAATCACTATAGACAGCCGCACTGCAGACATCATAGCGATATGACAAAAAAATTGTTCAAGCTACGTTAATAATCCAAATCACACCCACACATAATATTAATAATGATCAGTTCAAAAGATATTATTCTACAAATGCTGTTCAGTTTCTTTCTAATTGAATTTTATTTCCCTTTGTTTAAATATGGATGATGCACTTCATGTATTCTTTTAGTCATAGAATTTTCAACCAGAACATATTTAGTGCAACTTTCAATGCTGTGGAGTCCAGAGGAAAACATATGTATACGGAACAAGGTTTATTAGGAATTTAATTTTTACAATATGCTTTTGCCTTGGATTTTTATAGTATATTGATCGATGGAAAGAAAATAATATTATTAAGAAAGTGTCCCTTCATCCTTGGTTAATTTCTGAATTTTTTTATTTTAAGGCATTAAGATGTAGAAATACTGATGGGAAATACAATTTAAAAAAATGATTTTCAGCATGATTTGATGTGCATTTGCTTTTGTTTATATACCTTAATTTGTATGAATGATAGCAGCTTCTCCTATTTGTTAGGATTTGTAAAGGCATCTAACCTGCTAGTTTTGCCGATAGACAGGGGCTCTCTGCTGGATGTGGTAGAACAGCTCAGGAGGAGTCCAGTAGGATTGGACCCAGTCTTGGGGAAAACCATTCCTTACGGAGTTGCTTACCACCATGCAGGTATGAAACAGGAATGTTAAAGATATTTAAAACAGTCATATCCCCACCCCAACCCCTATCCAGTTGTCCATGACATTTTTTCTGCTTGAATATGGTTTGTTCCTCACCCGGGGAAGTGTGGGAAAAAAATCCCCTTATGATGCTTATATCAATCTTCATATCTAACACATGTTAGGGCTTATTGCTATGATAGCTAAATCATACAGAAAAATAGCTTTGGCGTCTTTGGTTTGGTCCAAGGGTTGAGGAAGCTAGTTTACTAGCCATAGATTTTTTGCTGCAACTTACATGCGTTCTGTTGTAACATATATGCCATTTTAGCAATCACACACTTTCAAGTTAACCAGAAGTCTGTTAATTAAATGAGGGCCTTAATTTATTCTTTATGATTTAATTCTTTGATATTGTCCTACATGCCAAGATGAATCAAAAGAATTCAACATAAGCAATGTGAAGTCAGCAATTGCTGTTATCAATTTTCATGGTTTTGCAAAACATTAGATTTTCATTGGTATCTAAACTCATTAATTGTTGAAGGTGTTCTATTGTTTTGACAGAAGAATCTTTGTTGTTGGTGGAAGGTTTTCTATTGTTTCCATAGAAGAATCATTCTTTGTTGGTGAAAGGTGTTCTGTTGTTTCCATAGAAGGATCAATGTTTACTGGTGGAAGGTGTTCTATTATTTCCACAGAAGAATCATTCTTTGTTGGTGGAAGGTGTTTATTTGTTTCCAACAGAAGAATCATTGTTTGTTGGTGGAAGGTGTTCTACTGTTTCCACAGAAGGATCATTGTTTATTGGTGGTAGGTGTTCTATTGTTTCCACAGAATAACCATTGTTTGTTGGTGGAAGTTATTCTTTTGTTTCAACAGAAGAATCATTGTTTGTTGGTGGAAGGTGTTCTATTGTTTCCACAGAAGAATCATTGTTTGTTGGTGGAATGTGTGTTATTGTTGAAACAGAAGGATCATTACTGGATTTTTAAATTTAAGGTTTGTAGCATCTGCAGAATCCACAAAGATTTCTGTCCAATGAAAATAGGACCAACAGAACTACAATTGATAAACAGTGGTCACTAATATGTCCCAAGTGTACAGTCCAGCTAACGGTTCATGTTTCACTTGAGACACAGTAATTAGTCATGAAAAGTTTTCTCCCTTAGCCTGAGTGCCAGGATCCACTTGTATAAGATAAGACAGTGACATAATTGTTCATTTTGACATGTGCCAGTTTTAATGGTATTGCCACATTATTGTATTTAACCTAAATTTGGTAAACTTGATAAATACTCTTGCATGAATTGTATGACTTTTATCAATTCCTTAATTATAATTGCCTGCATGGGTAGCATCAGTTAAGTATTAAGAAGAAGGAGTTATTAATAGACATTCTATTCATTTTTGATTGATTAACATTGAATCAATATTTTTGCATGGAAAAAGAAGTCATGGATTATGTCTGACAAGAAGGAACTCTGCCACATTGGTTGTGAATATTCAGCTGTACATTAGATACATGTGCAGTATGACAGGACTTCTACAGACATATCTTTGGTACATGATCAGACTAGAAACTTTTTTCCAAAATTGAAGAGTAGCTATTTAAAAATTCCATGACATGCAGGACACAGTATCCCAATGACTTTGCGGATACTTAGCCTGCGTTAAGACACCAACAAATCTTTGTTTCAGGCCTCACCTTTGATGAACGTGACATTGTGGAGGGAGCATTTAGGCAGGGGATTCTAAGGGTTCTAATTGCTACCTCCACCCTGTCTTCTGGTGTAAACCTTCCAGCACGGCGAGTTCTAATACGTACTCCAGTCTTCCATGGCACTCTGATAGACTTCCTTGTATACAAACAGATGATAGGCCGTGCTGGTAGGAAAGGAGTTGACACAGCAGGTAAGAAGTATGACAGGATCCAAAGATGAACCCTATATAGCTTCAGTCAACAGGTGTCAATCATGGAATTGACAGGTGAACATTTTTGAAAAAGAAAGCTATATATTCTGTTTTCTCTTCTTGTCAAAAATCACGTTCACTATTCTGAACAAGCCAAAAAAGACTTTGAGTACACATCCTTTAGGTCACACAAAGGCTTTGAATACACATCCTCTAGGTCACAAAAGGGCTTTGAATACACATCCTCTAGATCACAAAAAGGGCTTTGAATTCAAACATTATATTTGTTATAGAATCAAGAACATGCTTCATCATTTGTGGTATTTAATCTTGTTTTAATTTGTACCCAACAATGTGGCAAAAATGTTTACCTTATGTTACAAAATTTTATGCTAAAAATATGGAAAAGTGTATCTAACCCCAACACTTAGATCATCAAGGTCTTAATTCACATTTTGTGCAGTGCTTCTCACATGAAGATTCTGAAAATTTATATTTTTATTGATTATATAATCCAAATATAGTCCAAGAGGAAAATGGAGCTACAATAAAAAGATGTTAATTATTCCCATTATAGGAGAGAGCATCCTTCTTTGTAAGCCTAATGAAAAATCAAAGGCTGTGACCCTTATGAAATCTACACTGCCACCTGTCCATAGCACTCTTATGAACTATCAAGGGGAACAACTCAGCTCCAGCATGAAGAGAGCAATCTTGGAGGTGGTGGTCAGTGGGGTTGCCTCGACAAACAGGATGTGGCAGACTATGTATCATGCACTTTGCTGGCCGTGTCTGTCCCAAAAGATGGAACCAAGACAGATGAACTCATTGAGGCCTGTATCTCCTTTCTGCAAGAAAATGAATTTGTTACTCTCCAAAAGATCACAAATGACGGTGAGTTTGATACTAATACTTTAGATATTACATAAATTTAGAAGTTTGCAATAAACCAACCATACAGCTTATTTAATATATGTATCATATGTGAATGATGTTCTTATTCGTACTTATTTGCGACCGCTCCAGTGGCCTTAGTGGTTAGAGCATCTGCCTCAATTGCAGGAGGTCACAGGTTCTAACCCCAGCTGAGTCATACCAAGGACTTATTAAAATGGTATTAACAGCTGCCTTGCTTGGTGCTCAGCATTAAGTGATTAGTGTTAGGACTGGTTGGCCTGGTGTCAGGATAATGTGACTGGGTGGGACATGATGCTACATGTCTGTGGCATGATGCCCCAATGCTAGACATCACTATAAACTGCCACACTGCAGACATCGTAGCGATATGACTGAAAAATTGTTAAAGCTACATTATAAAATCCAATGCACGCACACATTGCTTATTTGCAAACAAATTTTTAAAATTATTTTCTTCATGTATCTATAAGAATGGTCTCTGTTGCAATATGCATATAGTTTTTGTCTTTTGTTCCTTTTTGATTGCATAATTATAATAAATATAAAATCTACATTCTCTGTTACTTGTAAAATATGTTGTAATGAAATACTGAACACTTCATTTCTATTCTGACAGAATCATTTGTTTGTAAGTTGGTTCAGACCTAGACCTTTGTCTACCTTTGACCTGATGGGGGTGGGTGGGGGTGAAAGTAAAACAAAAAGTAAAACAAAAAGAAAAATGGTATCTTGATATGCATGCAAAATCCTATGTCTTATTTTTAATAAAACGGAGAGCAATACATTCAAAAGACTGGATCTGATTCCAAATTCAGTTCTAAGCCTTACAGTGTGGACATAAAGTATTTGATAACCATTTAAATATTCAAAAGAAATGGTTACATTCTTACACAGTGTTGTTCAGTGATAAATGTGGAATGTAGGAATGCTTGAAACATAGGAGCTACATTGATCTGACAGCATCAGACCAGAAAATCAAACAATACACACAAGTATGAATAATCAGCAAAACTGTTACTATTTAAAAGTATTTTTTTCAGATCTATGAATGTAATAATAGTAACGGAATAAAATAATGCAGTGGATGACATAAATTATGTCATGGATATGTATTTTATTTTCAGATGGATCAGTCAATGAGAGATTTGTCCCCACACAGCTTGGATCAGCTGTTCTGGCCTCAGCTCTTCCCCCAGATGAGGGACTGATTGTCTTTGCAGAGCTGCAAAAGGCCAGGCAATGCTTTGTCCTGGAGAATGAACTGCATATCATTTACCTGGTTTGTGCATTTGTATTTGATAATTAGAGTTCACAGGCGTTTCTATTTTTTTACATTCCTGAATAGATTATTGCCAAATGATTGGGAAACTGCTGACAAATGGCCTTATCGGATACTGCATTACCTGTCAATCCTTTTTATTCCAAATTTTTAAATTTAGGGATATTTTAAACAGGAAGCATGAATGACATTTAGATGTATTTATGCATCATAAAGCAACATAAAATTTTGCAATAACTTTGAACTTCAGTGACTACAGGTAAATTACTGATTGAGTATTTAGCAGTACATCAGTACACAAAAGGTTTTATCATTATCCATGGGATTCAAAATATCTGAGTCTGTGCAGGGTTACAATCATCACACTTGTCCAGCATTCTAACCACTGGGCCACTATGTCTCCTTTCACAAGTAAAAGATAATGAAAACTTAGACTGCTTATCACTTGTCTGCAAAATGTAGAGGACATCAGAAATATTTATATGTGGGGGGTATGGTGCATAGAAAAAATGGTTTATATAAAATTTGGGGAAATAACTGTACATTAACAAAAACAATTAAGGTTATTGAATTTGTACTGTACATGATTGCTGCTCATTACATTCCTTATTCATCTTTTTTTTTTACCCAGGTCACCCCAGTATATGCCCAAGATATCGGAGCTAATATAGACTGGTACCAGTTTTACTGTCTTTGGGAAAAACTTCCAGCTGATATGAAAAGAGTAGCAGAACTAGTTGGTGTGGATGAGTCTTTCATAGCAAAGGCTGTTCGTGGAAAGATCCCAACCAAAACAGTTGCCCAGCTGAAGTTCCTGGCCATCCATAAACGATTCTACACTGCTTTGGTTCTGAATGACCTTGTACAAGAAGTCCCACTAACAGACGTGGCTCGAAAGTTCAGTTGTAACAAGGGACAGCTTCAGTCTCTACAACAATCAGCTGCAACATTTGCTGGTAGGTGTCAGTCCTTTTAGTGAGTACACAAAAGAGTTTAAAGCTTTATCACATTTACATTTCACATTGTTACATGTAGGCTCTTACAAATGTAACGAAAGAAAAGAGTGAAGTCAACAAGCTTTGTAAATTTTAACAAAATAATTTATTTCCCTAGAAAACAATGTAAAAAATAGGAAATAGGACATACGGTTTGTGAATATAATCCAAAAATTAATCCTAAAGTTGAAAAATATAAGTCCTGTCACTAAACAGTTCTAATTGAATCAGGGTTCGAATCTCGATGAAATTCCAATATGGAGGCGATGGCGTCAGATGATGTCTGCACTGATGGTGACAGATCCTCGTTGAATCGCAGTTTATAATGTTTCTGTTAAACTCCAGAATAAATTTCCACTAAATTTCTTTCTCCCAGAACTTTTATAAATATGAAGCACTTGTTTAGTTTTCTAGAGAATAAATTCCAAAAAACAGATGAACTTCAAAACAATCTGGCTTCAACAATAAATATCTCTTGAGCCCTCAAGGTTTAAAATACAACTAAATAGATCTAGTAGAAAATGGCTGTTTAAAGCCTCGATTTTAGATCACATGGTAGTTCACATGACAGACTACGTGACTTCCAACTTGAACAGTGCAATAAAAAAAATGACAATTATCACGTAGCTAGAATAGCCCTATCTAAGAATCAAATTTTCACACTGGAAATAAATAAAAAGGAAAGGCTGTATACAATTCAGCTAACACACAGGATGAAATGACCTTGGCAGTAGCCAGTTGTCTTCACTCGATGTTTACAAAATCCATGAACTAAAAATAGTGCTGAAGAAATCTTATAATCTAATCGGGTCAAGCCAATTTTCCGAAAAGATATTTAAATCCAATGAAAATTATCATTACAATAAAATGTAATGAAACAAAAATAAAATAAAAAAGAATTTTAAAACTAACACACAAGCAATTTAATTACATATATGTAACAACATTTACAGCTCTGTCCTGTTATAATGCGGTAGTTGGGGTCCATAACTGCTGACCACGTTATGTACCAAACAGTGGTATAGCGACAATGATTGAAAGTTATGAATGCACTTGTGTATTGGGGGGGAGGTGAACAACATGCTAGTCAAATGTATAGTAACACTGTTAGTTTATGTAAATTAGGTTATTTTTTTACAGATATGGTATTAATAACATTTTGAAAAGTAACTAAAAATACAATACCAAACTTCTGGTTGTTTCTTTCAACCCATTTTGTCATACTTATAACAATGATGTAAACACCTCATTTTAATAAATATGCTTGCCAGCTATAATTCCTGTCTACAGCTGCATCAAGTTTAAAGTGATTTAAAATGATGAAATTATTTCATCACTTGCCCCCAAAAATGATTAAATTTAGGTTGCACTAGAGGCCTGATGTTAAAAGCTTCATTCATTTATAATTAAGAGCTCACAATAGCATATTTACCACCTCTACACCCATTTTGCAGTTAAATAAATGAACATCTATCTGTAACAAGTGTACTGAATAAGGTTGTCATTTTTATCAATAAATTATCTTTGTTTTCAGTTCAAAATGTCAGTTATATATGACTGAGTGATGTCACATCATGTGCAGCATGCTTTTAGCAGTTCCAAAGCATGGAATAACAGAAAAAGAACTACAAAATGGCAAACTTACAAACATGTATGCAATCCATTTAAAATCCAGTGATATCCAAACACAGAAAGTATTAATCCAAATAAAATATATACTGTTCATTCACATGATGTGCATTTCCTACTGACAGTAATTCATGATTTATGTTGTTTGAGACTGAATTGTTCTTGTTTTTGTTTTTTGTTTAAGCAAAGTCCACAATATTTCTCAGTTGTATAATTTTCAAAAGGTTTCTCAAATAACTTTGAAAACAGTACTGGATATTTCCGGCGGGTCCTCCTGGTCACTGTCAGTAGTAGATTCTACTTCCTGTTGATCTGGATCAAAGCTTTCTCTTTTGGCACCTAGGAAGAACTGACAATGTCAGCATCAGTCTTACAATTCTGATCAAGTGCTGAACATCATCAAATGAGTTAAAATGTCCCTGTAGCACAGTTTAGGTTCTTCAACATTCTCCTCCATGAATCACTCAGAATCAACCTTCTTCATGGAATAAGCTTTCCATTTCCTGACATCTGCATTGTGAGATTAAAGGTCATAATTCACTCATAAATATGGATAATAATAAACTCACTTTTAAATCTGATTTTAAAAAAGTGACACTATATTGTTTGAATGAACCTAGCCACATTTTATGCAAATGAGCAACTATCCCTTCTGGGCTGCTTTGCAACAGATTGCAGAAAGCGGCAGCAAGTTCAGATGACTAATTCTTTCTGTGATCTATTGCTATCCAGGTGTCAATAAACAATGGTCAACAAAAAGCTGTCTTCTATATAATTGGTGAGCTGTGTTTACAGAAATCTGCTGGGGTGAATTTAGTGCTAAAGGCAAATCTGACAGTCTTGTGTACTTAAGCCAAATAGAATAGACAACACAGACCAATGACAGTTGTGGCTTATTAGAGATGTTGGTAATTTCAGGTGTAGAATAACTTGTTAGGAATACAATAACTTAACCTGAACACAATAGTTAAACTGTGACTGTTAACACTTGTTTGGGTAATGTCAAGTTCAATAGTTTTGATGTTAAATTTTCAGTTGATAAAATGTTGAATACTTTTTTGAAAAATATTTTTACAATTTTAATTTTTATAATTTTAATTATGGCATCCATAGCATTAGCACATTTTATCCAGAATCATGTTATATCAAAGTGCATTATAACGGGAGAGCTGTATTAGCAAAAGATAGTCATGTCCTACAAATCATATATCACATTGAGACCTAAGTCTTAGAATGTAATATGCAATGTCTTCAGTTTTTTTGATAGATGAAACTTTGTAATAGGGATGTGTGTGTGTGTGTTTTGGATTTTTAACCTTGCTTTAACAATTTTTCAGTCATATCACTATGAGGTCTGCATTGTGACAGTTTATACTGATGTCTAGCACTGGGGCATCATGCCACAGACATGCAGCATCACATTATCCTGACACCAGGCCAACCCATCCTAATACTAACCTCTTAATGCTGAGCTCCAAGCAAGGCAGCTGCTAGTACCATTTTTATTAGTCTTTGGTATGACTCAGCCGGAGCTCGAACCCTCGACCTCATTAATAGAGATTGACTTTCAATTCATGAAACATGTTGAATAATACAGAATGCAACTTGATAAAAGTTGTTTGTAGGAGATTAATTTGATAAATTTAAATTCTAATGCATCCTGATTTAAGGTTCAAAACCATTACAATTGTCTTCAATGACAGATAAATATATCACTTTAATAGCATAATATTGACAACACTAATAAGGACTGAGTGACTGCAAAAGGACAATTGTCCATAAGAAAGTTTATTTTTACGGGGTACAGTTAAATGCTCATTGTATAGGGAAATGTACATTTTGTAACAAGTGCTCCATATCCACAGCAAGAAACTGATATAAAGACAGCCATATAGGAATTTTTGTTGTTTTGTTTTGTTTTGTTTGAGTAGGTATGGTGACAGTGTTCTCCAATCGGCTGGGCTGGAATAACTTGGAGTTACTTCTGTCACAGTTTCAGAGCCGACTGACTTTTGGTGTTCAACGTGAGCTGATTGACTTGGTCCGCATCTCTTCTCTCAATGGCCAGAGGGCCAGGATTCTGTTTGATGCAGGGTACCAGACAGTTGCATCCCTAGCCAGTGCACAACCAACTGATGTGGAGGCTGTTCTAAAAAATTCCATCCCATTTCAGAGGTAAAGAACTAGTGTGTTGGTGCAAGCACATTGTAATATTTCTTGATCAGCCATGTAAGAGATGTATTACAGTCTTCTCATGAGCTTGAATAATCACTAAGAAGTGGAAAGGCAAACTATGGCCTTGGGGGAAAAAAATTAAGTCAAATAAAATGCCTCAATGCATGAAATTATTAAGAAATACAAGGGCATATGAAATTACAGATTCATTACAGATGATTCCAACAATTTTGGAGATTCTTCCCTTGTGGTGGAATTATTTTTGTGTAAAACAAGTATTTTGGGGAATTTTCAAAATAGACTTTGTTTTCTAAACCTCCAGTCTGTTATCACCAGAAATTACAGATATCCCTTTATAGCAAAATAATAGATTAACACTATAAAGTTTTGTGTCCAAACCAAAATTAGTTATATAATTAGGTTCTTGTTTTGTGGAGAAGTTGCCTTTTTAAAAAATAGCTCTGTAGTTGAAATTGATGTTGTGTTCCTAGTAGAAAGCAGGTATATATAAGATATCCTTAATATGAAATAAATTTATTTGTTTGTTCAGCTGACATAATAAATGTATGTTGCATTAAACAAATTTTGTTTCTTATTTACAGGTGTTATTAGAATAAAGGTGCCTCATGATCATACAACACCATTAGCTTCACATCAGATTAAAGTTCTGATCTCTTTTAAAGGATAGGAGTTTTTGTAATATCTTTATCAAGCAGAAACAAACTAGAATACTTAACACTGTTAAAAACTCTATTCCCTCTTAATACAATAAAAAGACATGAAATAGATTCTTATTTAAAAAAAAAAAAACATGATTTGGTTCATTAAATGTAAAGTAGTTAAAAAAAACCTAAGTGTTTCACACTAGACTGCAATCATACCTTGGCAAACGAATCTCTGTCATTTTATCTCTGAAGAGGAAGATAGAAAAAGAGGTTGTATGTTCTATAGTTGATGTTAATTTGATTATCATAAATACCAGTCCTTTCTATGGAATTCCAGCAGAAAAGTCCCATATTATCTTTGAAAAACATGTGGCAAATTTAATTTGTGTAGCAAATTATGACTCATTGGATGCATCCAGGTCCATTACTAATAAAATTAATTATTTTATCAGATACTGCATTGCACAGACATGAAAAGAGACCTCTGCTGTGGAAACTTTTCAGATATAGCCCATTTTTGAGGTTGCAGTTTTATATTAATACAAAGTACTGGGGTGAAGCAAAAAAAGAAAACGTTTTAGTACTTTTTGGTTGTGTTGGCTGTGATTACTTAATCAAATGATGAGTAGCCAGCCCCTGTAAATAGTGTTGCATCTTACCAGTAACAATCACCCAACACTCAACTTTGGATTATATGAAGATAACTCAGGCACCATGCTGTTTATCTATGTGTTATATACACTCACTGCAAACAACAAAGATCCTGATCTGCTGTAGGATAATGTGCCAGCAGATCAGAGTTTATGTTATTTGTTCTACTGATTACTCCTAACAAACTGTACAGACCCAGATCTGCCAGCGCATTATGCATTGGCAGATCTGGGTCTTTCCAGTTTGCAGTTGGGCTCGTCTTATAAGCCAGTAGTATATATGGTATCTTGAAAGCCAGTTTAACAGTCAGATATTTGTTACTTGAAAATATATAAAATTATTTCAGTATAATTATGAAAATTAAAGTTTTTTAAATATATTTCAGTTTTCCAAACTGGCTTTCAGATTGGGAAAAATGGTTCACAGGCATTCATTTTTAGTTGTCACTGGCTCTTGAGCATGGATTTTTCTTGCCCAGAATTTGATTTGAACATTGTTATAGGTTTAGATGTGTCTTTTATGGGTTTTGTCACATCTACTCTGCTGTGGACAGTTATGGCCTTTGTCATTTAGCTTCATGTATTTACATGGGATGTTCTTTGTATCAAGAAGCCCTGGAAGGAGATAGATTTCAAGTATTCCATAACATCATTTAGAGGAGTCATGGCCCCTGAATGCCCATCTTCTCTTACCTTTGGTTCCTAACACAAGTTCCTCTATTATTAGGCCCTAGGAAACAACTTCTGTCGAGTTCTAACATTTGCAGTGTACCCATTGCTAACAACTCTAGTCACCCATACTCCAGCAAAGAACTGTTAAGAATTTATTATTAGACCACATTTGTTAATTATTAGGAGCTCACAAGGTACACCTGTTTCAGCAGTATTTTAAACATGTTGAATTAGTCCCTGAAAATGTAGGTTTCATTGATCCAATTGTTTGGTGCACATCACATGTATTTCTGTGATATGCCCACATTGCAACTTTGATGGTGGTGGTACCACTCTGCACAAGTGTATGTTCATCTCTACCTTAATTTATCTTAAATTAAATTTGTATACAGTATTAAGTACCATTTATGTTTCTTTTATAGTTTAAAGAAGCAGGAGAATGAGACAGAATGGGATGCTGAACAGAGACGGAAGATGCGCTGTATCTGGCTGACAGGGAAGAGAGGCGTAACAGAGGCAGAGGCAGCAGAGGTGATTATTGAAGAGGCCAAGTCCATCATACAGGAAGAACTAGGAAGTCTGGGAATAAAGTGGACATCTGAGAAACATACTGAGATATTCAAATCTCCCACCTCCAGGCAAACTGACAGTAAGTATAATGTTCACATAAACATAACATTTAGGAGGCAAAGGCTATCATGCTGGATAAATTGGGGGTGGGGGTGGGCAAATAGTAATACAGTTGACATCAGAGAAACAGTCAGAGGCATTTAAATATCCCATGTCCAGACAGGCTGTTGGAAAGTGTGTATCTGTTTAAATATATCAAAGTCTGCCATACAGACAGAAATCAGAGGCCAGGGCATATAGTTGTGGCCCTGGTTCGATATAGAACTTGACCTTTGTATATTGAACCATGTTTTCTTTCTTTTCAACATATGGGCAGGAGGAGCCATCATGTATTGATACATTTCTTATTGTGTATTATCAAGGAAGTGAGGAATTTTTATGGAGCTAAAACTGATTAAGTATAAAAATGTAAAATATGGTAACACTTATTTGTAACAAATTCATTCATCTTGATTCACAAAAAACTGAACTGTTTGCTCATGTAGTGATGTATTTTTGTATATGATGATGTTTCATCTACATTTTTAATATTGACAAATGAATGATGAATTTGCCATATACTTGGCTTGATGCCTATTGTCACTTTCATTTTAGATGCACTTCTTTTTTTTTCAGTTTTTAATTTTTCTCTCGCACTATTTGCTGAGTATATTACATCTCTTATCAGCCATTTACCATAACAACCACTTTTATTATATACTTAAGTGTGGAATATAAAGATTTATTACTGAAATAATTTTCATATATTTTTAATTCCTATATTTTCACATGTAAAAAATATATCCTTATATTTTCACGTGTAAAAATATAATATTTCCCATTATCCCATTATGCCATGTGAGACTTGATTGAGTGTGCCTACAAAAGTTGTGCCCGCAGCAGGAAAAATGAGCACTTTGTGAGCTAGAACAAATAAATAGAAATTGACTTACATTACAGACACGGAAATCAATCACTTATAAAGAAATTTGACCAGACACCATTCGCTTCTCTCTGAAGTTATTTCCCCTTACTTCCTTGACAACAGTGATGAACCCACTGTGATGCGCTGCTGAATCGGACTCGTATTGTTTTTAGATATGATCTAATAGTTTGCAAAATGATCAAAAATATAATTTACTGTGCCAGATTAGGTCAAATCACTCCTACTGTTGTCTTAAGTCTCGTATATTTATGAAAGTGAGGTGAATTTACAAAAAGGAGGTAGGGGAGAGCCTGTTGTGTTGAAGAGTGAGTTTAATCTTGTAAACTTTGATTCAGGAGCAAATCTTGTATATAATAAAAAGAAAATTTTCTTTTCCTATATTAATACCAGATATATTTCATCTTATGGTACCAAAAACTAAAAATATCATATTTTTGGTGCCATATGATGAAATATATCTGGTATAAATGTAGGAAAACAAAATATTTTCTATGTATTCCATCCCTGTCAGGTAAAGGGAGATTAAATTATTACACATGACTAATGTGTGACCTTAATTAATAAAAACATTTCCTACTGTTTTATACTAAATCATGTAATAACACCTAGTGATGTCATGATAATGTAAACCCAAAGGCATTATGCCTGAAGGAATCAGATATGCTTCAGGGTCATTTGTGTCCACTACAGTATGTTTAAATTCATATAAAATCATTATTTTTTTAATAGTGTGATAAACAGAATCTAATTTTTATGTTATAGTAAGATAAATTTATAAAACTTGTTGAATAATTTAAATTCTTTGCAGAGGCTTGTAAACACAGAAGTTACTCGGTTCATTTAATAAAACACATTGGAAATAAGCACTCATTTAGTCACCCTGTTTATTTTTATTAATATAAGATTAATATCTTTATCCCATTTTCCAAAATCTTATAATCCTCGTTTTTTAGCTTCTGGTGGTGGTAGTTCCCGAAAAAAGAGCCAGTTACGAAGGAGATCATCCAGTGTGAGAAAGAGTACCAGTCCTAAAAACTCTACTTCCAGTCCACAAAAGATTGTGCCCTGTGTTCTCAGTCCACCAGTATTAAAGAGAACACATATATTCACTGACAGCAAATTAATTTCTGGAAATACAGGTGCTAAAATGGCAGAGTCTGTGAAATGTGTAGACAGACCTGTCAGTCAAAGTGGTGCAATAACTATGTCAAGTCACAGCAAGCCTACCCAGGACCTACAAAGAAATATGATGCCAGAAATACTTGAAAGTACTGAAAATGACTGTGATGTACTGAGCAAAAATCAAACAACAGTATCAGAAAATAGTCATGCTCAAGAAAAGGTAGGAACTGATAATATTTTGTTCCAAAATGACAAGTTAAAGTCAGATTATATGAATCACCAAGGCAAAGGTGACCTTGAGGAAGAAAAGAAATGTAAACCTTCATTTCAGCACAAGGAAAAGTATTTAGAAGAAAGATTTTCCAACCAGAGAGGAATTGATTTAAAAAAAGAACAAGATGATAATTCCATGCTAAACGGCACAACAGAAAAATTGTTAGATTTAAATAACAAACCCAAATGTAAGATTCAGTCAAATCTAAATATGCATAAAGATGAATTTAATGTTTTGAAACATAACCTCCAAAATTCAGCGGCCAAGAATACAGATTTTCCTTCACATTCCAGGTTAAAGGGAGATCAGTCAGAATCAAAACCAGAGGGTGATTATAGCCCTGCTGCAAATGTAGTAAATGAAACAGAAGCAGGTGATAAAAACTATGCTGGAAATTTGCTCATATTATGTGATCATAGGAACAAAAGTAAAGAGCAGGAATCTGAACTCGACAAAAATCCCTGTAAAATGGAGAGGTTTGTTGTAAAAATGAAGTCAACAACACCAAAACAGAATTGTTACTATAGTGAGGATATGTTTTGTTCCGAAAGTTCATTTTTAGAGCCTGCCTTAAATAGATTTAATAATGATTGCCCAGTATCCTCTGATGTATTTACCAAGCTCAAGTCAGTGGAGATGGAACTTGGCAGTATGCCAACAGATGATTCTGCTATCAAGATCAATAAATGTGAAGCAGAATCTGTGTATGGAAGCAAATATGATAATGAACAGGACATTGATGGTGATGATGAATTTATGGACAGTTTTGTTCTAGATACTCAAACTGCTGTGATACTTTTAGAAGGAAAGAAAATATCTCCATTGGCAACTGGGAAGAAAACTGTATCCATAGCTGGTTCCACATCAGTAGATGTAATGGATATTTCAAAGAAAACTAAAGTAATCCATGCTGAAGTAATTTCTACATCTTTGTGCGCTGAGGACTGCTTTACAAGTCCAATGGCACAAAGTCAGTTCCAAGATACAGTCATGACCAAAATTACAAAGGATTGTATATTTGGAGAGGGAACAACAGGTGAGTTATGTCACTCTGTGGAAAAAGAACTAAACAAAAGCTGCGTTATCAAAGAACAAAATGAATCAGTGTACCTTATTGCTGCCAGCAACTATGAAAGGAACGAGTATGCTGATGAAGGGATCTTGGAATGTTCAGGGGCAGATAATTCGGTGTTAGACAGATCCTACCAAAATGTCCATATTGGCTATCAAAGTGGGCAGGAAAAGGGTTTCTTAAGCAATGTCACCAGCCCTGCCTGTCATGCAGGTGATCAGAAGAGAAGTGGTCAAGATGAGAAGAATCAGTATGCTGATTTACAAGAAGATCTGGAGATAGCTGGAAATATGGGGGAGTCCTTCTTTTCTACTATGGAAGAAGAGATGAGAGAAGAAAAAAAGGATGAAGAAAAAGAATCCAGAAGTGGACAAAACACCAACAGAAATGGAGGAAATGAAGTGAAGTTACCAGTTGATGAAAGTTTAGGAGATTCTTTTACCTTTTCCATGATGCAGAATGTGGTAGATGTTGATGTTGACCATGAAGATACTGAGAAATTAATAACTTCAACTAGTGGGATGCCTTCAAAACTTAATCACAAGAGGTGTACATTATCGCCACTCCAGAGAACACCAAAGACACGCAGAACACAGGCTGATAAGTATTCTACACCAAAAGCCTTGGAAGAAGACAAATGCAGATTAGCAAGGGCAAAAGAAAAACTGCAGCAACACCAGCTGCTTAGTAACCAATCTAACACCAACAAGGATAAATTTCTGAAGCCTTCTCCACCCAGTCACACAGGACAAAAAAGGAGGAGCAATGAAAATGCAGATGAATTGAAAGAGATTACCACTGAAAAGCAAAGTAAGCTTACAATGACTTGTGCTGAGCCTGGTAAGAAACTGTCAGCCGAATACAATGAGATAGATTCCCCACAAAACCCACAGAACTTGAGTTCTGGCAGTGACTGTGTCCCGCCTACTCCACCTGACGAGTCTGGAGTTGCCTCCCCAAGATTCTCTCTGACCCTGAGGACTCCCACCAGGGGAACATCTCTACGAACAGGTGTTGTTTCTGTAGAAACTCACAACAAGATTAGAAGCCCTGAAAGAACTGGGGAAACAAGACTTCAAAACAAACATAAAGACTTAACATCTACCACTAGGCAGACAAAAAGTAGTGCTATTCAAACTGTGCATTCTTTACATCTATCAAATCCATTCCAGAACAGTGATAGCTCCAGTAGTACCAATTTAAATCACTTTGCTCCACACAGGAAAACAAGTCCTAGAAATTGCGAAAACAGCAGTCAGTATAAAACTGTAAATGAATATGAAAGCAAATTAACTAATTTACAAAGAAGAGAAAATTCCAAGAACTCAAATGTGTTTAAATCTAAATCTGAAACAACATATGAGAGCCCAAAAACAAAAATAAATGCAGAGGATATCAAGACTTTTAAGAGTTCTAACATAGAATGTGATGGTAATAATGAATGCAGTGATGAGGATGAAGATAATGATGATAGGATGACAAAAGATGGTCCAGAGTCCGAGAGACCCAGATCCTTGTGTTTTCAGGATTGTGATATCCCAGCCACACAAGGGTCATTTACAATCATTGATGTGTGTGCTGACAGGCAGCTCTTCAAGACATTCATTACAGAGTGGAGAACAAAGACAAGGTATGCTGTAGCCTTGGCTTGCAGGAAAAGGGAACCAGATGCCAATCCTGGTGGTGGCATAGGAGGAATGTTTAAGAAAGGTAAGTAAAACTATAACAGGTCAGATAAAAAAAACCCCTCATTATGTAGGTAACAGGATAAACTAGATATTCAAATTTTACTTTCCTTGATTAACCCTAAAATACACTATAGTAAGCAATCTGAATTTTTCCATTTTTTTATTACCCCAGAACTAGGTTGCAGAGATGCTCCCAGGGTGCACAATCACATGATTTATGCAAAATTTTTACAAGTTCCAGCACTTGGAAAGTGGTGATGCATGAGATTTCCCACAAATTAGTTCAAAGTTGAGCATATAAGAATGTACTCTGTGCATCAGCATACAAATTTTATCATTGTTATGATCAATTGAAAATAAAAAATTACAAATTTGTTTTCTGTTATGATTAATTAAACATAAAAAAATATATTCAAAAGTAAGAATATTTTTTTATCATACTACCTCTTCCATTCCAAAGTCTGCAGATGTACGTTAATATAGAAGGATACTTGGAAATCCCGCTAATTATTTAATAATGCCCAAACACTTGTCCTTTGTGGGATTCTGCACTTGATACCTTTTTCTTTTATATGTGCATGCACAAACTTTGATTCATTTCCAGAAAGTGAAATCAACTATGGTAGGACATAAAATTACTGATTATTTTCAACATCAAGTTAGTGGTGGCAGGAATGTGGAAAGTGAATGGGAGATTGAAGATGTCAACTATTACATGGCACATTCCAATTTGCATGATCATTGAAAGCTAATGTATTCAAGTCTGACTGTGAAGCCACTGCCTCCAGCGATTTAACTGGGTTCAGAGGAAAAGGATGCAAGTTCTGTGAATTCAGAAGTTGAAGCAATTAGAAAAGCTTTCATTGAAGGCTTAAAACATGAAATAAAGTTGAGATTTCTTCAAGAAAATATATATGTTGCAACAAGTTTCCAAGTACTTGGACTTAGAAGACTCTCATTTCTTAGCAAATATTCAGTTAATGAAATGTCACATTAACTGTGGCTTTATTGGTAATTGAAAAGTTTTACTTGTGGGGAAATTGCACAGAAACATTATGCAGGTGTAGTATAAATAAAAAGTTTATAAAAGGGATTCCTTTTGGAAGTACAGAAAATATGCAAAACAAAACAAAAATGGCAGATTCAGTTTTAATAAATCTGTTCTGGGAAGGTAATGGAACTTGCATTACCTACCATGCCCCTTTGTAGTGCCCTGATTGGAACTCCATTTTCAGATGACGTGACTGAGCTCAGTAGTCCCACCAGCAAATGTAGTAATAAAGAAACAAAATACAATAACTTACAAGTATCAACGATTTCTGGCAGGGATGGATGTACAGGAAACTGACTGAGAAGATGCCCAGGGCTCATGTTTGATGCTGACAACTTGATTAACTCGATATGCTTCCAAAGCTAGTTGGTTGCATGCTTCTAACATTTCCTGTTCAATCAAGCACACTGATTTAAATCAAGGATCTAATAGCATGCATTCCTGGGGAAACTCCCAATTCTTTCAATACCTAACAAAATATAGCTCCATATAAATGCTTAATTTGAGTTAATTCTTGTTGCATTCAACATGACAAATGTAAAACAAATTCTATTGGCCAGCAGCCACAGTCAGCTTGTTAAGCTGTCTATGTCAAGATAATAGGCATGGATGTGTGGACTTTTAAACAAAAACTTTACAAATTTGATGTACAAATGAACAGATGAACATCACTGTGGAATGGTGGCAATGTACTCACTATCACTAAAGTGGTACTTGTATTACTAGTTTGATACATTTATTTTGTCGTCCCTGAGCACATCATTTTCATAATTTCTCGAAATGGAATCAGGCAATTCGTAATATCTTCTTCTTGGCAAGAGTAATATCTTCCAATGAGAATAAAACTGATGTTACTGATGTTGCTTCTCATGTCCTTAGTAACTAAAGCCATCTGTGATAAGTGCTACAGGTACATTCAGTAGGCTTGTTTTAATCATGTCTCTGCAAGCTTTATATATGTCCAGCATGACGGTTTGCAAGAAGTATGTTTGGAATGGTAAATCATATCGATGATCCAAATTCCTGACCATTTCAATGAAACCATTGTTTGCAACAACACTGTAAGCTTGCAGATCTTATACAATAAATCTGGTAATGGCAATAGTTATGTTCTTACGTCGAACACTTGTGTTTTTGATACATAGATGTAAGTGCAACCGCAAACATTGCTGGAATTGTTTGTGTGTCACTTTTCACCATCAAAATAGTGTCACTGGATGACCCAGCTGCTGATGCTATCAACCCTGTCTTCTTATTGTGTCAAGTTAGATGGGTACTTTCCACAATGCACTTTGTGCATATGGTAATTCCTTCTTCAATTTCACCACTACTCCTCCTTTTTTTTAAACCAAAAAATTCCCACATGGCACTTTTTGCATTTTTTTGGGGAATAATTTCAAAATCCATTCTTTTAAGAAAAATAAATTTCTTAAAATTAAAATTCAGGTCTACACACCTGTCAACTAGTTTGAAAAATGAGTCGGCGCTAATCAATATTTGCAAACAAGAACAGGAAGTTAACATGACATAAGCACTTTGATCTGACTAACCATGCATTTCACATGGCAAAATATAAGATGAAGCTGCTGTTGGTTTAAATGTTTTGTGCTGTTTTTATTCTTTGAAGGTAAAATACCTCTCATTATAACAGACGATGATGCTTTATTGTATGTACATTCTGTACATTGGATACAAAAATAATTTTAGAGGACTTTATCTATTACAAACATGTACTCTTGGGTACTGTTTGTTAGTGTCATTACAAACACAGAATTTTGAGTATAGTTTATTTTGTACCATTACAAACAGGTCATAAATATCTGAGGCAAAGTGAAGTTTATTAATTATTATTTTTAACTGGAAAAATATCCCCATGTCTTAACTTGCCACCCCTCCTCCCATTAAGCTTTGCCCACATAAATGGTAATGTGTATCACATTTTAAATTCTCTTGCAATCTCATACTAAGCGTGTATCTAGGAGAAAATGAAAATATGGTTCTTGAATTAAATTGGGAAAATTGTGAGGAATGCACAGAGTTATTGGATGAAAGCAAGTCCCAGAAAAAAAACAATTGCGATACAGAAATTCATATTTTGGTATGTAGTGCCAGAACAGCTAACTGCAATGTACCTGTATATTTGCACCACTAGCCAATAAGCCCTTGGTTAATAAAGGCAATGCTCACTTTTTTTCAAAGTTGAGAATCCTTTTGATAAGCTTCAAATTTAACACTTGTTCAGTGCAAAGTAGAGTTCTACAACTTCCTGTGTATGTTTGACTTCAATCCCATAGCTTATGAAGGCAGCACCCTGTTTGTTTTCCCAAGTGACTGCCCTTTGATCAAGCCACAAGCTGGATACCTGTTCAGTGCCAAGTAACAGAGCATAGTTATTTGAACTACCTATGATCTTGCTGCACGATTGATACATCCTTTAACATTTCACAGACTGTATGATACAAGGTACACACCTAACATCTGTGCATACTGTAGTTCACACAAAGAAACAGATCATCAGGGGTCAAAAAAAGGTGCACACCAAATTTCATTACCCTAGTAATGTCTGTTGAATACTGTAAATTCTAGTTATTGTCAGCATAGTATTTTAGCTAATTTGGTAAGTGAACTAATTTTTGCTAAAATGTTGTGTTCACTAAAATTGTATAATGAATCACAATGTATGATTGCAATGCCAGTGTCAGCACAGATAGATTGTTCTGTTAGTTTGTAACCAGGGATAGACCTTAGCAACTGCCATTTTAATGTGAACAAGATGGACATCTGGATGTTAAATAAAGGCTCTTATTGATGTTTTTACCTGTAATTTGATTTTTAACACCCCAGATTTACATTATATGTTGTTAGATGATACCTCTTGTTGGAATGAAACTACTACTGTACTTCATGTGACTGTGTTGCCACAACATACCATATATACTCACTTACAAGTCAAGTCAAACTGCAAAGAAACAAAGGTCCTGATCTGCCATAGCATAATGCACCCAGACCAGGATATGTGTTGTTTGTTCAACTGATTACTCCAGACAAACTGCATAGACCAAGATCTGGCAGTGCATTATGTGATGGCAGATCTGGGTCTGCAATTTGTAGTTGGATTCAATTTACAAACGAGTATAGATGGTAGCATTCAAGCACTTGTATCTTTTCAGTCTATATTGCAAAACTACTCAGAATTTTAATATTTGCCCATTTATAATTACCCCCCCCCCAATTTTTTTTATCTAGTGTGCTACAGTTATAGAATTTGCTAAAATTTATTGATGCAAAATATTGTGATATTAATAAGATTTATGAATAATTAACCTAGAAAACAGTGGGAAGAAACATCTAACATGAGTGCCTCCATTAACAATGAAGAGGGAGATGACAATGATAAGTACAGTGTCTTTGGTCTGCTGTATTGTGCATTCATTCTGTTTGACAAATACAAAACAAAACGACAGTATTGCTTCTTGTGGTATTTGTTGTCAAAGATCAAAGCTTAAACTGGCATATTAAATGATTCTACAACAGCACACATTAAATATAGATCCAGGAATCAGACAGGATTTTTATTTCATCATAAAGAAAAAGAGATTCAGTTCCATGGCCTATTCAATCACACAGTTGCTGGATTCTTTCTAATTTCACAAACTGATGCCCTCAAAAAATGATAATGTGCAAAAATTATGCATCCTATTTGCAATCTCTACCTTGTTTACTTTGCTAACTATCCTGAATATTATGCATAATGCCCCATTTTATTGGATGGGTGTGGGATTTCTGCCCAAAATGTTTCTTTCAAAAATAGACACTAAGCATACAAGGAAATTTAATTAATAAATCATGTTCACATTCAACAGTTTTGCGTAGGATAAACTGAACTACACCAGGCCCAACTTACATGGCAAAACATCTCATGTATGGGCAGAAAATTATTGCAATTTGGCAGTTCCAACAACATATTTAATATAGCATAGATAATCTTTACGTGTCTTTATTTGATAGGTAAAATGCTTACATTTTTTTCAACTGTATTTCTTTAGCATCAGCTGCACATATCCTAACACATAACACCATGCATTCCTAGTGCTCAGATTTGGGCATGAAATGGTCTTGTGGACAGAGAAAAACCAGAAACTTCAGAGGAAACTAATTTGAAACTAGGCCACTTGTCTTTGCACATGCTTGAACTAGAAATCCTACCCCACGACCACAGAGATGCAGCATGAGCACATTGCAACTGTGCAATGCTAACACCGCAAGAAAATGAAAGAATTCTTTTGTCTTTAAGGTCTTCCAGCACCTGTGCAGGTGGACTCCTCTGCTGGGGGGTTTGAAGTAGAAGGAATGGACTTGGTGATTGTAGGTGTGGCAGTGTGCTGGGAGAACAGAGACTCGTACTATGTAGCTCTCACATCCCAAAATGAACCAGCTGATGGTGAGTATTAGTCTTAACACATTCAGCTGATATTTTGCTGTCTCATGCAGGTAGTTTGCCTATCTATATTACTGCTTAAAAGTCAAGTCCCACTAAAAAGCTAGGTCTGTGTGGATTGTCAGGAGTAATCAGTAGAAGAAACAATATAGACCCTGATCTTCAAGCACATTACATGACATCAGATCAGGATCTATGTTGTTTGCAGTTGGAGTTGACTTATACATGAGTCCCTGTGGCAACACATTTTCTGTGAAGTCAAAGTCATTGTTTATCTTTTGGAAGATTCTCCACAGGATTGATATAAATTTTATGCACATACCAAAAAAATTTCATGAAAATTGACTATTCAAGGTATGATTGATGGAATTTAAATACTGTACAATAAAACTTTAAAAGCTTGTAAAAACTGCAGATTGTGTATTTGATGTTTGATTTATAGAGGTTTTACTGGACAGTCACATTGGTATAAAGTTTTTACAATAAGTCATATAGTGACAGTCATGATGGTATTAGACTTTCTGTATTTACTGTATGTCATATAGTGACAGTTGTGTCATCTTTGCTAGCCAAGGTTTCGATATGTTAACCTATCTACACCTTGTTGGATTGATCCAATATTTCATTGCTTCAGATCTGTGAATTTCATTGGATGCCTTCAATCAAAATCAGGTTGTTCAAATTTGAGCTGTTCCTCCATGACTGAGACAAGGGTTGCACACAGCTGGAATGGACTCATAAATAAGTGATTTTTCACTGCCAGTCCGCATTTGCACAAATACATAATTTCCCTCAAATACGCCTGTAATGGATTCTTTCTGGTATATAGTCAGACTTTCGATATTAAACATACAGAGTATCCTTTGGAAGTCAATTGCTCCACAATTTTTGGACAATGTGAAATGCACTACTATAACATGCTTTTAGTTAGTTGGCCATACCTACTAAGGGAGACAACTCGTGAAATCCAATAGATGCCATTAGTGAAAAGCACTGAAATATCTGATCAATCCTCCAATGTGTGCATATGTTATCAAAACCTTGGTGAGCAAAGATGGAGTCATATTGGTATTGGACCTTCAAGTTGTTATTGTATGTGTGACAGTCGTGGTGGTGTCAGACCTTCAAGTTGTTATTGTATGTAGTGACAGTCATATTGATATTGGACCTTCAGGTTGTTATTGTATGTAGTGACAGTCATATTGGTATTGGACCTTCAAATTGTTACTTTATGTAGTGACAGTTGTAGTTGTATTGGACCTTCAAATTGTTACTTTGTGTAGTGACAGTTGTAGTTGTATTGGACCTTCATGTTATTATTGTATGTAGTGACAGTCATGGTGGTACTGGACCTTCATGTTATTACTGTATGTAGTGACAGTCATGGTGGTACTGGACCTTCATGTTATTACTGTATGTAGTGACAGTCATGGTGGTATTGGACCTTCATGTTATTACTGTATGTAGTGACAGTCATGGTGGTACTGGACCTTCATGTTATTACTGTATGTAGTGACAGTCATGGTGGTACTAGACCTTCATGTTATTACTGTATGTAGTGACAGTCATGGTGGTATTGGACCTTCATGTTATTACTGTATGTAGTGACAGTCATGGTGGTATTGGACCTTCATGTTATTACTGTATGTAGTGACAGTCATGGTGGTACTGGACCTTCAAGTTATGACTTTGTCTTATAATGACCATAGTATCAAACATGCAAATAATTACTGTATGTCACATAATGACAGTCATATTGGTATCAGACCTTCAGATTTATATGTCAATTACTGGTAGTGACAGTTACATTAAGACAGTTACATTAATTTAGTATCAGACCTTCACATATTTGCTGTATGGCAATGAGTGATAATCATGTTGGCATGAGACCTTCAAGTTTTTACTCTGTGTCATATAGAGGCAGTCATCTTGGTATCAAACTTTGAAGGTTTTTCTGTGTATCATTTAGTGACAGTCACATTGGTACTAAACCTTCAAACTTTAAAGTTCTGACATGTGTTACAACTCTAAGTCTTAAAATATGTAACAGAAAGAAAGTAAATCCAACAATTTAAGTAAAATCAACAAGCAATTTATTTCCATAGAATACCACATGAAATTCAAGAGAAATTTACAATTTTGTGAATTAAGTTCCAAATAATCCTAAATGTCCTGTCATGAGTCCAGTAATATAGAATGTTCCAAATAAATTCCAGTAGTCTTGAATCTTCTGATATAACACATGATGCAATCCAGAATGTCTTTGAACGAGTTCATACAAATCCAAAGTAATGTATTAATCCAAAAGTTAATGAGCACTTTAGTAATTCCAATGAATATTTTAAATAAATAATTCTTTGCAAATTTTATCTGATTTCAAGAACACAGATGTAAACTCTGATCACAAATTGATTCCCCAGGCTGATATAAAAACAGATAAGAATTATTTTATTATTAGATCCCAATATCAGAACAGGATGCGAAGCAATCCAATGGGAAAGAAATAGTTGTATTATAAAATAGACTGGCCTTGAACTCAAATGCTATGTAAACCTTCTGTTGCTGAGAGAACATGAGCTGTACAACTTACAATCATGGACAAAAGTTAAGTACACAATATAGCATCTGGTTTTTGTTGCAGATGTCAACATTGCAAATAAATTCACAAACACATACAACAAAAATTGATTCTCTCAACCATGATGATGTAACTTATTCTTTATGTTGCTAAATATTTCAGTTGTTTCTTATTTGTATAAGTTATAACAGTTGTTGATTAGGAAAGTATTTCAAAAGTTCATTGTGTCGTCCTTTGTGTTTACATTGACAGCATGTAACCTGAATCCTTGCATTACAGAAAATTGCATTACCTAAATTCGTGTAATGTAACAGATTTCCCACTGTATTCTGAAAAAGACCAGCAAACATAATTATTGATCAGATGCAGTATGACATGTCGAAGGCAATCACATGATCAAGCCTTGACCAATATGCAATCACAATATCAAGCCTAGACCAATTCACAATCACATGATCAAGCCTCGACCTTTAGGCAAGTAGATAAAGTTTTGATGATGTAATAATACATTATGTATCATACTCAGCTGGTCTGTGTATTAGTCAGCAGTGTATTGCAATCTCAGATATGTCCAAGTGTTACTGACCCACTTTACTAACCACTTTCTTAATTGAACTTTGTTACACAATCTTAAGCAGAATTTCACAAGGGAATGAAATTATAAACACATAGGAATTTTACAGTGAATGGTTTTGGCCAGAATTGTCACTTTCATACTTAAAAAAAAAAACTGTAATAAAATGTTCAGTACAAGCTGTAAAATCTATTTTTCCTTCAAGATCTTGTTTTCTTATGTATTATGGACAAAATTATGCTTATTTAGAAGCTTATTAGTATCTCTGTTTACTATAATTACTATCAAGGAATGAATATAAAATTTTACATTGCTGATAATCTGTTTGTACAGGGGACCCACACAGCAGCCTCTCACCCCCTCCATTGGATCCAGGGATTAGCCTTCCCATACGGCTGAAGGCCATTAAATCTGTTCTGCAGCAAGGTACAGTCAGGAAGACCCAAGTCACAATAGCCATGTATGACATAAAATCCCAGTACTCAGCCCTAGTGCAGGGGCTAGGTGTGAACCCTAGGGGACAGTTTGAGGACCCAAAAATTGCATACTGGCTAATGGATCCAGGAGCAAAGGAGAGGACCATTCATGGTTTTGTGATCAATACATTACCCACAGAGGTCCACATGTTGGAAGGTATAAGCTTTATATGTGCTGTTACCTAAAGTATACTTTTGTATTTTTCAATTTATTTAAATGCTTGTATCTTTAGTCCATATGACCTATTTTAGATTTGATGAAAATAGAAGTATTTAAAGATATCTTCCCTTTTCAAAAAAGTTAGTTTGCTTCTTAAAAAATGTCTAACATGGATTAATTACAGCATAGAAGTAGAACAAGAGCTATGGCTGACCATTACAGTTCCCTTGCTTTTTATTGCATAACACACAGTCATCATGACTGCCACCCAAAGACATTGACCCAAGATAATAATACAAAGTCTCACACACACACACACACACACACACACACACACACACACACACACACACACACACACACACACACACACACACACACACACAC